>VXBW01001202.1:243660-334505 GCA_013400375.1 Thinocorus orbignyianus
AAGGTCCCTTCCAACTCTGACCATTCTGTGATTCTATGATTCTGTGATGGTTTTTGTAGTCTTGTGTATGCAAAATATTTATTTTCCTTGGGGCTGAATTGTTAGGTGCCTTGCAGTCTCTTAAATCTGCATGGCTGGACCTGGAGAATGAACGTGCAGTGCTGCTTTCCTTGCTTTTACTCGGCCAGCTGGTAACTCATTCATTTGTGAACTTTATTAGGCTCAGAAAAGACTCGTGCTGGATGTGGAGCGTCTCTAAATCTGGCCACGATCCAGTTGCACCATTACCATTTCTGATTTAGGGATGTGCTTAACTCAAATGCAACCTCTTTGCTTTTTTGCTATTTTAACATGATTCTGCTTAAACCCTGCAATGCACTTGGCATGGATGAAGCCAGACCGGACAACTGTCCTGAACCTGAAAGGCTGCCTTTGGTTTCTGCCACTGGGATGCTACTCCTGGGGCTGGAATTGCTTGACCACAAGGCAAATGTGTGGCCACAAGCAAAACCCAACCTGGTTTTACAAAAGCAGTCACCACCTGGCTCAAAAAATCTTGTAACAACTAGTTATTTGAGGTGCTTGAGCATAGGATATAGGTGCTGCTCTTCGCACGAGTTGATGGCACCCCTTCTCATGCAGCAGTTTTGGGGTGCAAGAGGCAGCTTTTTGGGCTCTTTCCAGCAGGAATGGGTGCGGAGAAGGGACTTGCTTGGGTGTTGCCTGTGCCTTCCAAGGTTTCTGACTACTTAAGGCAGTTTAAAACTCTTTACTGCAGAGTGACCTTGGCCTTTTGGCTCATGATGGCTTGAAGATGGCACTTGTGTGTATTTAAAGCCTTCAATTGAATGTGTAAAAGCATCTTTCAGAATCATAGAATGGTCAGAGTTGGAAGGGACCTTAAAGATCATCAAGTTCCACCCCCCCTGCCATGGGCAGGGACACCTCTCCCTAGAGCAGGTTGTTCCAAGCCCCATCCAGCCTGGCCTTAAACACTTCCAGGGATGGGGCATCAACAGCTTCCCTGGGCAACCTGTTCCAGTGCCTCACCACCCTCACAGGAAAGAAGCAGTGCCTGATCTTGGACTGGGAGCACGTGTAGTTTTGGGGCTCAGTTAGGTATCTCAGCAGAGTCATGGTGTCAACTATTCAGCTGTCATTTAATATCTTCCCCCTTTTTCCAGTTTTTAGCATCTTCTTTCCATTCTCCCAGTTAGGCTGTGGTGGATGTGTGAGGAGGAGAGAAGGGATCTGATCAGAATCCTGCAAAAAAAAGTTTTCCAGGGCAGTTCTCTTCAAAGCCATAACAAATGTTGGTAGAGCTCAGCAGGAGAGGAGGTGACAAGCTGTGCTGTGGGAACGTGACAATCTGAAGGAGGTCCTGCGCTGAAAAGCTTCTTCATGTGAAGCCACAGCTTCTGGCCACCACTGGCCACTGACCTCTGAAATGATGTCAAGTGCAGATGCTTAATGTGGTTCCAAAAAGGCTACTGCTGCAATAATCGGGATATGTGAGCTGTGAAGTCATTCTTTTTGGAAGTCCCTAATTCTGGGATGTTTGACACCTTGAATGCGTGGTGGCAAGCTTTTAAGTCAATATTTCTAAAAATACTGTGCAGGTTGACACAGAAACCTTCCTTTTTTTGCTAAGGTGGGCTACCACGGTAAGTCAGGGGTTTTATTATTATTTTTTTTCCTTCTGTGCCACCTCAAGGTCAATTCCTAGCTTTTGGATCGTCAGCAGCTTTGTGAAGTGAGGTGGGCTGTGCTTTGCAGACTGCAGCCAGCCTTGAAAGCAAAGCAAAGCTTCTTGTGATGGGTTCAGGTCACATTTAAAATAAAATTTAAAAAAAAATCCTCTGTTCCTTTCCACATTTACTCCTGGTGGTGCATTATGGTGGTTTTTTTTTTTTCCTGGAACACGATTTCCCAAGTAGAGCTTAGATCTTTGTTTCCAGAGTCAGGCAGCAGCTTGACATCTAGGATGCCATTGCATCCTGTTAATCCTTTGTGACTAAAGTTCTGAAGTTCTTTGGCTGTTACTGCAACTAAAACTAACCCTGTGTGCTTTCCAGCCTGTTGATTTTGCTCTACTTTGTCCCTCATTGCCACCTGTAACAGCATTTTGCTGGTTGTGTCCTGCCTGTCCCTCCTCTTCCTCTTCTGCTGCCCCCATAAACTCAGCTGGTAGAGGAGCAGGCTGCTGGGGAAAGTCAGAGCTTTTGGGGTTACTTTGCCCAGCAACCTTAAACTCCTTTATTTCTCTGTTTCCACTTCAAAACGGTGCTAAAACGGGCACCTGAAGGCTCCTGCAGGCCTGCATCCAACTTGTTAAATAACCAAGAGCAACCTTTTAAGGAGTTTTCTTTGTTCTGGTCAACCTTTTAAAGGTGACAGCCTTTAAAAAGCAAGATGAAAAGAGGAAAAAATGCTAAGGATTTGGAGGGGAAATGCTGTGTCCTTTCTCCTGGGGAGCTCTGTGAAATACCAGTGATGGAGGAGCACTCTCCTGTGCCATTCCTGGGGCACGGAGGGCATTTCTCTTGTTCTTCTCTGGAAAGAAGAGGGTTGCAGTTAATGTTATATAGAGCACTGGCAAGTATGTGTGGCAACTGCTAGTCCGTGGAGTTGGGCTAGGGGGGGGACTGGTGGGTTTCATGACAGTGGTGCTTGGAGAAGGGACCTTCTGCCCCCTTTTCCTGGGATACGTGTGAATTTGGGGAAAGAAAACTGAAAGTAAAACTCTCTGGAGGTGGCAGAGCTGTAAATCACATAGTTTCACGTGCTCTTCTGTTCGTCCCCGTCCTTATAGCACAAAAATCACAGCAAAACAGTTCTTTAAATTGATGGTTTGGGAGATAGGCTGCGTGCCCAAGGAGGTTGGGTCTGTGTGTCTGTGCTGCTGGGGTGAAGTATGGAGCTGCTAGAGCCTGAGCTGTTGCTTGAGCACCAAATGCCAAGCTGGCACCTCTGTTTGTGGTCTGGGAAGGAGGTTTGGGATTTTGTGTTTACACTGTATGATCCTGCACATCCCAAAAGTCTGAAGCAGGCAGAGAAGTACCCTTTCCAGGAGCAAACTCCCTCCTCAAAGCCTTGAATTTTCACTTTTCTCTCAAAAAGAGCTACTTGAGGCAGTGGTATTAACTCCCCTTTCCAATAGACTTCTTAAACCTAATTATTTAATAATTTTTTAGGGCTCAGTTTGATAGGGGAGGCAAATGATGGATCCAAAGCTCCCCATCTCTTGAGCTGAGTGTGGGGTTTCTTTGTGTACATCAAAATTAGCAGCCTCATGCTGGTCAGAGAGATGTGACAATCCGAAGCCCTGTTATTTAGCAGAAGGACTGAGGGGGTCGTGGGAAGACACTGGAATATCCAGAAGTTGACCCTGATGCCAGTCATCTCGGGGTAGCTTAAAGGTATCAGGAACTTTTAGTTGAGTTGAATTAGTAGTTGCCTGTTTTTGGGAAACAAGAAGTACATCTGTGTCAGAGCAGTCTGTTGTTGGAGAAGAGCTCCTGGAGCAGAGGTGGGATTTGCAGGGAAAACTGATATCGCTGGAGGTGACCAGCTGTTAGGTGGGTAAGATAAAATGGGAAAGATTTCTTTCCTCTTGTACTTTGTGTTAATAGAAGCAATAAAAATGGAGATGGAGTATTTAAAAAACTGATGATTAAGTGGTGCTGTCACCTTCATGGAATGAAGAACCGCAAGTGCGGTCGGTTAAAAAGTCTTGTGATGTGCAAACCATTTCCTCTCAGTCCTAAACTGACTTGCAAAATGGGAAAAGTGTAGTTAGGGATTTGAAGCCAAATAATCCCTAAAAATCTGCTCTGTTAGTTGCTCACAATGAAGCAGTTTTCATTAGCCTGGAACAATGACACACGGATGTAGCTCGTACGCTGTCGATCCATAGCCTCTCTTTCCAAAACATCTTCTGTTGGGTTCTTGGTACCACGAGTGACTGAGAATCAACTCTAAGAATACTCAGCAGAGCAGGTGGATGTTCAGTTTTGATTTACTTGCCACAAAAAGCTTCTAGTGTTATATAGTCTTAAGTTTTGGCATGACAAAATCCATTCTCTGGCTTTCTGCAGTAGGATTGTCTTATACCTGGCTCTTAATGGAGAAAAAATTGTTCACTTTGGTTTCTGTTCCTTGATCTTTCTCAGAACTCAGGAATCCTGTCTTCCCCTTAGAGGATGCGTGTGTCTGTCTACAATCCTTTGGAGAAACAAGCCAGCTGCTAATGGCTTGTGACACATTTGGGGGCTGCTTTAAAATTTATAAGCCAGTTCTGTTATTAAATGCTCTTTTGGTTTGTTGCTCCTCTTCAGCACATACTGTGGGTCCAAGTTTTGGTGCTGGAGCTACATGGATGCAGTTGTCCTAATTCTGCCCCTGTTCTGTGATCTCCTGTGTGATGACTGTAGCTGCCTGTGCTGTTCTCATAGCAAACCCAGGCGCTGCTGGAAACCGGGTGGTCTTGCCTGCGAGGCACTGCTGTCTTCAGGAGGCCAGGGGTAAGGCTTTTTGATTTTGGGGGTGATTTCCCACCCTTGCATGAGCTGGGGGCAGCCCTTGGTGCCAACCTGCTCAGGAGAAGCCCTGCTGAGGGTCCACATCTTATTCTCCACCGTTTTTCCTTTGCGAGGCGACAGCAGTAGCTGCCTTGTGTGTGGCAAGCAGGGCTTGTTTGTGCAGAGCAGTTCTCAATGGATTTATGATCAGGGGATTTCTAATTTTCAGTTGGGATGATGCTGCTTAACACGATCAACTGCTGTTAAACTCTCTCTGCTTTTGCTAAGTGGCTGTTCCAAGGAGCAGCCCCCAGCAGACCGGGAACCCCTTTGAAGTGTTTCAGTGAAACGCTCGATAGTAAGTCGGGCTGGTTTATTTCCCTTATGTTGTGCTTTGTGTGGTTCTTTCTTTTATTGAGGGCTGAATTTTTTAGCTTTTCATTTTGCTGCTTGTCACAAGCCATGCATTGTTTAAGCAGCTTCTCTTTGTTTTAGCAGCTTGAAATGAACAAGAAATTCACCTTGCTCGCAGGCTACCAGCAGATGCCTTTGCTGCCCGCGGGCAGAAAGTAGGAGTTGATGCTCTTCTGTCAACGTAGGTGAGCAACAGTGGTGTTGCTGTGTGGGGGAGAGGCTAAATCACACGATGATTTGATGTTGCTGACATCTCTTTCAAGTCTTTTTGGTTTTTTTTTTCTCCCTGTTCCCCTACCCCTCCATTCAGTTGGGATTTCAATTCCTGCCTCTCCCCTGCAGTGCTTTCTGTCTAGTCCTGTTGCCTTGAGCTAGAGCCAGAAAAGAGCACTTTGAGCCTGGTCCTGTCTTGGGTATGTGGGAGTTTGAGATTTGAAATGCTCTAAGTGTGTGTGTGTGTGTGTGTAGGGGGGGGGAAAATACATTACATGGTCTCTAGGAGGAGGGGGGTCTCCCCTCCACTGTCGCTTTGCATTCCAGAGCTCTCTGAAGATGCTCATCACAGCACAACCGCGAGATGGAGGGAGCAGATCTGAGTTCTGCTCCAATTCCTGCAGTCCAGAAACGCCTGCATATACTGGGAGTTTAAATATATGCATCCTACTGATGGCTGCTATTTTTAAGTCAGGCTAAAAATAGGGAACGTGGTGTTTGCAGAGATTTTGAATGGGTTTTGGAAATCCTTATGTCAGCATTCTGTGTGCACCACCTGGGACCTGCTTCACCTCTAAGCAGCTGATCCCTCAGCTCATAGTAGTGGCTGGGACCAGCGGTTTTGTAGATTGGATATTTATTTGCATGTATGAGAAGCTTGTTTGGGAAATATGGGTGACTTTGTCAGTCTGAGAATTAGTTGGTTCAGAGAACAGAGTTGGTTCAGAGAACAGTTATACAGTTTACTGGAGCAGGTTGCCCAGGGAAGTTGTTGATGCCCCATCCCTGGAAGTGTTTAAGGCCAGGTTGGATGGGGCTTGGAGCAACCTGCTCTAGGGAGAGGTGTCCCTGCCCATGGCAGGGGGTTGGAACTTGATGATCTTTAAGGTCCTTTCCAACTCTGACCATTCTATGATTCTATGATATGTAACTCCCTGATGGTCTCTGATTTTTCCTGTAGCTCCTCTGTTAATGGGTTCTTCTCCTCTCAAGTTGCTGTGGAAGAAACCTAAACGGGGAGGATTTTATTGCCAGAGCAGGGAAACAACTTGGATGTGCAGAGCCATGATTACATGGAGTACTGCTGGAAAGTGGAGGGGAGGTCTGATGGAATGGTATCATCAGCATGGAGGTCTTCACTGCACTGTCAGTGGGTGGCTTCAAGGACATGGCCAAAGTTTTGTGTCACCCTGGTGCTGTGTGGGGTCTGGGGTCCTGGTGCTGCAGTGCAGCTGGGAATTTTTCAGAAAAAGGAAAGAGGAAAATAAAAACCTTGCAAAGTGTCTATCTGCCTGTTGCCAGGTCTTTTTAAAAAAACTGTTCTAGTATCCTGTCCTTGACTGCATTGCAGAAATGCTGATGGTCGTGTTGGAGCTTGGTTATGGGTAGCCTTATTCTTTACCTATAAATAGGCACTGAAATCACTGAGGTAGCGTAGGACAGCTCTTCTTTCCATCTGTCTTGCTTACTTTTCTCTTCTGTTGTTTTTGTAGGGCAAGACCCCAGGGTGACTTTGATCTTGTTGCTTCACGTTCTTGGCGGCCTGGTGCTATAAACATGAATAAACTTCTTATTTGTGCCACTAGATGGAACTGGCCCGTGCTTAGAGATATTTGTTTAAACTTGAGCTCTGTGTTGAGTATTGACAAAATGAATTGCAAGCTCTGGGTGGAAGCTTGGCTTTTACCCTCAAAGGGGTGCTTTATTAAGCTGCTGGGGGTTTTATGCACTCTGTTTTGAAACAGAAATATGGGACGTTGCCAGATCTTTCCACGCTTGGCTTTTTGTTGTTGTTGTCTTGGCTGTGTGTTACAGTTGATGCTGTTTGTTGTAGTCCTGCTTTTAAACCACTGTGACTGTTTGGGTGATGTGTGGGCACCTTTCTCTTGTGCAGGAGGTTAGACAGTCTGTTATTCCAAATCTCAAATATCCCAAATTACGAGGAGTAATGGTTTTAAATTGGAAGAGGGGAGATTTAGATGAGATCTTAGGAAGAAGTTCTTTGCTGTGAGGGTGGTGAGGCACTGGAACAGGTTGCCCAGGGAAGTTGTTGATGCCCCATCCCTGGAAGTGTTTAAGGCCAGGCTGGATGGGGCTTGGAGCAACCTGCTGTAGGGAGAGGTGTCCCTGCCCATGGCAGGGGGGTTGGAACTTGATGATCTTTAAGGTCCCTTCAAACTCTGACCATTATATGATTCTTTAATCTCGTTTCAGCTTATTTCCTGTACCTCTTTATCGATGCTGAAGGTGGAAGCATGCATGTTCCTCTGCAAGAACTGGAGTTGCTTATGGAGAAAACAGTCTTAATGTTCCTCTTGTGGCTTTTTCCTTGTTGTTGGGTGTGAAGTGCTGTGGTTTAGCCAGCATTGTGGTGGAAAAATACGTGAGCAGATGCCTGTCTGGCCTTTGTCTGCATCCCTTGATGCTGCGAGGGGTGACTTGTGGCTTCTACAAACATCCCCGTTCCTCCCCAGGCTGTCTTGGAGTGATCCTTCACCATTTTTTCCCTGCCAAGAGGTTCCTTTGGTGATCCTGAGCCTGCATGGAGGCAGCTGAGACAAGGCAGCCAGCGGCTCTGCAGGGGCTGGTGGCTGTTGCAAGGAGCACTTTGTAGGACCAGAAGAAGTTGGTGGTGTGGGTACATGATCTGAAGAGGCCTGGGTGCCTCTCCCAGCTCTGCTGCTAGCTGGCTTGGTGGTCTTTCCTACACTGTTCCTTTCCATGCTTCCATTTCTCCATCTTTGAAATAGCAAGAAGTGGATTGATCTAAAACAGTGAGAGGGATGAAGTTGGGGAAATGCTGTGCTGGAGTAGGTGGTACCTATTTACAACTACCAGGGAAAACACAACTGTAATCATGTGACTGTGACCTTTTTTCTAAAAAATAAGGATAAGGGTTTCACTAAGTAGACTTATGGTGATCCAGCTACTGAGCTGGCGCTCCAGCACCTGTCTACAACCATGAGATTTCATGCCATTCTGGCAAATAGAGTAAGATTTGCTTCTTTTTGACAAGGCAGAAACCAAAGAACCTTGTGAAAATACTCCCAAAAATCTTGTTCTTGAAGAGTTTTCAAAGTTTCAGTATGCCCATGAGGCTCTTGGAGTTGCTTCCTGGCAGTAGGGTGTGCTGCTGAGGTTTCAGGGCTCAGATATACAGGTAGTTGCATATTTGTAGTAATGCTAGTTAGAAGATAGTTCCCTAACCTGATGTCCAGCCCAAATTTGGACCATCACCAGTGCTGGGACCGGGTGAGCATGACTGTTTGTAACCAAGCCTTGAAAACCTTTGTGGTGGAGGTAGGCTTTAGGCTGTGCTGCTGGTGGATAGTGTTCTCCTGCCCAAAACCATCTGTCTCTTGGCATTTTCTGTGAAGTTTGGCTTGGGTTTTGCCTTTAAGTGCCAAAATATACGTTTTTAAAGAATTCTTATTATTTTTATCGTGTATTAAAAATATTTTGAAGGTAGTAATGACTAATTCCCTGGGGTGGCTATAGGTGCAAGCACGTGGTATGCATCTGGACTGATCTTCGTTTTGCTGTCCTCCCTGCACGTCCTGCTCCCTGCAGAGGAGGTTAAGTGGAATTATTGAGAAGGAATTTATGCTGCTCTTGTGGACCAGCAAGCAGGATTTTATAGCAGACCCACCATTTTCTTCCGATTTATGCATCAGTAAATGTTTAATAATACTGGTTCCTCCATGCTCTAAGAATGAGATGAATATTTCTCAGTAAAAAGACCTCCCTTCTTGTTCCTGTGATCAGATTGTGGTCAGAATCCCTGTATGTATTTGATTGCAAGAATTGAGAGCTAGAAGCTGACAGAGCATAAAATGGAAACCTACTGTTCGGCTTGCAGTGATTCCTCTGATCTCCTAATCCTGTTGGGGAGCCTCCAGCCGGCTCATTGTGCTTCTCTCAGAACAGATCCCAAAAGCTTGGTCCTGTGAAGGATCCTGATCCCTGTCGTGCTCTCTTTTTGGTGTGAGAGTAGGTGGTATATTCTGGAATTGGTACCAAACCCTCACTGTCATAAATCAGGGAGGTCTCTTCTTTAAAATAGCAAATGATGGCAAGAAACTGTGCTCTGACTTGTTCGTGTGCTGGTTCACAGCACAGGCACAAAACATATGTTTATATACTGCCCTGTAGGGGTGCAGCTTCCTGCTGACATACCAGGAGCAAGGATGCTGTGGAAGTAAGCTCAAAGAATCCCTGCTGACTCTGGAGTTGGGCCTTGGCTTGATGTCCCAGAAGGGAATTCAGGGTTTGAAGCCAGTGCCTGCCCCTGTGGCAGCTCAGGCAAGTGGCTTTTGCTCCTCTCACCAGTAGATGGTGGCACAAACACCACTATTGAGTTGATGAGTCAGGTTTTTGACTTCTTCGAAACAGGTTTGAGTCCTGGCTGGAGAGAATTGCATCTCTACCCCCTTTCTGTGATTGCATAGCTATAAACATCTTCATGTCTTCTTCAGAGGGGCTTCTCAGGCCTGATTACACTCTTCATTTTTGGCTTTCAACCATTGGAACAGAAGACAACAGAACCATGTGTGCTTCTAGGCACTGAGGTGGTGCAGAAAGATGTCTCCATGGAAAGGCTGTGCTGGAGGAGCCAGGAGAACCCCCAGAATGATCTAGTGGGTTGGTCTTGGGAAAACCTGGTTACAGGTGCTGCTGACTTTGCCTGACTCTCTCCTGCTTTTATTTTGTCTTCTAGTTCCTCCTGGGAGCCCGACTGCCATGCCTGGGCACTGACACCTCCAGGTACCACTGTCTAAAATGGCAGAGAGAGGTGAAAATGAAGAAGTAACTGACCTGAACAGCTTCCGTAGTCACAGAGGGAAAGGTGAGTACTGATTTGTGTGTGTTTCCAAAACTCTCCCTGTAAAACTCTGCTTACAAGCAGCAGGATCCATAGATGCTAAACTTGCAAGGTCTGTTTTGCTGTGTCACGGGCTGCTCTGTTACACCGACTTCACAGCCACCTACGGAAAGTTCTCTCATTTTATGCTGACATGCAAAATATTTGGCTCTTGTCTTTCTCATGTTGTACTGCCTGAAGGCAGATTGCTGACTTCTTGGGAAGATTCTTGTAGAGATATTTCAGCAGATCTGAGGGGCTTGTGGTATTCCACCCTCCTGAGGACCTCCCAAGAGACAGGCTGGCTTTGCGTTCCCGTCGTTATAGGATGTATGTGTTGGCACCTGTTCCTTCAAGAGTGGAATCCAAAATGATGATTCCTGTGGATGCCTGAAAGGCCATAAACGAGTATCATGAATAATTATGCTAAAGCATAAGCCAAAATGTGTCAAATCACAGGGAGAGCATGGTCGTACACTGTCTCTGCAGTACAGAAGCCCTCTGTTCCTAGCTGGAGCATCTCTCCTGAGTTCCAGCTCAGTAGCATCTCTATTCCACTCTTGAGAAGCCTTGAGGGCCGAGGTTGTCATCTAATAGCAGGATTTCTGCTGCACCCAGAGTCAGGGGCCTATCTCAGACTTGCATAAGGTTCTCCTGCAAAGTCATGCTCTTTTGGAAGAGGCCAGAGTACACAGGGAACCTTCCCTCTCCTCTAGAACACACTGTGCATTAATAAAATGTATTGTCCCTGAGATCATGAACGCTCAGGACTTCTCTGTCCTGATACTCTGTATGTGGCTTGTTCAGAATAGTTTTTGCAGCAGCTTGACTTCTGCTGAAGTTTGGGATGGAAGAACCTCTGTGTCAAAGAGGGACCATTTCACTCATGTGCCTTCTGGCTTGTTGAGCTGTAGTTTGTGTGGGTGTTTTGCTGAGGGAGCCGAGGGGGGCAGGAGTGGCTGCGACAGTCACTTCCAGTGGAGCCAGTGACCTTTGAGCACTTCATCCCTGTAGCTGCAATGGAAATGTGAAGATTGATTTTCTTCTTTTCTTACCTCTAGCAAATAGCTAAATTTCCTTACTTTACTACAGACCGGATAAACCGCAGGGACGAAGGTCTTATCACAATATCGGACTCCTCAGATGAAGAATTACCTTTGTTGCTGGAAACACTGGCAGAACAGCCTCGTGAGGAAGATGATGATGATGTAGTCATCTTGGCAGAGGTGATTATCTCATTCTTATACTTGCCCTGCTCTATTCATGGTATTTATAGCCAACTCCTGTGCAAATATCTGATGCATTCCTTTGAGAGTCCTGTCTGATTACAGTAATTAACTTAGGGTGTCTGTAATGAATGTTAAAATGTCTGTATTTTGCTTGTTTTAAGTATTTAATCATATTTTGGGCACAGGAGGGGGGAACTAGACTGTTAAACTACGTTGTATTTAAAGTTCTACTTAAGGAAGGCTGTAACTTCCATACAGTTATCTATCTAAATCCAGAAAGGTGGAGTGCTTTGTAAGATGTCTCCATGTTCCTTAGAAGGTGGGTTTTCAAAATATGCTTTGTGTGCTTTATATTGCTCTGGGCTACTTGGATTCTTGTTGAGCTGTTGCAGGCACTTCTGGTTTTGCAGTTTTAAGAAACCAGCCCACCTGATAAACCCCTTTCCACTAGCACAGAGGAGGGCCAAAGGCTTTAGCTTACTCTGGTTATTTTAAGAGTCTAATTTCATATCTAAGTTATATTAAGAATATATTCCATTTTTCTCTTAGAGTAACCAGAGGCATTGAGAAAATGAGTTGCAAAGCTGACCCTTCTGATTCTTAGTTGGGAATAGTTGCAGGGAATTTTCAGACTCTGTTGGCATGTAGCAATCCTAACCTGCCAGGGCAAGAATGAATTCAGAGATTAACATTTTTGAGCTTCAGTTCCTGCTGCCCGTTTAAATAAATTGGTGGGAATGCAAATATGCCATCAGTTAGTTCCTCCTTCCCAGAGTATTTTACTGGGAAGGAAGTGGGGACTGGGGTAAGCTCAGGTGATTTCTTGCAGTCTGGGAGTCCTGTGTATCCCCAGTTCTGCCAAATGTTCTCTTAGCACTGGGGAAGGGACTGAGGATGGAGTTTAGTGAAACAGAGGTACGTGGGCTGCAGTTTTATGCCTTATTAAGCATCTTGCTAAACAGACATTTCATCTGTTTTCCATCAGAAATGTGATTAGAGGCAAAAGATCATCTGGGGCAAGGATTCTGGCGTGCAGACAAGAACTCCTACTTACTCTTGTCTGTCTTCTTTTTAGACCCCAAAGTATCAGCAGCTTCTGCGTCCCAATGTCATCAGACCTGCTGCTCAATGGCAGGGTGCTAACGCTGTGGGAGAAGGAGGATCTAAAAGTACTGGTGGGCCTTTGAAGAGCATTTATCTACAGGATGAGAACTCAGCTCTGCTGGGCCAGGGAGACCACAATGATGTGGTGGAGAACGGTGCTGGACCGAGCAGGGATGAGAACGTGAGCTTTGCCTTGCCTGGACCATCTGAGCTTAATGGCCCCAGGTTTGAACTTACAGATAACCAGGAGCCTGGCCCAAGTTTGCTTCCAGAGATAAAGGTGAATCCACAGCCTGTTGCTAACAGAGAAATCGTTAATCTGGAGAATGCAGGCCTTCCACCGCAGCAGGAAGAAAAGGTGGAAGCCCGGGAATGGCAAGGAAAGGACGTAGAGCCAGAGCAAAACCTTGGAGCAACAGCTGCTGCAAGTACCACAGACCAGGAGGTCCATGAGAAGAGCCAGCAGGATCACCCATACTTCCAGTCCTTGGAAAGAGAGCGACATGCTGTAGTCAGTGATTGTGCTCCTCAGCAAGGGCAGCCTGAAGCAGACTCAGGATCTTTGAGGGCATATGGAGAGGAGGCTCCTGGGCCAGCCTTCCCCCGACCTGAACCCCAGCAGGATGGGATTCCAGGTCCTGCGTCACCCCAGCTGGCACATCCACCAGAAGAAGCAGGTCAGCAGGCAGTGAGAGACAATGAACAGCCAGGTCCAGCATTCCCTGTGCAGGGCTCTCAGGAACTTGGCTCTAGTAATGTGCCAGAACAAGGAGCTGCTGGGCAGGATCAAGACCTCACTGTGCTGCTCATCAGAGAGACAGTAAGTATTCCCAGGCCTTGTTTGACTTCAGCCTGCATCTTATTTTGAGATGGATTTGTCAAGGTGTGTGGTGTTTCATGTGCTCAGAGCACAGCCCTGTTGACTTCAGCTGCAAATCCTTCTCATTTGGGCTGAGAATCAGCACCAGGAGAGGAGCGTGCAATGAACTGGCTTGGAAAACCTTGGTTTGAAAGATTTAACCCCAGCACTATGGCAGGAGTGGTGAGAAGATGTGGATCTTGAGGACACTGTTTGCTTCGGGATGAGCTCTTGGCCAGAAACATTCAGCAGGCCCAATTGCAGGATCTCAAGGGCACAGTGAGGTGAAATAACGTGGGTCTGTTCCCTTAAAGGCTGCTGCCCTCTCAGTTCTGCCAGTTTGTTTTTTGTCTGGCCATTCTTAACTCTGTGGAGCTGGTTTAGGAGTGGATGTAGAGTTAGACCAGCAAAACCAAGCCACTACCACTGGCAAAGGGCTAGAGGGTGGGGTGGAGAAGGCTTAGAGACACGTGTCTGAGAACCACAGCTGCTTTCATCTGGCTCTCCTGAAGTGGTTTGGTGCATGGCCATGGTAAGGTCAAGGGTAATGTTTGCCCTTGCTTGCCCAGTATCCCTTGGAGGGGTTGCTGGATAAGCAGCATGGAGACACTTGTGTGTTGACTCCACACACTCCTTCCTGATCCTGCATATGAAGCTTAGTGTGAGGGACACTCACTATAAGAACCAAACCCCCAAGAAGAGTTCTCCTTAGCCTTTGGTATATTCAGCAGCTTGGGCAATGGGGTGTATATTTTTAAAAAAACAAAACAACAACAGAAACAAACAAAAAAACCCACAAAACCAACAAACAAAGCAAAAAAATGTGGTGTTTCAAATGTCTAATGTTTTCCCCTCCAGCGTGCACACTTCTCCCTGTGAGAATACTTTTTTGCAAACAAGCATATCTTACTGCAAGTCTGTCTTATACCACAACCCCAATCCCCTCCAACTGTTCCCTCCACATCTCACAACTGAGTCTCTTTGGGAAAAGGTGGGGTTGAGGAAAATATCCTTTAAGTAACAGTCCAACAAAATTCAGGTCTTTCCAAGTAAGACCTTGTGGATCAGTGACGTGCTTTGAGATGGGCAAGTAGATACCCTTCCATTATTGCTTGACAACTCTGAGCAGTTCAGTCTTGCAAAGCAAAATACTGTGTGGTGCAATCATTGCAAATACCTGTTCAGAAACTCAGAGAGAGAGCAATGAGGGGTGCTCTTTGCTACGTGGCTGAGGCTGGGAGAGCTTTCCCAGAGGTGCCAGTGAAGGTTTGTTGCCTGTTCTGATCTCACGGTGTGTCTGGGTGCTTTGGGTGGGTATACACATTATTGGTTTTTTTTCCTTTTGCTTTGGAATGTTGTATTTCAGCACACAAACTGGAGCTCCTTAATCTTCTGTCTGACAGTAAATATTAGCTTTGCTTGTGTTGTGGGTCATACCTACGTGCCTCTCCTCTTTCCAGCCAGCCTGAAGCACTTGTTAGACAGCTGCTCATGGCCATTCATATCACTGCCTGTGCTCTTCTTGTGAGAAAGAGCTGTTAGCAATCATCCTGTGGAGCAAAGGAGAGCCAGCAGCTTGCAGTGTCCAGGCTGGATGGGTATAAATGGTCTCTTGAAACCCATTTTGGCCCTATCTCAGCATAATTACCTATAAATCTCTGTCTTTGATGCTGTTGCTGCACAGCTCCTCTAATACCTACGTAACCTTTAGCTTTTCCTACTGTAGGAAGCAAGGTTCCCAGATGTGAAGAAAGAATATATTGAAGAGCTAATCAGCATCAAGAACTGCAATGACTTAAATGTGTAAGTACAGAGCTAAGAGCCAGGGTGTGTCATTCTACAGTCACATTTCCGTGTCCCCACCTGCTCATGATGCTGTTCTAGATCATATCCAGGCTGAGAGTCAGCACTGAGTTGATAGTGCCACAGAGCAGGGAATTATATTTTTTTTTTCCCCTTCCAATAGAGCTTTTCTTAAATCCTCTCTAATTCTGACATTGGGCTGTAGCTTCTCAGCTTTTAATATTATGTGCTTATTTAAAGATATTACATCTAATTTCCTCTTAACTATTACTAGGGTTCTTAAAAAGGGTGACTGTCAGGATTAAGGTGTGGAGATGACTTCTGTAAAACAGTGTTCGAAGGTGGGCTGATGAGTTTTGAGTTGGAGAAAATACTTTCCTGCCTCTTCATTTCACTGGCTTTTGGCTTTTTCCAGGTAAAGCTGACACTGTTTTGGAGCCCATAATTTAATGTCCTGATGTTGGCTTTTATCCCCTTCATTTAATCAAGCAGCAGTGATGCTGCTTGAGATCTCTCACGTCACCTTTTGCAGATAGAATGGAGCAAACGCATTTAAGGCCTGGTAGGATTGATTGTGGGTATCTCTTGATGGACTGATTTTGATCAAACTCAGCAGAAGTGTGAGCTGAGAAGGGAAGTAAAAAGAATGGAAAATCAGCATGAGAACTGTTGCTTTCCCAGTTTTGTTAAGAGTTTGAGAATACCTTGGTGTTCATCATTGGATGAGAAGCTCAACATGAGCCAGCAGTGCGCGCTGGCAGCCCAGAAAGCCAACCCCATCCTGGGTTGCATCAAAAGAAGTGTGAGCAGCAGGTCATGGGACGTGATTCTTCCCCTCTGCTCTGCGCTTGTGAGACCCCACATGGAGTCCTGTGTTCAGTTCTGGAGTCCTCAACNCCAACTCTGACCATTCTATGATTGTGCTTGGTGTCTCTGGGCGTCATGTTAGAATTAAAAGTGTTTTAAAAAAGTAGTAATTAACCTTACTGATAAGTTGCCTCCTCTCCCTACCCTTTTGGGCAAAGCTTGCCCAGCTGAAGAGGGAAGGATTGCGTGTGTTGGCACCAGGGACACAGAGGGGAGAGTGGGTTGAAGTAAATCACTTGTGACTTGTGTCTGATGGTAGGTGGCCCCTCTGCAGCTGTCACCCCTATCTCAAACACGTTGGAACTGGTTATTATGTGATACAAGAATGAAGAATAGGTGTTGGTTGCCAGAGCATTCACTCTATCTTGTATGAATCCAATGCTCTTTCCAGTTAACTAGGGCACTAATTAAGCGGCATTCAAGTGCGTGAAGCTTAGAATTAGTTACTGGCCCATAAATAAGCTGACTGGCAAGGAAATGAGGATGATCCCATTCGTTGGGCAGAGATTTCCTATTCTGCTGCCATTGCCCGTGGTGTGAAGTGATGTCTCCAAAGTAGGGCTTCTTAGTTAAAAATTCATCAAGGCTGCAACTTTTTTCCTTGTCTTTCCAAAGTGCTTTCCCTGTAGTGATGCTGTGATAGAAGCTTTCAGGTGCTCGCATCGTGTAGCTCGGCGCACCCCAGCGTGGATGGTTGCATTGGGAGTGTAGAAGACCAACCAGCAGGGCCATTCTGCATGCCATGGGGTGGTGAAGTTAGGCATCTGTCTGCAGGACCCCCTCACAGATTGTGTGAAAAAAAACCACCCCTTGTTATTGTGTCCTGTGGGGATTTAGCAAATCCTGATAGAATGAAATCCCGCTATTGGCTTCTGTTGGTCTTAATGTGTTCCTTCCCTTTTTGCTCCCGAAATCTCTTCTCTCCTTTTGTGTGGCACAGACCCAGTGAGATGAAGAGGTGCTTACAGGCTTCCCCCTAGGCCATCTACAGTGTCTGCTCAGCGGTGCGTTACCCACTTACTGGATGATAAAGATTTCTTCTCCATATTTTTATTCCTTTACCCAAACTATCTTTTGAGTTGTCACCGCGTCTTTTGTGGGAGAACAAACGGGTCAGAGCACTGGTCAGCCTCGCTGGCGGGGTCTCTTTGATCTCCACGGTGTGTCAAGCTGAATCAGGTTTGAAATATAATAAATAAGGGTGGCTGGGTTTGGGCAGGGATGAGGCTTTTAACTGATTCTGCATCCTGGGGTGCAGATATTAATGAACAGTGCCTCGAGTGTGCCTGCGTTGTGCCCTGGGACCCACTTAACTAGTCGTTAACATCCCTGAAAATCCCAAGTGCTGGAATGGCAACAGGCAGAATGGTTCAGACGTAGCTGAAACCCTTGCATTTGAGCTGCAGTGGTTTGAGCTCCTCGTAGTTTCTGTTTAGTTGGGTTAAACCAGTTATCTGTTACAGAAAAAGAACCCAGGGAGGGGGAGGGAATAGGACTGGGAGCTGTTAAATGCTCAGTGCCAAGATATTTTGTTGTTTTCCAAAAGGATGGCCTTAAAACTTTCAGCTGATGTGAAAGATAAGATGTGGGAGCTCCTCTTAGCGGGGTATCATCTATTCAGCTTTTGTGTGCAGAAGCATTCACGCTCAGTCAAAAGCTTCTGGCTCAATATGTCAATACCTGATTAAACAAAAAGAAATGCCTCTGCTTTGAATGTGAAAGCAGGGCTAAAGTAATCATGCCTTGATAGTGGGTTAATGCTTCCAGCCAGTTCAGATTTCTTAATTAGGGACTGATTTCTGACATCAGGAATGTAAATTAGCTGCAACTATGTCTTTGCTGCAACCTAGCACCTTCTCTTTCAAAAAGTTTCGCAAATGTTAATTGCTTGTCCTAGCTCCTTTTCAGTAGGATGTTATTCTGCAGCTGGGGAAACTGAGGAACAGCTTATGTTTCCTTGACCCAGCTGGCACAGCTGGTGAGTGACAGTTCAGAACGGGCTGTGAAAGTCTGATTCAAGACAGAGCCTCCCACCAGCTTCTCCTTCAAAAGGGCTTCTGAAGTATCTATCTGTGGATCTCCAGCCATGGGGTGTGCTGAAACTACTTGCTAGAGCCTTTTCTAAGCCAAAATACTTGGTTAAACTAAATTTACCTGACAAAGTTATGATTGTTTGTGATAGGACCTGAGGTAATGCTGCTTTTACAGGTTAGGGTGCATTTTTGAAGCATTTTTTAGTGATTATTTTCTAAATGCCATTCTCTCCACACCAGTTTCTAGTGTGAATTGAACAATTCTGCTGTGATTTCAAGCTTTATTACAATGAAACCCCTATTCAGAGTACACGTATGTAAACACAGCTTAAACACGTTTCTGTCTTGGCTCTAATGTGGAATTAGGTCGAGACTGGAGGCTTTAGTTCAAATTTGAATCTGTAACCTTCTGTTGAGCAACCTTTCTCTGGTTCTTAGAGGTTTGTATGCTTCATTTTCCAGAGATGCACTCGAATTAGCTGCAGTAGATGGCAGCTGGGTTTTGATTGATGCAGGGACTGTTCTTGTGTGGCTTTCATAATATTAATTCCAGAATAGCAGAACTTTAGTCCACCCTGACTCTCAGCTGTGCAGGATTTGATGCTCAAAGGGGTTTTACCTGTGGTGTGAGTGGTGAAGCAGGGCTGATCCTTCCCCTCAGGCATGGGGAGATGTCAGCTGGTTGGTGGTTCACCCACACAAGCTTAGCTTATGTAAATGTAATTGTTGAAAGACAAATCTATTTGCTTTTCCTCCTGCAGTCATAAAGCTGATCATTCTTTACTTAATTCTCACTCATTTACTTTCTGTTTACTCCAGACCGAGACCTCTTGTGGTTCTTACAGGGCAGGCTGTGACTTGCCTGCCCAGCCTCATAATTACAGGATGCTAAAAACTGGACAAGGGAAGAATGAACCTGAGCTCCAGAACTAGCTATATTTATCTTTGCAGGCTTTGTAACTTTCTTCTGGAAAATCCAGATTACCCAAAGAAGAAAGGCAGAGTGGTTTTAAACCCCAGCAGCAGCCTTCTTGCCAGCCAAGATGAGACAAAGGCAAGTGAGAGTGTCCTCATCTACAGCGTGTTCAACCCAAGTGGGTCTCGGGATATCTGGTTCTATTAATGTGTGTTTTTTAGAGTGCCTGGTTGAGCCATAACCAGGCCTCTGGGTGCATTTAAGATGCTGTTAAATAGCAATAATGAGTTGCTTGGAGGTGACTTCAGCCTTCCAGAATCTGAAGGGAGCTCCAGGAGAGCTGGGGAGGGACTCTTGGTCAGGAAGTCTACTGACAGGACGAGGGGTAATGGTTTTAAATTGGAAGAGGGGAGATTTAGATTGGATATTAGGAAGAAGTTCTTTGCTGTGAGGGTGGTGAGGCACTGGAACAGGTTGCCCAGGGAAGTTGTTGATGCCCCATCCCTGGAAGTGTCTAAGGCCAGGCTGGATGGGGCTTTGAGCAACCTGCTCTAGGGAGAGGTGTCCCTGCCCATGGCAGGGGTTTGGAACTTGATGATCTTTAAGGTCCCTTCCAACTCTGACCATTCTATGATTCTATGACTTGCTGTTTTGCTGTTGCTTAGCTGCATCATGTCCACTCCTGTGCCTTCAGCGAGACCCTCTGCCCTGCCTGCCTGGCAGCTACCACATCTGACAGTGTTAATTTTGATCTCTGATACAAGAATTACTTGGTCATTTTGTCACATGAAGTAGATTTGGCCCTCAGGTCTCTCTTGTGTGGCCTTTAGCCGTTGCCTTTCAGCCTCTTAACTGCAAATCTCCTTATAGCTTCTTGATTTTTATTGTTTTTAAGTCCACTTGACAAAAAATTCTCTCTGAGCCACTTTGGGTATGTTGAAATCACTGTGTGTGGCCTGTGAGAGAGAAATGTTGAATATTTCTTTCTATGCTTGGGAGCATCTCTGAACCTCAAGTCAGTGAAGCTGTTCACCCTTTATTGTAACCTAAAGGTGCCCTTTTCTTGCTGTCCTGTGCAGCCACACACAAGGGCTTTGAACTGCATGGCCTGGGTCCTGCAGAGCTGGCATCAGAGCTACAGAATGGCATCACTCAGGGCAGGTTACACACCAGAGGGCTCTGAGCTGATGGTTAGATGGGTGCTCAGAATGGGGTGTCACCACCTTTGGGTGGTTTTGCAGAAGGTCCTGATCGCTGAAAGAGCGATTGGGGGTGTGCTTGCGTGTTCTTCATAATGACCTTCTTACATCTCTCACCTTTTCTCCTCAGGTGCCTAAAGTGGACTACTTTGACTTTTCCAAACTTGCCCCACTGGACCAGCGGTGCTTTATTCAGGCAGCAGATCTCCTCATGGCAGACTTCAAAATGCTGAGCAGCCAAGACATTAAGTGGGCTCTCCACGAACTCAAGGGACACTATGCAATCACGCGAAAGGTTCTCCACTTCCAGTCTGTTTTCTTTCCTAGGGTTATCTCCTGTGTCTGTGAAGAGCAGAGTGATGTCTTTTGCCTTACTATAACATCTGCTAGTGTGTGCTTATGGGGATTTTTTTATAATCTTCCTTTCCTTTTAAGAAGTATTAATCCACTTAGTTGAGACTGGCAAAATTTATTGGGCAGGCAGAATCCTGCAGGAAGTTTTTACTTTAATAGGAGAAGTGTGGAAGCGCTGGCTGGGTGATGGCAGGTGATGCATTAAACTGAGATGTGTTCCTCTATATCACCACTGAAATGTGATATAATTGCCAATAAACCTAGACATTTAGCTAAATCTTAGACATTTATCTGCTGCTATTAGTTAACTGACTTCATGAAGCTGAAAATAGCTCAAGTCTGTCCTGTTTCTTCTTATGAATTGGTTTAGGTTTCAACAAACCAAATGTAAACGTAGCTTCAAGCTTTTGATTTAGATCTACTCCTTCAATATGCTTCTTTGGCTTGAGCTTCTTTCTCTACAATTCCAGGACTGAAAAAAACAAAAACTCCTTGTCTCTTCACTTGCTTGGTAGAGAAGCTCAAATATTCTTTTTTTTTTTTTTTAAATATATAAATAAAAACATCACACACACCCAAAATAAAAGCCAAACCAACTCTGTCACATCAGAGCAGACACCAGGTGTATTAGCTGAGGTGTTGTAAAGTGTGTTCAACTATTTTTGGTTTCATGGAAAGATTAGTTTATGAGTACATGAAGGTGAGCAAAGGCCAGAGGGCCTCTGTTATGGGTTGTTTGGCTTTCTAGTTTTGGATCAGTCTTATGCACATGTTTGTACTCTACTTCGATTTGAAAGTCTGTGCTTCTGCTTTTTTCCAGGACAGACAGGATTTAAGTGTGTATGTTGTTTTCTAGGCCTTTTCAGATGCTATCAAAAAATGGCAGGAGCTGTCTCATGAAACGAGTGGGAAGCGAAAAAGGAGGAAAGAAATGAATCAGTATTCATATATAGACTTCAAATTTGAGCAAGGTAAATACCAAGCTGTATTCATAGAATCATACATTCCATGAAGAGATAGAATTCACAGATTATGAAGAGATATGAATCCACAGAATCACAGAATGGTTATTTGTGCTCTCTGCATCATTACTGTAAGCAGAACTAGTTTGCAGCAGAAAGTGCTGTTCCTGAAAAGGGATGTGGTCCCAAAGCAGCTGTTTCTATCACTGTCCAGTATCTATTTTGGAGATATTTTCCATGTTGGTACAGGTTTGAGATGCTGAAGTTCTGCAACTGGTGGTGTGTGGATGAAGAAAGATTTAAGCTTTGCTCTGGCTGCTCCATCCCATTTCATTGTGCCTTTAACTCTGCTCTAGGGGATGTGAAAATAGAGAAGCGCATGTTTTTCCTGGAGAACAAGAGGCGGCACTGGAGGACCTATGACAAGCACTCCCTTCTCCCACCAGTGCTACTGGAGCAGGAGTTCTATGAGCAGAAGGTTAAAGAGATGGCAGAGGTGAGTGGTAGGAGCTGCTTTGATTTTAGGGTGCAAAAGACTTCAGCTACTGTAGAGATCTTGGGCATAAACGTGGAAATCTGCCTCATAAAGAAGTTGAATGTTGAACAAAATGTTGAATAACTGCCTACCTTTGCCCCTTTGACTCCTCCCAAGTAAGTTGTTTTTGGAGGAAAATACCAAGCACTGAGTTTCATGTTTACTTAAATATAAAGCTGCTGCTTTTGCTGATGAAAACCTTCTGTGTATCTGCTAATGTCAACATATAGTCCATAATATAACACCATTCTGGGCTCTTTTTTTTTTTTCCTGCAAAGTAGTTAAAAGCACTACTAATTAATTCCTTCCTCTAATTGTTAGCAGCTTTCTCTGCTTCCTTAGGGCTTGTAATTGCAGCTCAGTGTTGGTGGCTGATAATTACCAGGCCCAAGGCAGCGTGTCCACTCTCTTCCACAAGTCAGCAGTTCCATGTCTCCAGAATCTTGTGTCCTGTGCTGAGGACCATGTTTCAAAGCAGAACTACACAACAGCCACTGGTGCATTGTCTTCCTCCTCCTGGTCTGAGGGAAGACTGAATTCACAGCTCTGCACCTACAGGCCTTTCTTAAAGATCCTCTTCTCTTGGGCAGATGGATGGTGTCTCCTTTTAAACACAAAGCAAATGTTCCTGTCTCTGGAGGGGCCGGCTGGGTGAGATCATCTCTGCCCATGGAAACCCGAACCAGCAGCTCTCCATCACACTGAATTTGGTTCTTTGTTCCTGCAGCCTTTGCTTCTCACATCTGTTTTAGCTGAATCATAAATAGCTTAATGGATTGGAAGGATGGGCTGAGTGATGCTGTGAGCAGATAGTGTGCTTTCTGTGGTGGTTTGGAAGTCTTGAGATAATGTGAAGAAGACTATAGAGTCTGGAAATGTGCTTTATCTATTCTAAATACAGCTGCACCTGTTTCTCTTGCAGCACGCAGACTTTCTCCTTGCTCTGCAGATGAATGAGGAGCAGTATCAGAAGGTCAGTATCTATGTGGTTCCTTGAGTTCAGCTTATGTGTAGACACCGTTTTGTACTTCTCTGAAGCTGCATTTACACTGTGTGGCTTTTGCTGAGCTGGCACCACCTATAGAGCCTGTGCTGGCTGCCTTTTGGAGAAGGTCAACGAGAGCTGAGTCCAGCAAGACAGTATTGATGCCCGTAATGATCTGTAGTAATTCAGTCATCTGCTGCTTGGACCTTTATGGGCCAGAACAAACATTGGGATAGAATAACCCCAGGTTTGCTCTTGCTGCCACCATTGTGGCTGCTTAAAACAGATTTACTGGTGTTGGAGCTCTGCCAACAGAAAGGCCTTCCTCGTTTTCAGAAAGGACCCTTTGAAAACCTGAAAATCAGGTCTTTTGCTTTAAACAAAGAGAGTAAAGTTAGAGATCAGTTCAGCAGCTGTGGATTACTCTCAATGCCCCTTTCTCTTCAAACTTGGGAGAAGATCTTGGACCTGTGAAGGTGTGGGTGTACTTACCCTTCAAAGTCCTTCCACCCCTGCAGTGAAGAGGCTGAGACGAGGTCTCTCCAGGCAGATGAGTAAATGTTCCTTTAGAGGGCAGCAGATCTGAAGTTTGGTTTTCCCATGGGAATGGTGTGTACTCTCCACTGCTTTCCTGTGATTGCAGCTTCCCAAACCCAAGATGGTTCTCTGCCTGTGAGCTAAGAATTATTAACACACCATGTGTTCTGTTGCTTTTTGGAACCTGTTGAGCAGGGTGTGTATATATTAAATTACTTAATCATAGAATCATAGTATGTTTAGAGTTGGAAGGGACCTTAAGGATCGTCGAGTTCCAACCCCTCTGCCATGGGCTGGGACACCTCCCACCAGAGCAGATTGCTCCAAGCCCCATCCAGCCTGGCCTTGAACCCCTCCAGGGATGGGGCAGCCACAGCTTCTCTGGGCAACCTGTTCCAGTGCCTCACCACCCTCACAGCAAAGAATTCCTTCCTAATATCTAACCTAAATCTCCCCTCTTCCAATTTAAAACCGTTAACATTAAAACTGAGTTTCTCCTGCTTAGTGAATTTTGACCACCAAGTGGGATACACCATTCCATTAGATATCTTCTACTCTGTTTTTTTGCTCATAAACATGTTGACATTGTTTATGGCTTGTGGTTGTACGTGTCTGTTGCTGTAGCTGTTGATGTTTTGATGCTGCTGGTGCTGACACCTCTGTTTATGGCTGCAGGACGGTCAGATGATAGAGTGCTGCTGCTGCTATGGGGAGTTTGCATTTGAAGAGCTCACCCAATGTGCAGATGGTCACTTGTTCTGCAAGGAGTGCCTCATTAAATACGCTGAGGAGGCAGTCTTTGGCTCTGGGAAGGTAGGAATTTCCGAACTGGGAAATCTTCCCATCTGGGAAATTTCCTGAGGGGGAAATGGGTGAACTGTTATTGAGAGATCACGTTGCTGGTTACTACTGTTTCTTAAATCAGATGTAAGTGCGTTTCCCAGGAAATATTTGAATGGAATTGTGTCCTGAAATCCGAATTCAACAAGTCAGTCTCGCCTTCAGGTGAAGCCAACAACTTCACAGTGGGATCTTTACTGGACAAGATTTCAGCTTTTCTAACCTCCGTCTTTTGTGCTTTGTGCTTAGCAACTTGGGTTATTAGGAGAACTTTCTCCAGCATTCATAGTGACAACAGTAACTTATACTTGTCTGGTTTTTATTTTTTATTTGATAAACCAATGGTATCTGCACAGAGAACACGCTCTTATTTCTGACTTAGCCAATCTCCTGGCTAAGAATGTTTGTCCTTCTTAATATCTCTGTGATCCCAACTTAATTTGTGGGTTGGTTCCTCTATGATATTACTAACCACCTTAGTTTCCAGTTCAGCTAGCAATTATCCTGGTAGTTAGCTGAGCTATAAACAAGTCATTAAACTGCTCTTTTGCCTGGAGATAGGATTATCAAACTGTAGGATGCTTTTGTACTCTGGGATCTCTAGTTCATGTAGACATACCAATGATTTCATATGACTGTATTGATGAGAATGCAACATGCTGTTTGTGAGCAGAGTGCTGGTGACCATGCAGTGATAACAGGCTGTTCTGTGGTCACAGTGGCCTTGGAGTGAGTGAGCTGTGATTCCAGCTGTCAACAGCATCTTCATGTCCAGTGTTTGTTTGAGGCCTGATCGGTTTGATGAACTACTCTTGTTCTTTCCCCAGCAAACAGTCATTTGCTGACTTAAGCTCTGTTCTTTCTAAGCAAGGCTCTGCACTGGTTTATTTGGGATAGTTCTGGCTACTGACTCTTGCTTTTTGCTAGTACTGATCCTGAGCTCTCTCTTTCCAACCCTAGTCAGAACTCAGCTGCATGGAAGGCAGTTGCACGTGTTCATTCCCCACCAGCGAGCTGGAGAAGGTGCTTCCAGAGAATATCCTCTGTAAATATTACGAGCGGAAAGCTGAGGAGGAGGTGGCTGCTGCCTGTGCAGATGAGCTTGTCAGGTAAGTGTCCAGCAGAGGATGCAAACTACACTTACTGTAGCAGAAAATTTTTCCCTGAAACCCCAAATGTGCCCTGACCAAGATAAGCAGCATTCAAAGAGCTGTGTTATAAATTCAGGCTTCTGCCTTCCCAGATCCGTTTTTATTCAGGTTGGTCTGCCTTTGGCTAGGAGCAGATGAAAATTTAATAGACTTGCCTCCCCCAAGACTTGCTTGCCAGCTCTGTGCTGATCCTCTGAATTACTTGGTCAAAAGCAAGGCTTGAGCATGTAATATTTTGATTGCAAACAGGGAAGTGATCGAAGAAAGAGGAGCAAAAAGGCAGGAGTCAGCACATCCTGGTGGCAGACGTTTGGTTGGCAGCCTCACTAACTGCCACAGCTCTTTGACTAAATCTGTTCTCAGCAAAGATGCATTTGGCACTCTGCACTAATGGCATCTCATTTTGGGCTGCAGGTGTCCGTTCTGTAACTTCCCAGCTCTACTGGACAGCGATGTGAAGCGCTTCAGCTGCCCTAATCCCCGCTGCAGAAAGGTAACTGGGGAATTCTCACCCTTTGGTCTCTTCTGGAGTGTTGGGCAGGAGAGTTGAGAGGACAATTCATACTTTCTAGGAGCAAGTGAATGAATTTATCTATTGGTGCAGCAATCAAAGTATTTGCTGGATTCTGCTGACATTCTATAAAATTGTGTGGCTGGACAGAGGAATTTCAGGGCACTGTTGATAAAGACAACAGTATTCCTCTCTTTCCTTGGAAGATGTTGGCTAAAATAAGGCTTCTGAATGCCTTAGGTTGCTGTCTTTGCATATCCAGAAATGTTTTAGGTGAGCAGGGTGTTTAAAAGGCATGAAACCAAATTGTAATCCTTTATCTAGTGCCACTTCTGGAGGATGAGGTGAAACAACCTTACAGGCTGTCCTTCAGAGAATTAGTATCTGCATGATTTATTTTTTTTATGCCTGAATATAGATACAGTTGGAAGTGACAAAAAACTTGTTTGAAGAGCTTGCTAAAAAGGGCCTTCAAAGGGCAGAAGATTGTTGTGTTTCTCAAAGTTTGCTCATAGCCATAACAGGAGATTCATCAGGCCCAATGAGGGGACAGAGTAGGGAAAACTCCCTGCTGTTGTTCATGCACCGTCCCTTGTGGGGGGAAAAATAGAAGCCTAGAAATGTGTTTCCCAGTCTCCTGAATGTAAGCAGAACCCAATTTTGGCTGGTGCCAGTGAGCCAAGGCCAGTACTGGCAGTATCAGTGTTTAGCACTGAAGCTATGAGGCTCCTTGTGTAACTTCTTAGCCACAACAATGAATTGCCCCAACATTCAGGGAACTGCCTGTCCCCCAGCAGAGATTTCTGTTAATCCCTGAAATTCCTCTGGAGTGTGTTAGCCTTATGCTTGAGGCTGCCAGAGCTTCAGGTTCTTGTATTGACACGATACCACCACTCGCCTGAGTTGGGAAAAGAATAGGAAGTAAAATTCATGTTGTCTGGGAAAACTGAAGCTGCCAGCAGTGAACTTTGCATTCTGCAGTGAAAATTGAACTTCCCGGCAGGGGAAAGCTGCTTATGAAAAACACACCGTTCCAATTTAGATCTCAAATCTCCAGATATGTTTTGCAAACATCCGCCTCCAGCATTTGGGAAAGAAATGGGATTCTGCTGGATCATCCGAGTGTCGGGAGGAGGGAGGTTTGCTGGTCGCTAGGTGGCAATGTTGATTCATGTTTAAATAAAGCTTTTTTTGGGGGGCTTTTTTTTGCAAAACCCGAGTTGTTTTCAAAATGTACATGTGTCAGCACCAGAGAGTGAAGTTCAGGCTTGGAGAACATGAACACTTCGCTGTGCAAAATGGATTGAAGTTGCTTTTCCCCCTCAAATGTGTAACACAGCACAGTAACCGTGGCAAGAGGGGTCAGTGCTGAAATGTTCCTTTCCTTCTGGTTTGCTGTTTCATTTCCTTCCGAGCGTACTGCCTGTCATCCCCCCTCCCGCTCCCACCCCCTTCCCTGGGGTTGCAGCATTCCAGTGGGCTGGATTTCTGGTTTCCTGGACAGCTTGTGTTGATTCATTCGCCGAAAAAATCTGCTGAGTAGCTTTGTGCTCTTCTTAGAAGTCTCAAACGACTTCAGGGTTTGAAGTGGAGGGTGAGGAATTCGGAGAGCAGGATGTGGGGAGGTCTCACAGCATCAGCTGCAAGTGGTTCTCCATATTCCCGCTATCTTGTCTCTCTCTCTCCAGAACGAAGAATTTCAGTTAATGCTCCGGCTTGCAGGAAACTGTTGCCCTTAGGGAGGAAAGGGCTAGACTTAGGGAACTCTGCAGAGGTTGGAGAGGATGCATTGGATTTGCTAACAGTGCCTCTGGCAGCTTCAGGGGTGGTGATGACTGAGGCTGGAAGCAGTCCCTCTCTCCTTGGAAGGACGGCGCTCGTGCAGCTGAAGCTAAAACAAGGGGAGGTGTGGAAAGGGAAAAGTCAAAAACGTGGCTCTCCTGAAACCTCAGGGCTCTTCCAGGGTGGGGGGAGGAGGACCAGATGGTGGTCCTGTTGTGTTTCTGTGCTCCATCACCTGGATCCTTTGTCTTGCTTGGAGACTTCATGTCGATACTCTTAGGCTTTCCTTTAAAACGTGCGGAGAGGTTGATTCATATTTGTGCTGGCTGGGGCTGTATCCTAAAGGAAGTGATGGGAACCAGCTGGAATCCTTCATTTGGGCTGTATATATGTATGTTGGGCTCAATAATAAGAGCAGCTCTAGGCATACCCAGCTCATTGCTTCTGCATCTCACCTGTAGTTCCATTCATTTGCACCTTGCAGGGACAAAAAATGTGGCTAATTGTAACCTCAGCAACGAGCGGAGCTGCCGGTCGCCCGCTGTGGCTGGAGGGCTGCAGGGAGAGCATGCAGATGAGCCCACACCATCTGCCAGGGCCACTGTGGCTCCAGCTGTGCGGCGTGGAGTTTGGCTCCTAGCTGGGTGGCCAGGGCTTGAATCTTAATACCAGGAGCTGCAGGGTGGAGGAGAAGCTTAGTTAGCCAAGGAGAAACGTTGCCCAGACCACCCTACGGCTGCGTTCTATGTTATGTATCCCTGCAGCCTGAGCTGGTGCTGGGGAGAGGGGGCTTTTCATCAGGTGTGTTTTTGAGGTTTTGCTCTCTAACAGATTGCTGACTGTGCGTGGAGCCAGGTTTCCAGGTGACAGGAGGGTCTACCAGTCTCCTCAATCCAACCTCCATCTTCTTCTGTGCAGGGATCCCCATATGGAAGCGGCGCTCAGATTCCTCCTTTCCAATGATGTGCGTTTCTCCTCCCTGTGCCCTGACCCAGCAAACCAAAGCTGGTGAAACTGGGAAAGGCACATGTTGCTTGTGCAGCACTGGGAAGTGAGCCCTGTTTCCCACCAGAGAAGGAAGTCCATCCTTTCTGCTCGGCCTCCCTCCTCCCAGGACCTCGTATTGTTGGTGAAGACAAGGCTTTTTGTTCCCGGGCTGCTCTCCCCGACGCTGGGTGGTGGGTTGAAGGGGGGTGGGGGTGACTGTCTCCCCTCTTTGCAGTCTCAGCACAAAGCACTGCAGGGTTCTCAGCCAGCGAGGGATTCGGAGGTGAAAGCTGCCGTTGCCATGGAAATGATGCATGCACGGAGCAGCGCTGTCCCTCTGGTGCTCGGAGAGCTCGAAACCCTCAGCACTCATTTCACAGCCAGGCCACATTGCAGGGACCTGCATTTCCAAGACTTTTCCTTAAAACTCCTTTGCATAGCTGGAAATTTTTGGGTGTTTGTAGAGTTGCTGTCTGGCTGGATGTGGTGATGGGGTACGGCTGTGTGGTGCTAAGTCGTGTTGCCCTTGGCCCCGTTCGGGCTCCTTAGTGCTCCCTGTTAATGAGGCTGTGTTTAGGGAGGGGGGTTCCCTGCTGGGCCCCTGAACTGTCACGCTTGGAAAAAATGAGCATTGATGTGCCTGTGTTGGGTGAAGGAAATCTCCACTCATTTGCTTTTCCATCCCCAGGTTCTGGCTCTCTGGCCACAGCAATCCTTGTGTGTACTTTTAATTTGCAGGACTGAGACGTGATGTTTTAGGGCACTTCTTTTTAAGCTGCTGGAATGTCTCAGGATTGATTTCAAGGTGCTGGCGAGGAACAGATGCACCCAGCTGCTTTTAACCTTCGTGGTTTGTTTTTTTTCCTGTTGGAAAGTGAGACAGGTTTGAGCTTGTCCTGAGCTGTGCCTGGCGAGCTGTGTCTGAACACGGCTTCTCCTAGCAGGGTGCTAATGCTGTGTCCACAGCCTGTGGTAATAATCCTGGGCTGTGTTGTACCCTTTGCAGCAACTTTGACATCAGTGGCCTCGCTGAAATAAATTATTGCTTGATCAACAAGACTTAAAATTAGAGAAGGGAGTGAAGGGATGTGCTGCAGTGCCTGCCTCTCCTATGAAAACAGGCTGAGAGAGCTGGGGCTGTTCAGCCTGGAGAAGAGAAGGCTCCAGGGAGACCTTAGAGCAGCCTTCCAGGATCTGAAGGGAGCTCCAGGAGAGCTGGGAAGGGACTCTTTGTCGGGGAGTGGAGTGATGGGACAAGGAGTAATGGTTTTAAATTGGAGGAGGGGAGATTTAGATTGGATATTAGGAAGAAGTTCTTTGCTGTGAGGGTGGTGAGGCACTGGAACAGGTTGCCCAGAGAAGCTGTGGCTGCCCCATCCCTGGAGGGGTTCAAGGCCAGGCTGGATGGGACTTGGAGGAACCTGCTCTGGTGGGAGGTGTCCCTGCCCATGGAAGGGGCTTGGAACTCTAAGGTCCCTTCCAGCCCAAACCATCCTGTGATTCTATGATTCTAACTTCTGTAATGGGGCACACAGCCACTGGCCATTCAGAGGTCAGTTCCAAACAGGGGACAAGGGGAAATGTGCATGTATCTGAGTACGCAGCAGCAGGGGATGCATTTGGGATGACCCAGCCTTCCACGGATGTCACCCAGAACGTACCATGGGGGCCCAGGACTTCTGGCTGCCCAGAGCTGCCCTGCCCCACTCCAGATACGCTGCAACTTTAGGCTTAAACTGTATCAAGATTTGTGTCACTGGCAGAGCGTGTGTGCAACATGTTAGCGAAAGAAAATAGAAAGAATATTGTTCTAGTTGGAGAAATTGAGCTTGTCCAAAATGTCTCCGAGTAGGATGTGCATATGGAGAATTACTTAATTCTCCTTGTTTTGCAACATGTTTTCCCAGCTGTTGAAGGCTGCTGTCTCATTCAGCTTCCTGACAGCAGTGCAAACATTTGGAAGGTCCCATGGCCCCGTCTCATTCTCTGCTCAGCCATTCTCACTGCTGCTCTCTCTGTGCTTTTTCTCGGGTGTATTTATTGGGATTTGATTGTTACTTAGAGCTCACCCCCACAGCTTTAGTGGAGAGTGGAGCCGAAGGCAGCACATGCTTATGGCAAACCCCTGTGATTTCTTTCTGGTGATGGTGACCTCAAGGTTTAAACCTCATGGTTTGAATTCCCATCATCTTGTGTCTGTGTGAATGTGGCTTTGCAGAATTTACTGGGATGAGGAAGAAAGGGAAATGCAGTATGGGGGGACCTTGCTACTTGTCTTACTTGGAGGGTTTATGTTGTTCAGAGGCCTGTCTCCCACTTATCCAAGCCAGCAGAACAGTCTAAGCCACCTTCTAATGACTCTGCCACCTTCCTCCTCAGCGCTACATCCCTGAAACCTCCAGCTCCGGAGCTCTGGGCTTTCTCTTCCAGCTCAATGCCTTCACTGCTCCCTTTTTAAAGGAGCAGTGCGCCTGGGAACACGCTCGGCTCTCTGACTGCCAAAACCACAACAAATGGCAAGTTTCCGTCTGTCAGCTGGGCTCAGCTCTGAGACACTCCGTGGCTGGGCAGGCGATTTTCATTTTTCTTCCATAAAAGGCCATTGGAACTGGTTTGCAGCAGCAGAGCTGTGCGCTGCAGGGCAAGCGGCAATGCTATCGCCCGCACTATTGCGGCAGGAGCCCCGGTGCTTTCCATATCTCTCCTCAAAGGGGATGGGCAGGAGGGGAGGGACCGAGGCCGAAGGTGGGGTTGAGGTGGTTGTAGGCGGCAGATAACACCCTCCCTGTAAATTTCTATTGCCAAGTCCTAAAGGAGGATAGATAACAGGAGGAGAGTGCTTCCAGCACAGCAAAGCCTTAAAAGTGCAGTCCCATGGAGGAAGAGTGTGCTGGACCAAGTGGCCTGGCCCGTCGGGGCGTGTGGGGTCAAAGTTGTGTGGGGAATGCTGAGAGTTGTGACATCTTCTCATCCCCAGCTCTGTGCTGGGCAAGCTTCTTACCTCCTCCGGGCGGGTTGCAAGGGGAACAAGGGGAAGCCATGTGCCAGGGGCACTCCTTGCTTCCCTGGAAGCTGGATGATAATACCCGCGGCTTGTATCCTGACTGGGGGAGCATCAGGGAGAGCCAGAGACCAGGAGTGAGTTGTTTCCCCTGGAGGATCTCCCATAGCTTGGCTTTTTGGTCTATGTTTGTCTGGGATGGTGGCAGTTACATGAACTGAGTAGTGACAGCTTAGTAGCTTAGTAGCTTGCTCCTAAGTGCCCCTTTCCAAAGAGGACACCCAATGATCAACGTAAAATCACTCCTTGCCTTGTTTAAATCCCTGCCACCCTTCCTGGGGACATGTAGAAAGGGACTGTAGGAGCTCCAAGAACACCTCACCTGGAAAGAGGGTAGGACTGGGCTGGATTAATTGCTGGGGTGGGTGTGGTGGAGAGACTCCATCTGTGGAAGCTCAGGTGCTGTTGCTTTTACAAGGTCAAGTCTATTTATGCAGTGGTATGTGGAAATGCTTCACTTGATAAATGAGTCTGACAGAGGAGGAGAGGGTGAAGCCCAGCCTGGAAATGGACCTGAAGAAAGAGGTCAGTTTAAATGGGGTATGTGTCTCTTAGAGGGTAAAAATAATAAAATAAAAAAAAAGAAGCTGCTGAAAGCAAGAAGTCAAACTAGTCCCTTTAAAAATAGACCGTGTAAGTCAGTGCAATTTCAAGCAACAAAGCTTGCTCCTGTGCTTGCTTTCTGCCTTATATAGCAATATCCATTCAGGGAAAAGGCAGTTCTCCCACTGTTTACTGACCAGTGAATACCTCTTTGTCAGGTCCATAAGAGATAGCAGCCCTATCTTCCCTTTGTGGCTTTGTCCTTTGCCAAGGAAAGGTCCAGAGGTGGTAAGCTGAGCAGAAACTCCGGGTGGGGATGGAAACTTCAGCCTCAGCTTCTCTCCCTGGGTGCAACCATCTAGGTGAAGGAGCCACAGGGAGCAGCAGTGGTGGTCAATGAGAAGTATGATGGCAGTATCTTTGGAGATAAGCTGATGGACTCCACCAGGGGTTGGATAAAAGCAGCCTGGGTGGGTGTGAAAGGTCCTTGGCTGCCTTGAATGTGGCAGGCACCAGAGTAGTTCCATTTGCCTTTTCCTCCTGGATACCTTTGAAAGAGAAAGAGGGGAGGGGTGTTCTATTTCATGTGGGGAACAAGAGAGAGGGAGCACTGCAACATGATCATGCTCGAGTCAGGGTGAAACCCTAAACCTCTGCACCAGAGTGCTCAGACCACTTGATTTGTTTGATTTACTTATTTTTTAAACAGTGAAGTAACAGCCTCTGTCCCTTGTCTGTGCTCACAACAGGTAGTGATGCCAGTGAGCTGCCCTGGGAGCTCAGTACAGGTACCCCCCCATGGCAACAGGGGTGAGTTTAAGGTTAGAACTCTGCCTGGTGCTTCTTGTTCTTGCAGAGCATCCGAGCAGGATGATCATTTTGCTGCTGCAGTGGAGATGGAGGTTGGAGAGGCTGGAAAAAGGCTGTTCCCAAGCTAAATTAAAAACATTGTTCTGACCTTAGTCAAGAAGCTACGTCTTCCATCTCTCTTGCCTCCCCCTCACATTCCTGTCGTAGTAATCACTGATCTCTAACCTCAGCCTCATCTACCAGGGCTAACCACTGAAAAAAATGCACTTAAAAAACCCCTGACTCTCTGGGTACACCTCATCATGCTGTACCTTAGTGTTCCCAGGGCAGAGTTATCTGTGGAGGGCTGTGAGTCAGCAGCAGAGGTTTTGAATAGCGATGTGTCAGGGCAGCTGATGACTCTCTCCTCAAGGCCAGAGCCCTGGGATGGCCCAACCTGTTGTGTGCAGCGCCAGGAGGTGTTTTGCTTCTCCTTTCTGTTTGCACACAAACAGATTTCAGCAGATGACACAGTCATCAGACTTCCTGAGCTAACCCAAGGCTGCTGCAGACGATGTCCATTTTGGAGGCTGTCAGTAGAGTTTGTTTCCTAATTTGGTCACAGCGTGCTCAGGGCTGGCCTGCTTTCCTCTTTTCTTTTCTTTTCTTTTTTTTTTAAAACACCCATCCTTTTCTATCATTGGTGTGGAGGGGAAGCTGTTTGTATCGGAGAACCTCCAGCTCCTCTCACTTCCTCTCCATAGAGGAAGTGATACTTGAAAGGTCTCTTTGACAAAGTCAAGGCAGTTCTGAAGCTGGGCTTTCCTAGTTCTTTTTTTTCTCTCCTGTGCCACTCTTCAGACACTGGAACAGGGAGGTGGCTGAGTCACCATTCCTGAATGTGTTTAGTTTAGATGTGATGTAGGGAAGAGCTTTGTAGAGTGGAGTTGATGGTTGGACTTGATGATTCCAAAGGTCTTTTCCAACCTGAATGATTCTACGATTCTTTCATGAGCTCATCTCAATGAGCCTCTGGAGTTTGTTTTTTCATCCCTTCTGACTGGTCCATCTGAGCCCTTCGTGCTGGAGGACTTTGGAGTAGTTGTCTTAAGTGACAGGGAGCTATGCTGCAGTTAAATAATAACTTTGATAAGCTGGTATATTGGGATATATATTGGGAGGGGGAGAGACGTGTGTGATTTCAGCTAATGGAAGGAGCACGTGCTTGATTTTGTTTCATACATCATTAACAAGAGGCCTGGCACCATGTAGGAAGCTGTAAATGTCAAACACTGGGAGAGAAATAGTGTGGCTGGTCAGCTCTGCTAAATGACCTTTAAAAATAAGCTCCTGTGTCTTGCAAATCCTCGAGAGAACTGGGGGCTGGCAGCTCCTTTAGAAGATGCCTGCTTTTTGGTGTTGGACCAGAGCCAGCCCCAGACAAGCTGCCTTCCTGGCACACAGGAGAGGATTTAGCCCTTCCGTGGTCAGTGTAAGTGTTCATTCAGCAACAGGAACAGCTGAGGAATCAACACCAAGCCTGTAGGCTCCCTTTTTTCTTCTTTTCAGGAAAAGAAAGGGGGAAAAGGTTTCCAGGTGATGCAGCTCCAGCAGTGTTGAGTGCTGTTGAGAAGCTTGTGAGCTTTGAATGGTGGCAAAGCTATTGCTGGTGATGGAGCTGCTGTCTGTGTTGGAGAGGACACCCTGGCCTTGGGAACACGGGGAGATGTGGTGTTACCTACTCAAACCCACTATTTTAGGTTCAGAGCATGTGTCATAACCCAAGGCTCTGCTAAAACTATTTAAGGTGCACTGTGAAGAGCTCAATTCCTGACGGTGAAGGTTTGGCTGCAGATGGGCAGGTACGGGCTGGTCCCTGCAGAAGTTCCTCTGGAGAAAGGAATCTCCAGAGTGCGTCATGCATCAGATGCCAGGTTATTGCTGCCCTGAGAAATGAGTGATGGAGAAACAGGAACATGAAGTGGTGAGGCAGTAAGTCAAAAGGGAAGGTGAAGCAGAAGTTTTCTTCTGATTTAGTAAAAATCACCTCCGTGTGTCATTCTTATTTGCCTATCGTCTTCTAATTAGCCATGACTGACTCACCCACCACTTCCACCTGAAAGGAAGGATATGTTTTGAAGTGTATGCTTTATAATCTCAGTAGGGACAGCATTTCTTCTCTTCCTTCTCCCTCCCCTTCCAGTGCCCCCCAAAAATGCATTCTTACTGCTTTTAACCTTCAAACCTCTTTTCTTCTGCTCTCTCTCTGTTACTACTCTTGCATTATTAATGGGACTGTAGCAATCCAGCCAGAACACTGACACTACTAATTACTACTTGTAGCAGAGGAATAAGGAGCAAGACAGAAACCGGGTCAGGAAATGTTACCATCAGAAAATGATGGTATTGGAACTGGGGAGTGGAATTTTTTGTATAAGCAGGTTTGGATTGGAAATGGTGGGTTTCCCCCAGCAGAATAACTGTGCACCTTCACCATACGTGTGTCCTCCATGCAGATGGGAAAACCCTCTCAGACATTAACCCAAAAAGGTTAATGGACCTGTAATTTCCAGGAGAGGAGCAACGGAGCAATGGGTTGTGTTCTGCCTGGTAGCACTTCAAGCCTCACAAAATTCATGTGCTCTTTGTTGCTGGCAACGTAGGATGAAGCCCCTTCCCTTGTTGGTGTCAAAGGCTCGGGAAGCGTAAGTGGCTGCCTTTGTTTTTGCATTCAGGGTAGAACCTGTCACACTCGATGCCTTCAGATTGTCCTTGGTAGTACCAAGGGCATCCTGTAGCAGCAAACAACAGCTCTTCATGCTCCATGTAAGAGAATATGGCTGTGGTGAAATCAGAAAGAGAACATTATTTTGGGGAGGCAGCAATTAACCTGTGAATCCCGGGCTGCCCTAGGCATAAGGAATTGCCTGTCTGCCGTGCTTCTGGTTAATGGAGCTGTGCCTCTGCACTCAATTGGGCAGAGCATCCCCCAAGGAATCTGGCATCCCTCGGAGGCCTTGCCTAAACAGTTGTGCCATGTTGTTAGTTTGCTCCTTGAGAGAGGGGCAAGTGTGAAAAGGGAAGTGTCACTTACTGTAAAACAGATTGACTCTTATGGGAAGTGACAGTTCGAGAAAGTAATCTCTTTAAACGCACGCTGTCGTTGTTTTAACTATTTTGAAGAGAGAACAGCTAAAATACGTAGGTAAGCAATAAAACACAAATACAGAATTGATTACTGTGTGCTGGCAAGTCTGTCTCACAGAAAGAAAAAAGACAAACAAAGCCCTGAGGAGAAAGGCTTGGGTGTGCTCGTGGATGAGAAGCTCAACACGAGCCAGCAGCGTGCACTGGGAGCCCAGAAACCAACCCCATCCTGGGCTGCATCAAAAAAAGCGTGACCAGCAGGTCATGGGAGGGGATTGTCCCCCTCTGCTCTGCGCTTGTGAGACCCCACCTGGAGTCCTGTGTTCAGTTCTGGAGTCCTCAACAGAGAAAGGACATGGACCTGTTGGAATGGGTCCAGCAGAGGGCCACAAAGATGCTCAGAGGGCTGGAGCACCTCTGCTGTGAGGACAGGCTGAGAGAGCTGGGAATGTTCAGCCTGGAGAAGAGAAGGCTCCGGGGAGACCTTAGAGCAGCCTTCCAGGATCTGAAGGAAGCTGCAGGAGAGCTGGAGAGGGACTCTTGGTCAGGGAGTGGAGTGATAAGACAAGGGGAGATGGTTTTAAATTGGGAGAGGGGAGATTTAGATGAGATACTAGGAAGAAATTCTTTGCTGGGAGGGTGGTGAGGCACTGGAACAGGTTGCCCAGGGAAGCTGTGGCTGCCCCATCCCTGGAGGGGTTCTAGGCCAGGCTGGATGGGGCTTGCAGCAACCAGGTTTGATGGGACGTGTCCCTGCCCAGGGCAGGGGCTTGGAACTGGATGATTTTTAAGGTCCCTTCCAACTCTAACCATTCTGTGATTCTATGAAACCAAAGCCTCGTCTCTCCAGGAGTCACTGCCTGGCCTCCCCACTCACAAGGTGGGAGGCTCATACCAATTTTCTTACTAGTGTTGCAGGGTGCAGGAGAACGTTCCTGGGTGAGATGGGTGGCTCGAGGTGACAGATTCTTAGGGGAAAGGGGCTGTGTGTTTCTTCCCTCTCTGTGTTGCCGGTGCCAGTGTGTGTGACAGCCTGTGCCTGCATTGGTGGGGTGACACTGCTCGTGGAGGAACACAGGGAAGCGTCAGAGCCATTTGTGGTGTCCCTGCATCCAGTTATCAACCAGTAGCCTGCTTCATTCCTGTTCTCCACAAAGGCAGGAGGCCAGCACGTGAGCAGCAGGGCTCCCTCCCGAGTCAGATGGCAACTCACACAAAGCCACACGGATATATGGGCCGGGCAGACTTGACAATATCCCCTTTCAAAGATTATCCTTTAAACTGTCCTCATCACACACCGCCTTCGGCGCCGGGCTGAGCCTTTTGTAAGGATGAGCAGTATTTAAAAGAGAGGCTGGCTACTCTAATCTCTTCTCCGTGGGCTGGAAAAAAATCTCTCCTGCTGTAGCCAGCCAACTTGATTTCTCTAACTCATCATAGTAAGTGTAGAGCTCTTAAATCCTGGCTCATATTTTATCCCTGGTGTTGGTGGGGCTGCCTGTAATCTTGAAGAGAACCCAAAGCAGAGCTTTGCTGGTGCAGCTTTGGGTGTTTGAGGGAGAGCAGACCTTCCCGTTAAGTGGGAGCTGATGACAGGGCAGGAATTTCTACCTCGTATTTAATAAAGGAATTGTGGAGCTGGAGAGGTCTAGAGTTTACAACCCCAGTGTATTTTTATTTTTTTAAAAAGGCAAGTACTGATTTGCCATTAAAACTGAGCCTTGTCAGTAAGGCGAATGCTTTCTCTGTCTAAAATTTCCTGTGCACATATTTAATTAAAAGGCGACAGGGTTAATGAAGCTTTGAGTGCATAAGGCCTCATTCCCTGAATTTAATTTTCTTTAATTGCTCCAGAGATTGAAATTCCCAGCTGTGGTTGTCCCCTAACATGTGAATTAAGGAACTGGGAAGGGACAATTTGAATTTCCTCACTCAGTGCCAGCTTCTTCCTCTTCTGGTGATTTTTTTTTTTTGTCTCTTCAGTCGAAAGAGGATTAGATAAAAATGCTTGAAGTCATTGTTTCAGCTTTGCTGTGGAATTGGGACAGCTGTGAGATCCCAACACCTCGGACACTGGGAACGACGTGAAAAACAGGGAGCGTTTGTGCGGTTTGTGTCACTCATCACTGATGTATTACCAAATGTCTAGAGCAAATGTATATTTTATTTTAGTTTTATTCTCTTCACACCCCAATACCTGCCATTGCATTCAGCATCGGTGAGGTTGGGCTGACTGAATTGCATGCCTCAGCCCTAATCAAACCAGCCTTCTTTAAAACAAACCCCGGAAAAAAGGTGGTTTTGGGGTGGATTTCTTTCTTACAGGGGTGATTGAATAGTGAATTTAGTGCTTAAGATTATCTATGAGAAAATGGAGGTCTTTTTGTGGTCCTCTTATGTTTGCTGCTGTGTGAGCTTGTGGTCCAAGCTCTTCACAGCTCTGTAAAAAGAACAAAAATCTAAGATGCAGGAGATCCATGTACCAGCAAAATGCCCGGTGATGGAAATAGCTGAGCGTGTTCCCGAGTTCCTTATAATGAAAACTTCCAGCCCTTGCTGAGTGCCCCTGTCTGTGGCACGCTCTATCTCTATTTGTGACAGATGCTGTCAAATATTCCAAGGCTACTGTATGGTTTTTATGTGTCCTCACGGGCTTGTTAGCAACCATAGCCTTGACTAGATGGTTAATAGAAAAGAAAGCTTCCAGCGGCAGCAGAAGACGTTGGGGGTTAATTTAAGGCAAATCTAAGACTGGAACAATGGGATGAACAAGTGTTAGAGGGTTTTTGCCACAGGTTTGTCTCCTTTTGGAGGTTTTAACTGTCAGAAATCCTTGGGAAAACGTGTAGTAACATCCCCTTGATCTGGTGGAGACTTGTGTAACCAGCTGATGTGTGGTGCTGATAAATCAGCAGCCCCTACACGCTGAGGGCTGTCAGGCTTTCCCAGTAAGGAACTGGTAGGCTGTGGTGTGTAAGATTGGGGTACACCTGGGGAGATGGTTTGGAAGGAGCTGTGCTTTGCTCTTGGGAAGGTATCCCATCTCCTGCTGCTGCTGTGAAAGAGCCACCATGCAGGTCACCTGGCCCTGGCCGAGGATCCAAGAGGTGCAAGGGTTGGGTGGGTGCCCTCCACCTCTGAGCTCTAACCCAGATTAATCAGTCGTATCCATTGAACCTCTGCCTGAACAGCTGATTCCCTGAAACCACTGGAGTTTAGAAAAATATGATTATTTTCTGGCGTTCTTCAATCCTTCCTTATTTCCAAACAGCCTGCTCATCTCCTTCAGCCGGAGTCAGCACAAATACTTCTCTCAAGCTTGCACTTTTGCCCTGAAGGATCCCACCTTCTCTGCTTCCACAGGACGCCTCTCCTGCGCCTCGATGGTTTAAACAACCTCTGCCCCGTCGAGTAACCGATGTTCAGCTCGTCATGCTGGGGGCCAGGAGGTCCAGGGCCTGGCCAGTGTGGGGCTGGTCCTCCCACCGTGGGCTCAGGGAGCAGAGGTGATGCTTTAAGTGGTCTCCGTGCTGCTACCAGTGTAAACAGAGCAGATGTTTCCCCGAGTCGGGGGAGCATTAATGGAATGCGCCGGCCCCGGCTGATGTAAAACATCACCGCGAGTTTGGGGGATGAGGTCAGCTCCACGGAAAGCTGATGGGAGTTTAATGTCGAGTCTGCCTCTGCGAGCCAAAGGGTCAGCCCAGAGAGCTGCAGCTAATGGAAAGGCAAGTACACTTGTCATAAATCAGTGCCAAAATCCTGAACAGGCAAAGCTGCTGCTGGGTGCAGCGGCCAGCGACGTTTCTGTAACCCTCCATTAGCTGTTTGGTGGCTGCGTTCCTCGCCTGGGTGCTTGTCGTGTTTGACTTTAGAAGGTACAAATAGCAGCCAAGAACACAGTGTCTGGGGAAAGCGTTACCTTCACGGGCTGGGAAAGCCCTGTCTGCCTTCCCCCTCGTGTTTGTGGTGTCCTGTGGCTACTGCATCCCCTCCCATTGTCGTGTTTGACTTTAGAAGGTACAAATAGCAGCCAAGAACACAGTGTCTGGGGAAAGCGTTACCTTCACGGGCTGGGAAAGCCCTGTCTGCCTTCCCCCTCGTGTTTGTGGTGTCCTGTGGCTACTACATCCCCTCCCATTTAGTAAAAGGCAGGAGGGAACACCTTGTTCTAGACGAGTTGTCCTTCTGGTGAAAGGAGATGGCTCGTGCTTCTGCCATGAGGTGTCCAGGGAGCCCCAAGGCATGCAGGAAAGCATTGAGAGGCAGGAGGCAACGCAGGCTTGGCACTGCCTGGAGATCGTATGGTATTTTATTTTATTTTTTTTTAATAAACAAACAAATCTTGTAAAGAGAAAAAGAAAAGAGCAGCATTTTTCTACACAATGAGAAGTCAGTTTGCCCTCCAGATCAACATATTTCCCGTAAAGCTGGACACTGTAACGTACCGTTTGCCAACGAGATAAGATGGTCCTGTTTGTTCAGTGATTTATCCGCTGTGAAGCTAAGCTGAAAGAATGTTATTGCTCTATTTATTTTTTCAAAAGAAGCTGCTTTGACCTCTTTTTTTTGTTTTGTGTGTGTGTTGGGAGCATGCATGCCTTTAAGCTAGATCTCAGAGCTGGGTCTGTCTTCAGGGTTGATGCTTAAAACACAATATCCATGGGCTGTTTGTGGCGGAGATGCCATTCAGAAACCCAAGGGTGAGCATCTCTCCCCAAGGCCTTTCTGTGTCGAAAAGCTTTGCCACGAGATCTGGCCTCTTACAAACCAACAAAACCAATGCACAGTTAGAAGAGTGGGGGGTTTTGGTGTTTTTTTTTTGTTGTTGTTTTATTGTTTTTTTTCCCTTTCTGGGCTCTCCTCAAAGGGCAGAGGTTAAAACAAAGCAGATGCTCTTGGATGGTGTCTCTGCTCCGCTAAGAGGCGGTTGCCGTACGAGACCGTGCCTTGGCTCCTGGCACACGAGAGGAGGATGCTACCTCCTATTTGCTAGCGGATGTCAGGCTTAATAAAGAAAACAATCTGAAAGAGCCAGCTGATCCCTCCTAAGCAGGGTGAGCAAGGAGTATCTGTGGTGTTATTGCATTACCTCCATCCTGAAGTTTGTGTATGCAATCACCCGTGTGAGTAAAAACCCCAAAGTGCCTCCTTACGGTATGTTCTCCCCCAAAGAAGGGAAAGGATTGCAGCTTTCGGAGGGGCCTGGGAAAAGAGGGCTGGATCTTTCAGGTAGCTGGAAGCCGTGCCAGTTGGTGTGTTTGCTGGTAGCCTGCTGCTATATTTAGTTTCTCTTGGCCTCCCTCAATGAAAGCATTGAACCTTTCTAGATATGGAGATAGGCACAACACCAGGCGGCTCCGAACAACAGCTCGCCAGCTCCTCGGCTTTATCAGTGGTGTTTTTCAACCTTGGTCCTTGCAGTTCCCCTGTTTGGGGTAGAGGATATGATTACATGGACAAGAGTTGTTTTTGTAGCTGTTCTCCCTGCATGTGAAACCTGGGGTATTTTTTATTTTAAGAAAAGCTCCTTTTCAGAGTAATTTCTTTCCCTGTGGCTTTAACTCTTTGTGGTATTTCAGGTGTGCAGAGCGAAGAACAGGCACTTTGCAGGGGTCATTAGGTAATTTTTCCAGTTTTGAACCACAAACAAGCTTGCAGGTACTTTCAGAGGCAGCTTTGTTTTACTGTAAGAGATCCCTGTGTTGAATAATCCTGACCTTACCCGTGTAATTAAATGAAGCATATTTTCCTCCTGGAACTTCATTCTGGTTGCAGCTGTTGTACGAGCTATAGATTTCGAGATTTGTGTCAGAAAACCATGACTTCAGACCGCTGGGATTTTTGTGGGTGGGTGAAAGTGATAACAGATTAATGAGTTTTACTTAGCATCTCCATCTGCCAGACTAAACCACGTTCCACACGGGAGACTTAACGCAGCTGTTTTGAGCCACTCGGTCCTCTAAAAACAGAGCACCCTTTACCCAGTCAAAACTTGACCCCTGGTCTGCAAAAAACAAGATTGCTTTTAAGGTGGCCTGTCCAAAGGTGGCCTTATATATGGTTATAATGTGTATATATATATGTATATATATGGTATATATGGACTGTTATAATGGACTGTTCAGCCTGGAGAAGGCTCTGGGGAGACCTGATAGCAGCCTTCCAGGATCTGAAGGGAGCTCCAGGAGAGCTGGGGAGGGACTCTCTGTCAGGAAGTCTAGTGACAGGACGAGGGGTAATGGTTTTAAACTGGAAGAGGGGAGATTTAGATGAGATATTAGGAAGAAGTTCTTTGCTGTGAGGGTGGTGAGGCACTGGAACAGGTTGCCCAGGGAAGTTGTTGATGCCCCATCCCTGGAAGTGTTTAAGGCCAGGTTGGATGGGGCTTTGAGCAACCTGCTCTAGGGAGAGGTGTCCCTGCCCATGGCAGGGGGGTTGGAACTTGATGATCTTTAAGGTCCCTTCCAACTCTAACCATTATATTCTATTCTGTTCTATTCTAATTATTTTCCTTTTCCCAATCCAAGCACAGAATGAGGAAAAGTGATGATGGTATGGAGAAACGCAGGGGATCCCCTAAGGAGCAGGTACCAGCTCCAGGTACTCACCAAACACATGGATCAGGTTCCGTGCCTGAAATCTGAACTCTTATATATCACAGTGACACTTGAAATTGCCTTCCTTACGCTTTACCTCCGTAAGCAGAGAACTGATTTTATACTATGAGTTTTAATTTATCTCAGGCCTAACGTGGGAGACTGGTACCAGGGGAGATGAGTGGCAGCCCGTGGCTGTGCCTGGCCGTGCGTGTAAAGCTGAGGTACTTTCTCAGATTACTCCTGGCTCCAGTCCCTGTCTCTGCGAGGGGCAGCCTCCACGTCCAGCTGGGAGCGGAGCCGCGGCGAGGAATGAAATGACCTGATCAGGGAAAAGCCTCCGTGCCTTTGCTGTAGCTGTTGGCTTTTCTGCTCCCTCCTGTGAGCTCTGAAAGTTAAATGGGAGTGAAGTAGCTGCTGAATAAGAGACACGTTGTTATCCTTCGCCTGCATCTGTTTGTGTGTAGCAAGTTGCCATGGCTAAGACACCGATCAGTTATTGTTGTTTTGAAATTGAGGATTATTCTTCAGCTTTTTTCTCTCTTATCCATTTTTATATTAAAAAAAAAAGTCATCTCCAGCATCTAGAGAGTAACTGTGGAAGCAAGTGTTGATGTCAGTGTCTATGTGTTATGTGTGTGCCAGCACATACGTGTTCCTCTGCTGTCCCTCCAAGCCCTTTCTATAATTTTATCTTTTTTTTGTTGCCTGTGAGACTGGAGGATCAGCCCTGGAGGGGCTTCAAGGTGCTGGGGAGCTGGAGGGTGTGGGGGAAAGGCTGGTCTGGCCGATTTGGTGATGTAAAACTTGAAGGTATTTACTCAGCGTGTTGGGTGGACTCTTCTTGGATGTGATGAATTGTGCAACTTCACAGCTGTGCCACAACTGACCGAGGTCCTCTGACTTGTCTCCCACATGGACTCCTGACAAAAAAACTTGTCAGGAAGGTGCAAAAATCCCACAATCTATCAAAAATCATTAGAGTTGGAAGGATGTCTTACCCCAGGCCTGGTTTATGCCTTCTTGCCGCTTTCTGTGGGCTCTATGGCAGATGTTGTCCCTAAAACTTGGACTGGGTAGTTGCTCTGAAGTGTTCCATATCACCATGGAGAAGTGAAAGCACGCAGTGTAATTACCAGGGAAGCTGCTGCAGCCCTTGGACTTGCATGCTGGGGCATGTGGAGTTGGAGAAAGATCTTACTTTCTTTATATTGTGATGTTAGTGACACTAAGTGTTTTGTTCTGATTCTTAGTCAAGAGTGACAGGAAGTTTAGAAGACCCTTAGGAAAAAGTGTAAAGTATCCTCTGTAGTCTAGAAATCCTGCCTTACAGTAAAATGTGAAAGCTAAATCTTTAAAGAAAAATGTTAGGAGATCACTTAGAATCATAGAATGATTAGAGTTGGAAGGGACCTTAAAGATCATCGAGTTCCAACCCCCCTGCCCTGGGCAGGGACACCTCCCACCAGACCAGGTTGCTCCAAGCCCCATCCAGCCTGGCCTTGAACGCTTCCAGGCATGAGGCAGTCAAAACATCTCTGGGCAACCTGTTCCAGTGCCTCACCACCCTCACAGCAAAGAATTTCTTCCTAATATCTCATCTAAATCTCACCTCTTCCAATTTAAAACCGTTACCCCTTGTCCTGTCACTCCACTTCTTGATGAAGAGTCCCTCTCCAGCTCTCCTGTAGGCTCCCTTGATGAGTCCGTAAATGTACACCTTCAGGGATGCATGTACCAAATGTAAAAGGTAATGATAAGAGAGTATGAGAAGTCCAAAAGGCAAAGCTGGTTGAAAACCCGGGCTTTGAGTCAGCTTGGAGCCTTCGGATCAGGTTGGATATCTTGATTGAGAAGGGGGAGATTTTAGACTTAGTTGTAAATGGAATTTTTGATACAGGGAATCGCTGCTTCTGTAGGATTCCCTACTTTAAGGGTCATTTTGGCTTCATTCTGGGTCGGAGTCTATCGCTTTAACTTTGTTGCTTTGATCCATACCCCACCATTTCATGCTGGCGGATTGTGCAGGATTGTCCATGCTAAGCCAGAGAAGGTGTGAACAGCCCTGGCTGGCGGAGAGCCATGGAGCCGGAGAATCGTGAGGAGTCAGAGCCTGGATTCAGGAGGTGTAATGCTCCCCCGGGGATCGTGTGCTGTGTTAATTAGCGCTACCAGGGGAGAGACAACCTTGGAACATGAGTGATTCAAAGGCCACAGGACAAACTCAAAGAAGGAGAATTTATAGAGAGGTGTTAGATGAAGTACCACCGATGGTGCAGGAGGTTCCTGCCTTGTCTGTGAGTGCTTCCTACCTGCCCTCCTTCCTCTTGCACTGGAAACAGCACAGGTTGAGGTGGACTTCTGGTGATGCCACACTGGATCACTCTAATTTTGCTGGTAGAGAAAACTTGATATTGAGGAGTTAGAGAACTAAAAGGGCTGTAGGTAATGGCTGCATCTAAAACACCACCTGCGACCGGAACTTTGCCCAGAGAAGCTGTGGCTGCCCCATCCTTGGAGGGGTTCAAGGCCAGGCTGGATGGGGCTTGGAGCAACCTGGTGTGGTGGGAGGTGTCCCTGCCCAGGGCCAGGGGTTGGAACTGGCTAATCTTCAAGGTCATGCAGATCTCTAATCGGAACCATGATTCATTTCTGCACATGGCTTGTCAAACAGCTACTGTTCCAGGCTGAAGGTAGTCATTTCTGGCCAAATATACTGAGAGAAAGGTTGTGCTATAAACTAGGGTTTCTCCAGGTACTGAACCGATGCGTGTGGATGTGGGAAGGTTCTTGTCTGTGCCTTTCTGCCTGTGCCTCTCCAGTTAGCATTCAATACAGATGTTTATGCCTATACTTAGAAAAGGCTGGTCTGGAAATAAACTCCTCTTCACCGCATTCCACCTCCCGCTTCATATTTTAAGACTCTTTATTTCCTCACAGTAATTTTCCAAGTGGATTAGTACAGGTCACCAAGGCATCCACATCAGTAAAATACAGCGAGATGTTCCTGTCATCTCCTGGAACACTCCAGCTCTCCACCCCATTGCTTATCAACCCACACTCCTGTAATCCTAATAGCTATGTCACAGCAAGATTAACAAAAAATCCAGGCAAATATTTATGGTTCCCTTCAAGGTATGTATTCATCTGAGAATGTAGAGTGGATGCTTTAGGAGGAGAGGTTGGAAACCTTCCTGGTGTGGGCTGAGAAGGGGTTCTGCCAGGCTGGGGTGTTAGTGAGGGTGCAGGGACACACACAGGGTGTTAGTGAGGATGCAGGGGGGGACACAGAGGTCCAGCAGCCTCTGTGTAGCATCCCCCAGGTGGGGATGGGGGAGAGCAGCAGCTGCAGCTCCCAAAGGGTAAAAGGGATGCCAAGGACCAGCATTTCAGTGGTTCTCAGCATTGTACAACAGCTCAGTAATGAGAGAAAGGAGAAGAAACATAAAGGCAGAGCAGAGGAGGAGTAGCTTGAGGCTGGAAGAAAGAAGGAGAAGAGCTATACAGCAAGGTGGCAACTAGTTAAATGCCTGAGGAGGTGGCATTGGCTGGGAAGCCAGAGTTTTGATCATAGTGAAGATGGGTTCCTTTTTGTCTGTGGGGCTGTGCAGGTCTCTGGAGCTTGGGGAGCTTCAGGAGAAAGCTAATGAGGTTTGGCATCCTCCCCTGGAGTACATCAAGCCCCATGGTGATCGGGTGCCAGTCTCCAGTCTGGCTGATGGTGAGGATACTCTCCTGGTTTTAAAATCTCTGTGCTCATAAAAAAAAAGGTCTAAACTAAGATTTTAATTGCTGTATGTCAACACTGACCAGGACCATGCACTCAGGAGGTGTAGGGGAGGAAGAGGAGCATGGTGGGGTGGGTGCTGTGGTTCAGCTGAAGTCGGGAAGAGACCAGTCCCCAAAGGGGAGAGCTGGAAAAAGAGGAGACTCACTGTAGCTGTGGCTCTAAATTCTAGGAAGTAAAGCAGGATTCCTTTTAGTTTGTGTGGATTTGGGGCGTTTCATTCTGCATCAGCTGCCGAGCTGTGACACCAGAGGGAGCAAGCGAGCCTGAAATCGCTGCTTTCAACAAAAAAAGAACCAGCAGCAAAATAATCACAGCCTTTTGCAAGAGGTAAATTAAAACCATCTCCAGCCTGGGAAACATGCACAGCTCAGCATCTTTCCTCCATAAATATTTCCCTGCTGTTCCATCTTTGTAACCCCTTCAGAGCCCAGCAGCTGTGCTTTTCCCTGCCAGCAGCAAACCATCTCCTCACCCTTTGCTCCCCGAGTGGCTGCCAGGCAGAGATTTTGACCTGCTGATAATTGAGCTCTGGGGCTCTGCCGGACCTTGCTGGCCTGGAGAAGTCAAGAAAGGATTGGTATGAAACCAGTCTGGCCTTGCTGCATGGCACTGGGCAACCTGACATCCTTATGGAATGGATGTTTACACTGGAGCAGTAGATTTGGTAATTTCCTTAGCAACCCTCAGGCATTTCTATTGCTAAAATCAACACTTCGTCTTCGGAGGAGGTTGGTCTCACTGTCTTCTGTCACCCTCTTTGAAATGTGGGGGTTGTCCAGGCTTTGCACACTCATCAGAAGCAGTCAAGTAGCTGGAAGTGTGGGTGTTTCCTAAAAAAAAAGTTGTGTTATCAAAGCTGAGTCCCAGCCAGGTGATGTTCTTTCCCACCCTATCTCAAAGGCATCGCATCCTTGTCTACACAGGCCGTAGGTGGGATTATGCTCCGAGGAAATTGAGAGCAACCTGCCATAAGAGGGCTCCAGAGCCCTGTGCTTGAGTACTCTCCTTTGTGAAGCCATCAGCTCCTTTTTCTTTACCAGTATGTCCAAGCTGCTGTAGCAAAACCCTCTTACACCTGCTGTGAGACCCCACCTGGAGTCCTGTGTTCAGTTCTGGAGTCCTCAACATAGAAAGGACATGGAACTGTTGGAACAGGTCCAGCGCAGGGCCACCAAGATGATCNGCTCCAACTGGTTACGAACCCAGTCTCTTCACTTTAAGCAGTGTAGTTGTATGTACAACTATAAATGCTCCGTAGCAATAAAGCTTATTTCCTTGGCTGAGTAGGAAAATTTGCCTTGGAGAGTTCTTCTCTTCTCCTACCACAGCTGTGGGGAGAGGAGACCTGAGACCACTGTGAGAGGCTCCATTCATCTGTATGCAGCGTGCTCCCTGCCCGTCTGGTAACGAGCACAATGAGAGTCTCGGGGATGGGATTTGGGGCAGGGGGAGAAGAGTTGTGTTGCCATGACAATACAAATTGCAACGGGTGACTCTTTGGAGAAAAGCATCACGTTTTTCAAAGGAAAAAAGGAAAGGAGGAGGAAGAAAAAAACAAGAAAATAATGTAAAATAATAGCAGTTGGAATATGGTGGAGATGCAGCTTCCTAGAGAAACGTAGGGCTGTAGGTGCTGATTCTGGAAATGCCCTTCCCCTTGGGGTGTTGAGGGAGCATTAAGAAGATCATGTAGGAGCCAGGCGTCCTGTGAGTAAGCATCCAGCAAGTTTTCCATGCAAATATTTGGACGTGAGGTAATGAGTTCCAGGAATAGCTGGCTGCTGCCTCGCTCCATGGGAGATGCTGGGCGAGCGGGGACCGCGCTGATAGTGGAGATACAGCTGCCAGTCTGGTACATCAGGCACGGTGCAGATGGCCAACTATTTATATTTCTGTTGTGCCTAGAGCAGATTCCTCTGTCTTCCCACTGTCTGGGGAAAAGTAAATGTCCCCTGGAAGCCAGAAGGCAGAAGAGTATATTTACAGGAAAGATAGTGAAGTCCAGTAGAGCTTGTCCTGCTCTAGGGGAGGTTTTGGAGTCTCCTTGTTGATCCTGTTTAGGTGGAACTTTTTTAATCCCACTGCAAATCCGTGTTAGAGACCAGTTTTGTTTTCAAGTAGGGTCTGTTTCTACTTTGACCTGGCACCTGACTGTAAGCTTGTCCCTTTTTAACACAGACTTCAAAGACCTCAGTCATACAGGCTTTATTTTTAACTGTCGTTCTCCCAGGATGGTTCACAAGGAGAAACTAAACTTATCCAGTTGCCTGTAATTCAAGATGTGCCATGATTGCACTGGTGTCACAGCCTGTTGTGTCTTGTTAGGCACAAATAGAAATTCCAAGGAAGGATGGGATAGTTAGAAGCAATCCACTGATTCTTTTGACTGTATAAAAATAACAGGACGTTTTAAGGATGGGTTATTTTTAGCAGCCTCGTGTCAAAAAAAGTTTTGTGAGGTTTGGCATCTGAAAGCAGTAAAATGAAGTATTGTACCTGAACTTTTTTTTACTTTTTTTAACTTTCTTTTTGGTTTTTTTTTTTACTCTGAGTGTGCTGTGGATCTTGCTTCATAAAACAGCTTGGCTTTGGAGCTGGTTGGGGTTCCTTTACAAGGGGACACCAGGATTAGCGGTGGGACCCGTAACCAGCCAAACACCTCGTGGGCAGCAAAGAGCTGATTGAAAAGGAATCTGGTTCAAACAATACACCCAAAGAAACCTTGCAGCCTGAAGCTGGGCGATGTCTATCTGATCTCTATTCAGTTTTGGTGGTTTATTGTGTCTTGGGGAGGGTAATTTTTGTTTTTCCCCCCTCTGTTCACCTCTCCTGTAACAAGACTCTCTCCTCAGACAGGGTGTTTTTCAGGCTTGTTCTGAAAAGCTGCTTTTCCAAGGGAGAGGTTCCAGTTTGGTGGCCAAAACCAAAAAAAAAAGAGAAGCTTTTGTGGATTTTCTGTTACAGTATATCCTCTTTGTGCTCCTGAAAAGTCAAGTAGTAGTATTTATATATTAAAAAATGGAGAGCAGTTGGTGACATTTGGGATCTGCACAGAGTGAGGAGAGCTCATCCTAAGGTCTGGCATGGGACAGAGCAGTATTTCCTCTGCTATAAAGGGAAAGGACACACATCCTTTACTGTTGTCTGCTTCCCTTCCTCCTGAAAGTTTTCTGGCTGGAGAGGTTGGTGCTGGGAGAAGGGGGATGCCACCAGTCGTGCATGTGGGGACCATGGTAGGGAAGAAACCTGGAGGTGTTGTGAGTACAAAGTGGTGATTCTTTGGCTTTCTCAAAAAAGCCTTTTCAACATAAAACTCCAAATGTGCAGCTTTTCTTCAGTAATAGCAACCTCCCCCCAGAAAACTACACTTGGTGACATCTTGAGATCTTAATGTACCCTAGGAGCGTTACGCTGCCTTTTCTCCCCGGTGGAGTTGTGCAGGCATCAGCTCCTTTAATAAGACTCAACAAACTGAAACTTGGGTTCATTTTGAGTTCTGGAGTCATAATCAGATTTGTGGTTTCCACCCAATGCCGCTGCGTTGTGTTCTGTGACTCTGAAAGTGAAACCGGCGCCTAACAAACATGAAATTGTCCCGTCAGCTTCTGTTGTTGCTGCCTCCAAAACTCAAGGTGTGAAGTGCTGATGGCAACCAGGGAGGGATTTTAAGTGGGAGGACCTTTGGCCTTCATCTTTGTGTGAGCAGGTTGAAATACGGCATCATTATGGAAGAGGGGAGATTTAGATGAGATCTTAGGAAGAAATTCTTCACCATGAGGGTGGTGAGGCACTGGAACAGGTTGCCCAGAGAAGCTGTGGCTGCCCCATCCCTGGAGGGGTTCAAGGCCGGGATGGATGGGACTTGGAGCAACCTGCTCTGGTGGGAGGTGTCCCTGCCCAGAGCAGGAGGGGTTGGAACTTGATGATCTTTAAGATCCCTTCCAACTCTGACCATTCTATGATTTTCCAGCAGATGCATGAGTTGGGATTCTTGGAAAGGAGCAGATCGGGGTCTCCCGGTGCAGTGATGCATCCTGCATCTGCGTTTCCCCCATGGAGGCTCCTTGGAGCCCCGGGCTTGAGCTCCCCGAATGAAGCCTGGCTCTGTCTCTTTGCCTCTGTCTTGTTCTTTTTTGTTTCCCTCCCTTTTTGTCTCCCTTTAAAATGAGACATCTGTGCTCCTCCGCAGCCTGGTGTTGTGTCCCACGTGCATCCCTGGCGGAAGCGGGAGGAAAAACCCTTTAATCCTTCTCGGAGGGGACGGCTGTGGCCTCTGGTGTTTCCGGAGTTTTAAGGAAGTCACTGAAGTTCCTCTTCGTTGACTCCCCTCCACAGAAATGTGACAGATGGCTCTTTTCCTTTTAAGGCCAATAATGCTGCTTTCCCTTTGCAATAAAATCCCGGGTCAGACGTGGAAGCGAGAAGTCGGGCAGGGGGAAGGGGCTGGTCTTACCAGCTCCAGAATGGGTGGGGATGGGATTTGCGACACAGTAAATTCTAGGCTAAAATAAACCAAGTTACAACATCCACCCGGAGGGGCTGGTTTTGTTTGCTTCAGGGGCGCCTTTAGATTTTCTGTCCTCTTGCTTAAGATGGCAATTAGGGAATTGTGACTCTCCCTAATTTCGTGGGGAGAAGTCGATCTGGTCCGAAGCCAGGATGGTTTTGAGATAGTCTGATTGAGTCTAGATAACTCTGATTGAATCCAGGTCAGCACAGGAAGACAATACCCATTTCTTTTTGACAATCACCTTCTGTCCTTCAAAATCTCTTGGCCTCTAATGGATATCTCGGAATAGTTTTCTTCCTGGACCCTAAAAAGCCATTTTCCACAGCATCTTTGGAGCCTGATACTTGGCACAGGCTCCGCTCATTAGCTGAGAACAGGTAATATCCCTCTGGGTGGTAATTGCCCATGGTGTTGGTGAGCCAAAAGCCAGCTCTGTCAGCCAATAATGTCTTTTACAAATCATCCATGGCTGCAAACGGTTCAATGAATTTGAACCTTAAAAGTATTTTTCTAATAAAGTGAATCTTCTTTTTCTTGCTACAAAGTGCTTCACATCCTGTTTCACGATGTTAATGCAAATGGCTTGCTTGGCAATGGGTTAAACTGCTTGGGTTTTATTTTATTTAATTTTTTTTAAAGTAGTACAGCTTGTGTTTCTCCCCTGCAAAACCTGTTGGCTGCTGCTTTAGTTTCAGTTCTTAATCAGCACTTGAGCTCTGAAATAAAGAGGGGGATGAAAAAAACAGAGAGTAACTGGTTGGGAGAGTTGTGATGTTCCCAGGACTGTCCAGGAGCCTCCTTGGCTTCCAGTAGCTGCTGGCCTAAGCAAAATGGTTTATTTATGGGCTCTTTCCTCTGGCAGGCAGCTGAAAGGAGAACGTTTGTACCCCGGTCCAGCTGGTTGTTGCTTCCTTTCTTGCCCCTTTGAACAAATGAATGGGATGTTCAAAGCCAGAGCAGTGGACGTGGGCTCCCACAACCAGCTCAATATGTCAGGGATCTCCTCTTTAATTCCAGCCACCTTTCCCTAAATCACTGCTTCCACTTGCAGGTGCAGGTTTGGGGCTTCTCTTCTGGAGAAAGGTTTTTCAAAGGTCTCTGTTCCTTAACTGTAAGAAGGGCAGCAGGTTTTGCTGACATGGACAAACCTCTTCTCCAGGGTTATTCGCTGGTCAGTAGGAGCTAAATGCTTCCCCACGTGTTTCCCCACTGTTTGGAAATGCTTTTCAGTAGCATCCGTGTATTCTTTGACTCTTTCAAGGATGGTGTGTTTGTGATGGCTTTTTTTTACTCCTTCCTCTCCCTGTCTTTACAATAGATATTCCAGGAAAAAGAGAACAGGGTCTGGAAGCTGCTCTGAGGCTGGGGAAATGGCTGAAACCAGCCCTGTTTCTAAATACTTCGCTTGTGCTGCCAAAAATTGTTGATTTAATCTTTTGGTATCACACACTCTGTATTTTTGCCTGTGGTTTGTACCCCTCTGAGGGTATCGTACTTAATCCTTTCGGAGGAACTACACATGCAGCTTAACTTAATAAATCCACCCTTTTGATAAGGTAACTCCCAAAGCGCCGGGCTTGATCCTTACCTACATTCAGCCATACCAAAGCCTTCCCTACTTCCAGTTCTTTTAATTTTTTTCTTGTTGGATGAGTGTAGGAGGAGGGAGACAATCTACATGCAGTGAAGGTGACTGGTAGACTCCCACCTTGCAATTGTAGCCATGGTTCTCGGTGTCCTGGAGTGGTAGGATGGCTTTTCTTCTCCTGAACCATTCAGGATTCTCTCTTCAAAAGATGATGCTGGTGATAGAATGTGAAATACTCTGCCTTGTTTTGCTGCTGTGGTTGGGTCTTGTTGGAATCACAGAATGGTTTGAGATGGAAGGGACCTTAAAGATCATCCAGTTCCAACCCCTTGCCCTGGGCAGGGACACCTCCCACCAGCCCAGGTTGCTCCAAGCCCCATCCAGCCTGGCCTTGAACCCTTCCAGAGTTGGAGAATCCACACCTTCTCTGGGCAAACGACTGCTGGGTCTCAAAGGGGTCCCTAGAGATGAGGTGGCTTGTGGGTTTTTTGGGGGGTTTTTTGAGTTTTACAGGAAAGAGACCTGCAATATCTCCGGTTCAGGGACAAGTCATGCCATGCAAATAGTTGAACGCTGCACTGAATTCTCCTCGTTGGGTACTGACGTGGGGGGAGAAGAGGGGAACTGGTCTTTCTGATCAGTGTTTGGAAGTGTAACAGAAAGGGAACTGCTTGTCTTAGGGTTTCACAACACCAACGAGGGTTGCAGCACGCTGTTCCCATCTCACTTCTGCTGCGATGGGCTGCCTTCTGCTGCTGCTGGGACCTCGCAAGCATTTCGGGGTTCAAGGCGTTGGGTTTGGTCTCCTTTTCCCTGCCTCTTGCCGGGTCTCACGTGGTTGTGCAGAAGCCAGCCTGTCTTGCTGGGTCACCAGCTTTTGTTGTAGACCTGCTTTGGATGGAGAGGCTCCCCCTTGGAATTGCTGCAGACACGGAAGCTAAACTGAGTTAGATCTGAGGTGGTCTTCCTCTTATTCCAAAATGTTTCTAAGCCCTGGATTTTATTGTGGCTAGTTAAAAAAAAAAAGTTAATCAAAAGGGATTATATGACTTAAACCAAAATTAAGTTACAGATTAAACAATTCTTCTAATTAGAAGACAAATATGTCCTGAGTTAACCCTTGGTTGGCAGGATGTTGCAGCACCGTGGGCACTATCCTGCCCGTCCTGCCCTGGGGCTTAAGGCAGCTGATCAGCTTTGGTCAAGATTAGACCAGGCTGGGGGTGAGCAGGCACTTTGATGCCTTGGGATCGCTGTGTCCCCTCTGCCATCCTCTTTGCCAGGGCCGGTCTGTTTGTAGGGGGTACACTGGGTGTTCCTCTGTTATTCCAAAGCCTCAGAGTATGGTCCTGCCTGCAAAATACCTCCTGTTCATTCAACATCCACCTGGCAAGAGCTGGACCTGGTGTTTTTCCCTGTTGTACTTTGGGTAAGAAACACTTTTGATCGCTGCCGCAATCACTGTGTCTCCTTCCCGGTGTCCCTCCGCTCCCCACAGCCCTGGGGAGGCACATTTTACCTGCCCAAGGTGCCTTTTGCAGGGCTTGGAAAAAAAAACCATCCCCAAATTGCAGTTTTGAGGCTTCTCTCCCCCAGAGAAGGCTCCGAGGAGACCTGATAGCAGCCTTCCCGTATCTGAAGGGAGCCTACAGGAGAGCTGGGGAGGGACTCTTGGTCAGGAAGTCTAGTGACAGGACGAGGGGGAATGGTTTTAAATTGGAAGAGGGGAGATTTAGATGAGATCTTAGGAAGAAGTTCTTTGCTGTGAGGGTGGTGAGGCACTGGAACAGGTTGCCCAGGAAAGTTGTTGATGCCCCATCCCTGGAAGTGTTTAAGGCCAGGTTGAATGGGGCTTTGAGCAACCTGCTCTAGGGAGAGGTGTCCCTGCCCATGGCAGGGGGGTTGGAACTTGATCTTTAAGGTCCCTTCCAACTCTGACCATTCTATGATTCTATGATTCTCACCACCTCTGCACCAAACAAACCCAGACCCAGCGGGTGTTCGGTGGGGTCGTGGGTGCTTTAGATATGGGAGGGAATGGAAACATCATCTGGGGGCTCTGAAAGAGGAATCAGGGAGTTGTGGGGGCATCTATTTCCCTGATTGGCTTTCAGTACTTTTTTTTTTCTTTTCTCAGCGCATGCTCATTTGCTTGATACCTTTTCGTTATTTTTTTTATTATTATTTCAAACAGGCGTCTGAGCAGCTTTTGTGGTGCGGGGAGGAAGTCCAGTGCGTGCCTGTGCTGGAGCTTCAGGTGTAAACTCCTCCATTGTGCTGCACTTCTCAGTGGTTTTGGCTTTTTCAACACCTCCAGCAGCCTCCTTTCTCACTGGGAAGTTTCCCCAGGCTGCTGGTGTAGGGGCTGCTGGCTTTGGTTTTACCATGAACTTAATTTTAGCCTAGCAAATGAGCTGCAGATGACTCACTGTCACACTGGTGAGTTGGGAAGATGGAGGTTAGGGGTTCAGAGGGCCGTTTTCAGTTTGTCTGCTGTAAATATTATAACTATAAATACTATATTTTCAAGGCTGGCTGCTGTGGTTTCAGGGGCTGCAGAGCTCTGGCCTCTCGCTCTCTGCACAGAGCTCTCCTGGGCCAGCAGCAGGTAGGAGGTAACTCTGCAACCACGTAGGCATTAGAGCCTAAATCATCTGAACTTCTGAGATTTCAAGGAGGCCAGGTATCACTTCGCTTTCTTTTTCTTTACCCTTTCTAGTCCCCCAGTTTATGTATTTATTTTTTATTTATTTTTGGTTTACTATGGCCAGTTTAAAGATAGAAGCACCTTCCTTTGGGGGTTTTCCCATTGTTGTGGTTTCATTTCCTTTGCAAAGCAAGCCCTTCTTGCCCAGTTTCTGAGGGTGTATTTGCACCTAAACTAAAACTATCTTCCAGGATAACTGCTCTGCTCAGTTCACCTTTTCCCATCTCTCGTGGGTGGTATAACCACCCGGATGGTTAACTTCTGCTGGAGGTAGAGAGTCTGATTAAAAAGGCTCTAAATTGGAAATGAAGTGTCTTAATGCTGCTAAATTACCATCAAAATTGCCATATTGCAGAGCCTCGTTAAAAGTGGTCGTAGGTGTGTTACATAAACTGTTGATGGAGGAGAAGGGCATCTGTAAGCCAGCTCCTCCTGTGATCCTTTCGTAATACAGTGAAATCTGGGAGGCTGTAGGGGGAGAGAGAAGCACAAGAAAGACAAGGCAGACCTGGAGAAGGTTTTCTCCAGTTCGTGCCACCCAAAGCCCTGGGGAGGGATTTGCCTCTGGGGTAGGGTTAAGGAAAGGGGGATTTGTTTATGGTGTGGTGGTGTAAGAGGGAAGTTTCAAAATTAACTTCAATAATTGTTCCTCCTCTGGGTCTTACAATGTGTCATTAGCGGGTACCTCTGCAAATAAGATATCTTAACTTTTGTCAGATTTTGCTTTTGTCTTGATGTTGCTGGGTGCAACCCCTTGAGTAACCAACCTTCCTTGAGTTATCCTTTAAAATGCAAGTTGCTTGTCTTGAAATCTAAATCCCTTCCTCTCCTAAGGTCTCCATTGTTTCCAGCAGCTCCACAGTTGTTTAGCCCTGCCAGATTCCATCAGTTGGAGTTCCAGCTATTGGAAAAAGCATCCCTTTTTGTGTGAGGTTGGGATTACAGGGATAACCTCTTAGATCTCTGCCGAGTGGGGTAAGGCAATCTGTGCTGGAGGAGAGCAGGAGGGTCAGCTGCTGAGTGCTTGGAACTGGGCTGCTGGTATTTAATTATTTATGTTGGCTGGGAAGGCACTTAGTTACTATCTGCAATCAGTCCAACAGACCTAAAAACTGAGTAACTGCTACAAATGTGCTTCCAGCAGCAGGTACTGAATTTCTCTTAACTTTCTGCCCTGGGAAGGAGCAATGTGACCTCAGGTATACTGATTTAGACAACATCTAAGTTCTGGAGTCCTCAACATAGAAAGAACATTGAACTGTTGGAACAGGTCCAGCGCAGGGCCACCAAGATGATNTCTTTGGGGTGAGATCTGTGTTTAACCCACCTTTATAAAGTGACCAAGCAGTGGTTTCCTCTGCCTGCACTTCAGGCTGGTTTAGGTTGGTGGGTGACCACCTCTGGGTGGATCATGAAGCCAGTCCACCCTGGCTGTATCCCATGTTCCCAATGTGCTGAGCTGGAGAGGTGCTGTGTGGGACATCAGCCTGCTCAGGGTGGGGGACTGCCTTCTGAGAAGTGTTATTTTCAGGCAGGAATCTTATTATTATGAGAAACTTCTCTGTTTCTGGGGGAGGGATCCTGGTACAACAAACTTGTGATGCAAATACTCCCGTGCTGACCTGCTGTCTGCAACTTTTGATATATTCCCCACATCGCTGGACCTTGAGAGGAAGCAGCTTTGAAACAAAACCACTTATTTCAAAACAACTCAAACAACAACAAAAAAAACCACCCAACAAACCAACCCTAAGGTTTTTCCAAGTTCCAATTAAATCATGACCCTTCTGAGTGAATGGTTTCTCTTACTACAATCACAACTGTGGTACATGAGGATGAGATCAGTGAGAAATTTCTTGTGCTAGCAGGGTTTCCACCTCTGACCAGCCATGGGGTGATGGTGATGCTGAGCAGGGCTCCTTGCATGAAGCTGCAGATATTTTTGCTTTATAGGTCTCCAACCACAGCACCCCGACCAGCTGCTGGTCTGGCCTTTTAAAGTCAAGCTGTGGGGAGGGGAAAAACGAGCTTTGCTTTGGTCTGTGCGTTTCAGGAACTACTGAATTACAGATATGAGAGTGTTCTACTCACTTAGGCAAGCCTGGGGTGGGAGCTACCACATGTTTCTGGTTCTCAGATTCTAACGTAGGTGACCCAGATTCTTCTGGGAACTGGAATGTTTCTGAAAACCAAAGGGCATTGTCCATCTCCGGTGTCTTAAAGATGGAGAGGGAGTAGAATATGCTCAATTTAACAAGAACATGCAAAGCAGGATGCATTGGTTGGGGTTGTCACTTTTGGTAACGGGGTTTAGTATTTGGCCATAAAAGCTTTGGTGTTTGTTAGATGTAAATGTGTGTTTTTCTTACTCAGCTTTTTAACTCTCCATCATGTGTAGATCATAGAATCATAGAATCATAGAATGGTCAGAGTTGGAAGGGACCTGAAAGATCATCCAAGTTCCAACCCCCCTGCCATGGGCAGGGACACCTCTCCCTAGAGCAGCTTGCTCCAAGCCCCATCCAGCCTGGCCTTAAACACTTCCAGGGATGGGGCATCAACAACTTCCCTGGGCAACCTGTTCCAGTGCCTCACCACCCTCACAGCAAAGAACTTCTTCCTAATATCTCATCTAAATCTCCCCTCTTCCAATTTAAAACCATTCCCCCTCGTCCTGTCACTAGACTTCCTGACCAAGAGTCCCTCCCCAGCTCTCCTGGAGCTCCCTTCAGATCCTGGAAGGCTGCTCTCAGGTCTCCCCAGAGCCTTCTCTTCTCCAGGCTGAACAGTCCCAGCTCTCTCAGCCTGTCCTCGTAGATCTCTACGTTTACACCCTGGCTCAATCTTACAGCCTAGTCCAAGGCTTGTGCCTTTGATTTATCTCTTCCTGCAACCTAAAATAAATCCTGGCCGTGCATAAGAGAGGAGGCGTCAGTTTTTCCTGGGTTTCTCTGGCTCCTGCTGGTGTGTTCCAGGGCCTGGAGCTGCGCTGTGGCCGGTGGCCACTGAGCGGCAGCGCTGCCTGGGGAACAGCCCAGCTCTGCTCCCATGGGTGGGGAGAGCAGCAAACCCACCCAGCACCCACCTCCTCCTTGCCCATCCAGTCCTTTCTCCACGCTGGGTGGATTTTGTGCATTTGGGAGTTGGTGCCTGCTGCCCATTTTACCTGTTCCATGTGGCTCCAGAAGTGCAGAGCAGCCACAGCGGTTTGTGCTGGAAGGAGGAACACCCCCTCCGTACTGGGAAGCTGGGTACCTGTGGATTTGGGGTCCTACTTCTCCGTACTGGGAATTTGTACAATTCTAAAGAGGGTCTCTCACCAAAATGGATTGTCTTGGACTGGATTAGAACCTCTTTATCCTAGCTTAAAGTGTAGAAAATGCCAGAAACAGCCCTGAAGGAGTTTGCTGGTGAGAGCTTATCTGTGCTTAAAGGTTGCATTCATTCAGCTACTTCTGCATCCATTTTTAGTTCAGGACAGCGCAGCTTTATGGACAGTGGAGACTTTGTGGGGGGAGAAAAGAAGACTGTGTGGTTCTTTGTTTTCCCATTAACTTGTCTGGTTGGGAATTGCAGCCCTTTAATTAAACCAGTGCAGTATAGACTGGCCCCGAGGTGCTATTCTGAGACTCTTGCATTCACATCTGCTTTTGGGTAAAACTTGGCCTGGTTGAGGTTAGCTTGAGCTATTGTCTGCCTGAAAGCAGGAAGAACCAGGGAATCAATCACAGGGGCTCCATCCCAGTGAGCACCAAAGGGGTATATGGCATGTTTCACCTCCCAAAAACCATCGTTCCTGCATCTGCCATCAGCAGAGACTGCCGGAGCCTGCAACTCGTCCTTCCTGGGGGATGTGGGGAGCTGCATGGTGCAAGGATTTAATTAAGCAGCATATGGAGAGCTAAGAGGAGTGCTGGACCCCGCTCAGAGCCACCACTGAGAGCTGGAGGGCGGTGATGACAGCCCAGTCCATCCCCTGCTGGTGTTTAAGCTGAGCTTCCCCTCCTCCCTTCGCGTTTTCGCTCCAGCAGGAAAGGGTTTCATGTAAACTCCTCCAGAAGAAGCGGGCAGGCAGGAATGCCGTGGGCAGCTGGGCAGCGATCCGTGCCCGTCATCTGATGTTTTTGTCCATGTGGCATTTGTTTGGGTTGAAACCAGGAAAGCCAGGGCAGCTACATCGCTGGCAGTGCACACAACAGCCCAAAAGGACACGGAGGATGGCAGGGAGAAGTTGGTTACTTGGGCTCCCCCCACCCCAACCAAGGGTTGGACCTTGGAGAGTTATTTTTAGTAGATGGCAGAGTGGAAAAAAAAGTTTGGATGTCTCTTAAAACTGCATAATCCACTGCAAGAACCAGGAGAAGTGCTGAGGATGGGGGTAGGTTGGTGTAAAACCTTCACTGCTCTCATTAGGTGCAGGGACAATTAACAAGGAGGTTTAAGGATTGTGATGCCTGTACTAAAAGCAAACTGCTCGCCCTTGGCCAGGCTGGCCCTGAGCACAGAGAGCTGGGTATCCGCAGGGCTGACCCTGGGAACAAAGGATCCTCCTGAACCCAAACATGTTTGTGTTAATCCCGGCTGCTTCCTGGCGGCCGACGAGAGGAAACGGAGCCACTACCTCTAACAGATGTACAGTGAGGAGATTACAGTGTGCGATTAAACACCCTCTCCATCATATCCTCCTCTCCACTGGCCTGGCCCGGCGCATTAATGGACTATCCCAGGCTGCCTGCCAAGCTCAGGCAGATGTAACAGGCAGCAGATCCTTCATCTCCTGCCTCCGTGCCTGTTTCGGAGCCGCTCACAAACACTAAGGATTCTGCAAACACCCTGCCCCTCACACCAAAAGCCTGAGCTGCTTTTGCTGGACCTCCCTGCAAGGAAGGGTTGGCTGGGGAGGAGAGACATAGGGAGTTCACACCATCCAATAATGATTAATTTAACTGAAAAGCCATTAAAACTGAAATAAAAAGTGCTTTCCCACATCAGGTATCCCTACACAAGAGGGCCAGAGTTTGCTGGTGGAGAAGATGCTGGAGGAGAGATTGGGCAGGGTCTTGGTCTGCGAGGATGGACTCATTTCTGAGTTGGTGGGTTTGGAGTAGAAGATTTCTGGGCTGGGAAGGACTTGTTTTCCCTCTTTGTGTGGGTTTAGATGCTGCCAGTCTTACTGCCAAGTGCTGCTCTTACAATAGAAATCATCCAGAATGCATGCAAAAGCCCAGCCATCCTACTGTCTGTTTAGGTTAATTAATATGGTAATGGCAGAGTATGTTTCTTAATCGAACAAAAAGCTATTTCTAAAATAAAAGAAGCCCCCGTGGAAATTGTAGAGATCAGGATTGTCATCACGTGAGGCTACAAAACCCTCGTCAGCCGAGCAGGTTGGCTTTGAATAAGAGCTTTTCTGTGCTGGGGCGAGGGCTGGGACCTCAGTTATGGCGCTGGAGCAGTTGCCTTTGTCTGAACCCTGGGCTTCCTCCCTGCCTCTGTGCACAGAGGTTCCTGTAGCTGCCCACGATGTGCCAGTGTCTTGGGTAGAACAAGATGAGAAACCACATTGAGTTCCCCTAATGGTGCTTGTATTGTCCATTTTTACCCCTTTCTCTCTTCTGGAGAGGATGTGGCTTGGTCAGAAGCAGCACCAGGTGGCACTGGGAGTTAGGAAGCCACAGGGACACCTCCTTCATGGTGTGTGTTGCCTGTGGATTTGCAGCTCCCCATGGCCAACGTGTCTTGGGAGGGGTGATAGGACGAGGGAGAAGTTTTAAACTGAGGGAGAGGAGGTTCAGATTAGATCTCAGGAAGAAATTCTTTGCTGTGAGGGTGGTGAGGCACTGGAACAGGTTGCCCAGAGAAGCTGTGGCTGCCCCATCCCTGGAGGGGTTCAAGGCCAGGCTGGATGGGGCTTGGAGCAACCTGGTGTGGTAGGACGTGTCCTTGCCCATGGCAGAGGGGTTGGGACTGGATGATTTTTAAGGTCCCTTCTAACCCAAACCATTTTATGATCTCAGAAATGCCCACAGCTGCAGTAGCACTCGCTGTAGGGTGGTCACAGCAGGATGGAGAACCATACCTCCTATCTCAAGCCATCCCAGCGTATTTGGGAATCTGCCTCCGTGCCTCTTCCCTTCTCCTGGGTGTAGGAGACCACCGTTTGGCAAATATCAGCAGCCTGAGCTCAAGGGAGAGCATTGGTTTCTAAAGAACTGCACTGGGCAGAGCGAGGAGGGTGGCAGTAACCAAAGGCAGGATGGAGTGACTTGGTAGGAGAGTCTAAGTGGTGCCATCTGCTTTGGAAGGGCATCGTTTCTAATTCGGCAGTGATGGAGGCTCCTGGAGTTAAGTAATTGGGAATAGTAGGCTCCTGGCTGGAAAGTGTGCCAACCCTTCTGGCAAAAAGCTGTTAAATCTTTGTTGCTGGCGTGTGAAAGTGGTTCTGTGTGGCAGGGCTCCAAAGGCTGAGTTTAACCCTTGATGTATGTAGGGAGAAAAAAAACCAACACAACCACCCAAAACCAAACCTACAGCACTTTTGGTCCTTGGATGGTACATGGCCAGGTGTCAAGGATAAAAGGGGAAGGTGGGACCTCATCAAGGTACGTGAACGGCTCCAAGTCCTAACAGACCGACCTGGTCTGGAAGGAAAAGTAGGCAAAACGGTGTCTGTTTTAACAGCTTTAGCAGGAAAACATGAGGTACGATGACTGATTTGTGAGGATCAATAGAACCAAGGTATTTACAGCCCCTTAAACCAGTACCTGGCTGCCAAAGGGTGCATTTGCAAGGTGAGCGATCACAAAATCCTCTGCTGAGCTTCTGGGACACGGTCACACGCTCGGCTCGGCTCTCCTCTTCCTACAGCCCTTACCCTGCAGCCTGCAAACGTGTCCGGCTTTCCAGCCGGGATGAGGAGCCTTTAATTCTCCAGATGAAAGCAGGAGCTATAACGCATCTCCCAGCAAGCACAAATAGAGACCAGTCAACATTTTTCACCTCCTCCCAGAGGTGGCTTCCTTGGAAGCTTTGGTCTTCATCCTGTTTGTCTGATTCGCGATCAAAGGAGTTTTGCTGCCTACGTGTGTTTTTAAGCAGTTATTTCTATCGTATCTCATACAAACTGCCAATTTCTTCATTAATATAAAGCAAAGGTAATGCAATCAGAAAAATCTGTCTCTGCAGTCAGTTTTTTTCACTATGAGTGTGACCAGAGCTGGGCAAAGCTCTTCTGGGACCTTCTTTAGTGTTGGAGGTGACGAGGATGTTTCTCAGCCGTGTGGGTTTTCCTGCCAGGGGCAAAAAGTTGGATTTAAAAGCCTGAGCCGCAGCCGTCCTGAAGATGAAACACTTGGATTGGGAAACGTGTCCTTTTTCCAAGTTTGATTTGGATGTTTTCTAATCTTCCTCGAATTAAAGGAAAATCTCTTTGTTTGACCCAAAACAAAATGATGTTTTCTTTGGCTTGCCAAGCGAGAAATCAGCTCTCACTCTAGTCTTAGTCCAAGTTCCTTGCCAGTGGTGCCTCCACGCTCTCCTGCTCCACACAGCGTTACCAGCCCTGGGTTAAAGCCTCTTTGCTAAAGAGTTTAGAAGAACAGTAGAGCTCAGTCACTCCCTCTAAGCTTAGTTCAGCCATTCTGGTTACATTCATAAAAATTTGTTTGTATTCCATCTCTGGTTTATGGACATTTGTCCACATCCTGCATTTTAAATCTGTTTACTCACAGAAACTGCTGTAACTTTATTTTTTGAGGCTTTAGGAAGCATAACATGGATTCATGGCTTTGCTTGTACGCACGGGGGAGCAGAGGTTTTGATGCAGCTGCAAGGCTTCCATTGCTGCTGAATTAGAAGCTCTTTGTATGAAAGGGCTTCTGATTTTGGGCTGGAAACAGATGAACTTGATGTCCTTTAGCACCATGGTTTTATCTCTGGAGCCTCCTTGGGGAATTAAGCAGAGAACCTGGTGGTTGTTCCATGAGTTTTAGATGAACAGGGATTTATTTACGGACTCGTTTCATAACTGGGTTCTTGTCCCTTAGAAACTCCTTGACTCCTGGCCTTGACAGACTCATGCTGGCTGGAGGACAAACCTCCCTCTGCCATCCTCAACTGAGAACCTGCAACGTGGTGGGGGAAGAGATGGGAATTTTTCCAACTCCTAATGCTGTTAGCAGTGTGCTGGGTCTTCTCTTTAATACCTGTTTTCTTCCTCAGGAAACATGTCGGAAGTGCCAGGGGCTGTGGAAGGAGCACATGAACCTCACATGTGAGCAGCTGGCTGAGAAGGATGACATCAAATACAGGACATCCATGTAAGTAAACCCCACAACCGGGCAAAAATGGGGAGATGGATGAGCTGGTAAGAGCAGAACACTCTGGTGTGGAGGGGGGTAAGAAACCCCTCTGTTCTCATGGCTCACAGACCCCAAATTTCTCCTGGGTGTCACTACCTTCTGTCAGGGAAGGTGCTAGGGACCTCAAGGCTGAAGGGTCAGGAGGCGCCCAGGATGGGATTTCTTTCTGTGAAAGATACTTGGCAGCGGATCCAGCTGGTAATTCGAGGACGTGGGAGAGTTGTCACCAGAGCAGCCTGTTCCTCTGGCTGGCCCAGTGTCTCACAGGCTGGCACCTGGTCCTTCTCAGGGGTGAGAAACCCCCATCAATGTTGCTTCGGGGCGGGGGGAGAAGGGACGTGTTGCTCAGAGGCGGAGAAGTGCATTGACTCACAGCAAGTCGTTTATGCCCTTTGAAAATCTAGACTGGTGACAAAACGTGGTTTGCTCAGCTTCTACTCTCTGGCTTTGAGGGAGGGGATGTGTTTTCTTACAGAAGCTTGTCTCTGTTTCTAACAGATTCATTGAAATCATTACAGAGTGGAGTCATGTTTTTAAATGCTCGGGTGTAAATCCTGATTGTCTCCCCAAAATCTTACAGAGTCTGATCTCTCTCGTTGCTGCAGTAAATGACAAAATCCTCTGCCTTTAGGAAATAAGGGAAGGTTCATCTGTGGAGCTGCATGTCTGGGGCACTGCAGTGGGACTTGCCCACATTGCCTAATCCTTTCCCCTCTGATCTAGAATCTGTCTGGCACGAGGAGAGGCTGGAAAGCTCCACCACTGGGAGCCTGAATGACTGTTGCTTGCTCATCCCGCAGTCCCTAATTCAAAACAAAATCTTTTTATGAGTTTGATATGACTTTTTTTTTTCTCTGCCACTCCTTTCCCTGTAGGAAAGAGGGGTGAGGAATGAGTTGTCATGTCCCTAATAAGGAAAAACTAGTTTCAAAACCTTTAGCAGCAACATTGCTGTGGATGGATGAGTCTTACTGCCTGATACAATAAAAGCTTCCTTTTTAAAGCCTTGCGTAAGGAAAGGGAAGCACAGCTGGAGTTCAGGGCAAACTTCCTGCCTTGCTCAAAGTTTCCAAAAAAAACCCTAAAAAACCTCTGCATCAGCAGCATCCTGTTGAGTAGCAGAGGGAAGAGCAGCTGCAGCTCAGAGGAAAGTCAGTCTCAAGTTGATTTTCTTTCTTTTTTTTTTGTTTTATGGTCTCTATTTTTAGCTTATCTCCAAAGGCCTGGGTGCAGCTCAGGCCAGGTGTAACTGCGGGGGAGCTTTGGGAAGCTGGAAGGCGACTGAATTTCCCACCTCACCATTCCCAGCTCTTCCAGTTGTGCTGACGGAGCGGTTTGTGGGGCTGTGCTACAGCCTGCTTTCCCACTGTGATCCTCCCCTGAAGTCCCTCCCTGTCATCTCCCACACATACATGGACTTTGCAGGTCCACTGGAGCAGTTGGGTGGAGATGGTTCCCCACTGCCAGGGAACTGTGCTTCTCTCCATGAAAACACAGTCTCTTGGCTCTTCTGTCATCAAATTTCACTTCTGGGTTGTGAATTAAATTGTAATGTGATCTCCAGCGGTCAGAAAATTGGCCCTTAGGATGACAACTTGGATTCTTAAGTCTTTTAATTAAATGGCCAAGGCTTTCTTCCATTTCTGTGCCAAAATAGTCCTGCCACGAGCTGAGCCTCTGCACTGGAGCGTGTGTCGCTGCCAGGATGTCTCCTGGGGCCAGGGACTGGGCTTTGTCCTGGATTCCCGTTTGTGCTCCGTTAGAGTCCAACCCCTCTCTTGAACCAAAAGCAAAAACTTCTGGAAAACGTATGGAGGGAATCTTAAGAGAAGAGGGAAAGCCCAGTCTCTGTGGGGAAAGATGTGATTATTTTTCAGTTACTGATTTAAATTTAACAAAAACCAAATAACTCTGGAGCGTAGCAGCCAGGATTGGGGGAAAAAATGTATAGTCGTGGCAATTTTGTAGCTGGAGCAACAGGCAGACATAAAACTGGCTGGTAGATGACAGCCAAGGGTTTGCTTTTCATGAACTTTATCTCCTGAGCTGTATTTCTCCGCAGACAAGTCAAGCATCCGTGTGCCCTTTGGCCCTTCAACTTACGGCTTAAATTCCTCCCAAGCCAGAGCCTGGAGCTGCCAGCGTCTTGGCTCACATGGAAACGGGGATGGGGTCTGCAGAATGCGGCCAGTGATTGACTTTCCTTCACTTAATTTGTTCTTGAGTTGCCATGGGTTGGCTCCAAGTGGAGCTGAGCCCAGACCTCCTTGGAACATCGGTGGACCGTGCAGAGCGGCGCAGGAGGAACAAGAAGGGGGAGAGACAGTGGGAAAGGGGGGGTTAAAGCATCACTGGGATGGTGTAATAGTAATTTTACCACAGGCTGGTGGCTGCAAACAACCCTTCTCTTAATTCCCCCTCCTCTTGTGTTGCAGAGAAGAGAAAATGACAGCTGCCCGGATTAGAAAGTGCCACAAGTGTGGGACGGGCCTCATTAAATCGGAGGGTTGCAACCGCATGTCCTGCCGCTGTGGTGCTCAGATGTGTTACCTCTGCCGGGCTGCCATCAACGGCTACGACCACTTCTGCCAGCACCCCCGCTCCCCCGGGGCTCCCTGCCAGGACTGTGCCAAGTGCTCCCTCTGGACAGATCCCACAGTAAGTAACGGAGGACTTTTTGTGAATGATTCCTGCCCTGATTTCAATTACCGCTCCATGCCAGCGCCTTTGAAGCACACGCCTTCCATCAGAGGAAAACGGCTGCTTTCAGACAGCACAACTATTATGTTTTCTTTTTTTTCCTTTCCCAAGGCAGCTAAAAAACACACTGGGAGCCTCCATCAGCACAGAGTCACATCTGACCACAACTTGGAAGGGACTGGTGTTGCTTTCGGGAAAAACAGCTCCTGTTAGACGAGGGCTTTGTCTTGGAAGGGCTCTGAGAGCCGTTGCGGGGAGCGAGGCTCGTGGAAGGAGCTGGTGGGGAGCGTGTGCTGGCACCAGGCAAAGTAGCAGGCACTGGGATTATTGGGATTCGTTCCTAATTGGGCAGCCGGGATGCTTTGCCTCTGGAGAAGAGGAAAGGCTTTTTGGTGGCCGGATCATCTGCTGGCTCTGAGAGCAGAGAGAGGGAAAACAGCCCAGAGTTACGGTTGGGTCCGTTCTCACGGCTGTTATCAACAGCTGCAAAGGGAGAACTGAAGCCCAGCCTGAGCTGCAAGGGAAGCTCTAGTAACTTAATACAGCTCCTGGCTGTGCCAAGCATGGGAAAACCTAGTGCAGCTTCTCTGTAAATAGAGTTCTTTGACACCAGAAATCTGGAGGGAGCATAGGTAGGAGTTGAATTTCCTGATTTCGACCACCAGTGGAACAACATGAACACGGATCTGCCTTCTCAGGGCTTCTCTGAGCTTTGCTTTTCCTGGCACATGTTTGTCTTGCACCACTGCAGCTTCCCAGAGCCTGATTCCAGCCCCTCTTTCTGCTGGTGATATGTGCAATCCTGCCTTTGTATAAAGCCGAGGAAAAGCCAGTCTAAATCTCTCCCTCCTACCCATGGGCTCCTGGGGATCTCCCAGCAGGATCCCAGTCAGGATAAACTTCCTACTCCTCTCCTTGTCTGCCTTTATTCCCTCCTGTCAATCCGAGGTGTTAAACTAAGCACCTTCCTGGCACCCTTGGGGCGTTTCTGACACCTGCCTATTCCTTCCCTGGATTCCTGTCCCACTCCTCCCCCTTTTCCACCAGGATGCGACTCAGGGTTCAGCAGAGCTGGCGTCCTTTGTTCCCTGTCAGGCTGCTGATTGTGCTGGGTGATGGCATTTGTTCAGAGCCAGAGAAAACATGAGGCCTCTCAAAAAGCTGGTACTGTACTTTAAAATAAATAAATAAAGAAGCAGCACAAAGAGGGCACTGTCACCAGCCCCTTCCCAGCTCTCTCTAATTAACCAATGTTGTGGCAAAAGAAAATTTCCCACCGTCAGCTCAGAGCTGGCACTGCCTGCTATTTCTTTTTTTTGTTCTTTATTGGGTGACTGGCCTCAGGAACTCAAAGAATAACGTTGAAACTCAACTGTTGGCTTCCAAGGCTGGAATGATGGATACCTGTGTGCGTTGTCCCCCTTTGTAAGGGGCTTAGTGCTGCTATCCCAGTCCCACCTGGGCAATCTGCACTCTTGTGTGGGGTGTAAGCAGGAGTTGATATGGTAGGTATGAAGGAGGGCCACAAAAAGGATCATAGGATGGTTAGAGTTGGAAGGGACCTTAAAGATCATCCAGTTCCAACCCACTAGAGCAGGTTGCTCCAAGCCCCATCCAGCCTGGCCTTNCGCAGGATGGGAAGATGGAGCACCTCTCCAGAGATTCCACAGAGACCTTATTGTGGATGAAACCTTGTCCTAGGTTACCTAGGGAGGTGGTGGATGCCCCATTCCTGGAAGCATTCCAGGTCAGGTTGGAGTTGAAGATGTCCCTGCTCACTGCAGTTCTATTGCAGTAGATGGCCTTTAAAGGTCCCTTCTGACCCAAACCCTTCTATAATTCTATTCTAAGGAGAGGAGCAAATAGGAATCTTGACATGGGGATATGAAAGAGCAAAAGGCCTTTGTATCAGCAGCGTCTTGTCCTTTGTGGAGGATGATGCCCATCCAAGGGATTACCCCATCCCACCTCTGCTGCCTGCTGCATTTAAGGCAAGATTCAGGTTTCTTTAAAATAGGGAACCTTTTTGCTTTTCCACATGTTTAATGTTTTCTGAGTCTGAGAGGATTCTTGTGAAAGTAGAAGGAAACCTATTCATTAGCTTGGGTTAAAAACAAAGGAGCTCTCAGCCTCTAGGAGCTGCAGCATCTGGTAGTCTTTGTCTCAAGTCATCTTGAGAGAGTAAAGCAGACATTTCAGACTTTTTCCCATAATAAAAGGTTAGTTAAAATCTCATCCCTACGCTGTAATCAGGCTCAAGTCTAATTTCAAAGCATCGGTGCATTATTTGCTGGCCCAAAGACAAGCTGCAAATGGGGCTGTGGTCAGCAGCTCCCGGGCAGTAATCGCTTAATCACCGCCTTTCTTCTCCAGCTAATCGGTGCCCTGTGCCCCTGCAGGGGAGGAGCAGAGGCCAGGAGCTCTTGTCACTAAGCTGCTTGGCCAAAAGTCCTCGTGTGCCTTTTCCTCCAGCCCGTGCTGGCTTTGGCTCTGCTCACCCAGGCGCTGCTGCTGGCCCCAAGGAGGGGCTGATGCAATATTGCCAGGGACAAAGCTGGGGACACGGCGATGGGAATTGGCTGGGAAATCATAGAATCATAGAATGGTTAGAGTTGGAAGGGACCTTAAAGATCATCAAGTTCCAACCCCCCTGCCANAGGCTGTGTTTTCCCCTGATTTCTAAATTTCTGTAGGAAACCTGAGGCTGATGTGTGCGTTTTAGCCACTTTGTGCAAATCCCCTGATGCAATTTGACTAAGGCAAATTCTGACTCTTTTGGTAAACCAGGTTCTGCTCTGGTGTGTGTTATTTTGAGTTTAATACTCATCTTTGGGCTATTGATAATACTACAAAGCAGCATTTTTTTGCCTTTAAAGTGTAAGATGTTTTCAGTAAACTCTGAAAACACTCCCAAATGCCCATCATTAAAAGTTCAAAGCTGAAAACTAATCGTTCTAAGGTGTTTGCAATTCTTCCTTCCTCTGGCGTTATAAACAGATGATGGTGAGTGAACGCTGTGTAAAACTTCAAATGCATGCAGTGCACAGGATTTGAAGGGGGGGAAAGGGGGGAAGCACCCCTAAATTTAGGGTGTTGGATGTTTTTGTTGTGTTATTTTTTTATCTTGCCATAAAATGCCTTAATCACAAGCATACGCTTAACCCACCGTATTCCCAGAGAGCCATCAATAGGGGATGCCTGATGCTAAAATAACCCAAAAACTCTGCCTTTCTCAAAAATGCCAGCGTGTGCTTTGTCATTCCCCACCTCCTTCCCTCCTCCTGCACCCCCCCACCTCCACCCCCTTTTTCCTGCAGCGCTGCGGATGCCCAGTTCCAGTTCCAGCACATCCCGCTTTCATCCCCTACTTCCTGCTGCAGGGAGGAACACGCTGCTGGAGACAGCCCGTGCCTGCTCTTGCTCAGCCTCTCCCCAGCTGATCTGGGAATGATTTGAAACAAAAAACCCTCCCTTTAGTCCTTTGGAAGCCTCCCTTGTGAAAAAAAAAGAGGGAAAAAAAGCACACACCCCCCAAAAAATCATTTCAAGTTGATTAGGAACGGCTGCAGCCACACGTATGTGGAAAAAGGAAGCAGTAAAAAGGCAGGAGGGGGGGAGGCAGTGGTGGGGGAGGCACTTTCTAAAAGCAGGGGAGGGTTTGCACAGCCCAGGAATAGTTGCTGGATCTCTTGTTTTCCCCCTCTCAGGAGGCAGGCAGCCCTTTCCCCCTGCCACTTAATAATTAAAGATAACGAGAAGCACAGTAGATAAAAACAAGAGCTTTCCAAAGCTTTGTGGACGGCACTTTTGTTCCTGGTAGAGAGGAGGGTTGATTTTGGGGGTTGGGGGATGTTGTCTCTGTGTTTTGCTGAGCTTCTGTCTCCTTTGCTGCTGGATTTTCTTCTTCCCGATGGGCTGGTTTGTCCCTCCGGCGGCTTTTCCTGGAGATGAATGCTGGACATGGCTTTTCCATACCAGCATTGGTGAAAGGAGCCTCCTTGCCCTGAAAAGGTGCCTCCCTCAGCAACCCAGCCCAACTCCTTAGTTCATCCATCCACGGACCCAGCGATCCTTTCCGCTGTGATTGGCTCCGTGCTCGCCGCATTCCCGGGATTCAGTGGGAGAAGGCTGAAAGGAAAAAGCCTTCTCCATCCCAAGACCCTTTGGCAGGTGGGGGGATCGCAGGGGGACTCTCTGAGACTGGCCAGGGATGAGCATGTTTATTTTTGTTTGGCTGGGAATGCCAAAAACTAGGGATGGTGATCATTCCTGCAAAGAGCATCACGCTGTGGGGTTGAGGACAAAGCTGGGTCCTGTTTTACCACTTAAAAATGCATCTGCTGTTAATAACCACGCTGGCTTTCTGCAGTGTTTGCAGATAAGAAGGATGGATACAGCTCCTGGATCCTTTGCTTTATTATTCCCTTGGCCACCTCCCTTCTCCCGTGATGCAGCGGAGCGTGGGGAAGGGCCAGGCTGAAGCATCACCCCAGGCTGAAGCATCTCCCGGTGTTTGGTTTCTCTCCCAGGAGGAAAACCAGGTTACAGCCCCGCTGAGAAACCACCAGGGCTGGCTGGGGCTGAGACCCCCATCCCCCCACCCATGGCCAGTGCTGAGACCCCCATCCCCCAACCCCAGGGCCTTGGGGGGGGTTGCTTTTTGCTTTTTTTTAGTTTCTTTTTCCTTTCTTTTTTTCCTTCTGCTGTAGGCAAGGCAGCTGACAGGAAGATGACTGTTAACTTGACAAGATAAATCCTTTCAATCCACACAGGCTGTGAGCAGGCTATTAAAATTATAATCTAATCCTTTATTAAGGGACTTGAACCCGCTCAGGAAAACGGACACAAGAGGCTTTTGAAAATTTACTGCAGCCTCCAGCCCATGTGACATGAAATGGCTTTTTAACCCCCACAGCCAGCCCTGAGTGTGCTAATGAAAGCTTAATTTTTCAGTGTGGATGCTTCACCCCTGGATGAATCCGTCATCTCCCTCTGGCTAACTCTGGAATCAAAAAAAAACAAACCAGCCTTTGCTTCTCAAAGAATTAGGGGTGTTTTGTAAAATTTAGAAAGGACATGGAACTGTTGGAACAGGTCCAGCGCAGGGCNACACGGTGCAGATTTACAGATTGAGACTTGGTTTTCAATTCTGAGCAGTGTGTAATAGGCAGGAATTGTGGCATCAGCTTTCCTTTGGGGAGTTCCTAAAATTATCTTGTTGTGCACATATCATCAATTTTTTAGTTTTTTAGTTCCAGCTGGGATGAGGCTTTTTCCTGAGCTCAGTTCAATACCTGCAGTATTCATCCCTTGCCAAGCTTAATGTCAGCTTCTTAAGCAGGAAAGTGCCTGTCGTCGTGTATTTTTCTTCTTTCTATATTGATGGTACCGGTTTTTCAGAAATACCAATGCAAAAAAAAAGAATTTCAAGCCAAGGCTTGGTATGTGGGATTAAGTACAAATATTTCTTAACCTTCCAGTGTGAGAATATTGCTTTTATCAGCAGAGAAGCAACGGAGCTGATAAGGGCTGTTCCTGGAGATGTGGTTTCTTGTGATTTGCAGCCGCAGAACTAGTTGGAGGCTCCTCATCTGCTCTACTCTTGGCAGGTTTTTTTGCATCCAGGGTGTCGGGTGTGTCCCTTGAAACCCAAAAGGGGATGGGGTTGAGTAAGAACCTTCATCCTCTGTGTTTGAGGTTTCTCTTTGCAAGAAAGATGTCCCTTTGGAGACCTGGCAGATGGGGTTTGCTGCTCGGCGTTTCCCCGGCGTTGGGAGAGCTGCGGTAATTGAAGGCAGCGTCACCTTGGGTGTGTGTGCAGCTGGCCTGCCAGCCCCAGGGGCAGATGGCTTTGTGGATCTGTCATTAGTGGGGAGGTCAGCTGCAGTTTAAACTGGGGAAGGAGAGCAGGGGTGGGATGTCACCAAGGAGCCCTGGCTGCAGGAGGACCTTGGAAAGTTGCCTTGATGATGTGTGCGATTCCCCAGACTGATCAGTGTCAGGGTTTGTAGGAGCTGCAGCATCACGGGTGATGGTGGCAGGACAGTGGTGTCCCTGGAAAGCACTATTTCAGAGGGTTAATCCCACAATTGGACTAAAATAAGAACTTTTTGAGTTAGAAGGGGCTTCTTTCTAGGTTTGTGAGAGGGAAGGAGATAGGGTGCTCTTGTTCAGTTGAGTTCTTGCGGTTCATATAACTAAAAAAACCCTTCAGGTGCATCTTTTCCACTAAGTGGCATGAAGATGGGAGACCTGGCTGTTTCTGTTTCCAACAGCATTGCAATAAAAATATTCTGTGAATAAAATACACTAAATTCTTGAAACCTCGAGGCCTCCCTTGGGGAGCACTGCTTGGGCAAGCGAAGGACGTTTGGTTGCCTGTTGTGGCTGATGCCCAGGTTGTTTTCCAGCCAGGGAACGTCACAATCTGACACTTGGGGGGTAATTAGAAGTTCTGTTATGGGCTCAGAAGAGCCATTCTTCAGCAGTTTTTATGGAGATGGATTGGCTGTAATTGCCAGTGCTTGGAAGCAAAAGGGAGAGAAAAGAAGGGGAAAAAAAAGCATGTCCTGGAAAGTCTTAATTTTAACCATTGGCTCATGGAATAGTGAAAGGGAGGGAAGTTTTGAGTTTGATGGCTTTCTGCAGATGAAGATAACTTCAGTCTCCCAGGGAAACCTTATCTGGTGGCAGGAGGAGGGGACATCTTAGCAAGCTTCCCAGGCATTGCAGCTGGACATGTGCAGGATGGGGAGATTGGAACTGGGAAGCTGGCTAGGCTTAAAATAATTCCAGCGTAGCTGCACACATGAAGCATATTTCCAGTTTAGCCCTGCAGCATTCTTCGAAATAGAGGAGATTTTCCACTATTAGGAAACATTAGGAGTGTTCAGGAAGAAAATTATGGCTTTTGGCAGCGCTGGAATTGGGAGGAATAAAGCAAAACAGTCTTGCACGTTGTGGGGTACGTGGGGCTTGGGGTTTCCCTCCTGCCCCACCGTTAGCTCTTGTGGACGAGATGCTGAAGCAAATGAAATGCTCCTTCGTCCGTAGGTAGACACAGAGCCCCTGGTGCAGGTGTGGGCTGTGTCATCCAGCAGCTCCTCTTCTTGGCCTTCTTCCCTGATAACTGACATCAAGAGTACACGCTCTGCCCGGGAGGTTCAGCAAGTCCCATTTGTTTTCTGAAAGTGCCAGGTAGTGTTTTATCCCAACGGATGTGAAGCAGCAGCAGATACAGCCCCACAGAGAGCGGGGAGGACCTCTGTGGCTGTCCCTGCACATATGGCCAGCAGAAGCATCTGCTGCCTGGAGCTAGAAAGGGAGTTGTCTCTTCAGTTGTTCAGGGTGATGTTTATTACCCCGATAGCTGTTGCATGCTGTGGTGCAGGGAGGAAACTCATTTTTCACAACTGTTTTCAGGACTTGATGGTGAAGCACAAATTGGGATGATTCTCTGGTTTCATACCAGTGCTACCATGGCCTTGTGTAAAGCCTGAGAGCTCCCTGGAGCTTTGGGCTGTTGGTACCTCTCCCAGCAAGCTTCTCCTCGCTCAGAGGTTGCAGTCTTCTTCCAGGGCTCTGTCCATCACCCATCACACTCCCTTGATCTAGTAAAAGTGGTTTTAAATTGGAAGAGGGGAGATTTAGATGAGATCTTAGAAAGAAGTTCTTTGCTGTGAGAGTGGTGAGGCACTGGAACAGGTTGCCCAGGAAAGTTGTTGATGCCCCATCCCTGGAAGTGTTCAAGGCCAGGCTGGATGGGGCTGTGAGCAACCTGCTCTGGGGAGAGGTGTCCCTGCCCATGGCAGGGGGGTTGGAACTTGATGATCTCTAAGGTCCTTTCCAACTCTGACCATTCTATGATTCTATAAGCACCATGTCTGGATACCCACAGCCACCTGAGGCTTCACCGCGTTGTTTGGTCTTGCTGCTGCTCCTTGGGGTTGGGAGAACTGCCCATGAGAGGCAGAAGGGTGCCTTCCATTTCTGCTTTGTCCTTGTGTTCTCATTGAGCAGCAGGTCTGAATAGTCTTGCCATAACCTCTAGACAGACATTAAAGAATCATACTGCGATTTATGCCCTCCTCAGAGTCACAGATAAGATCTAAATGGCTTCGTCACAGCGGCGTTTAGCTACTAGAGCCAGGATTTAAGTTGTGTTAATTCCAGCTGTTGGGCCAAAAACTCTCCAAGTGCTAGCACAATGTAAATATTTAATAGGCTATTGCCATTTAAAAGATTAACAGCTCTCCAGCAGCTCTTTGGAGGGGCGGAGCTGGGTTGCAGTTCTCTGGTTTCCATCGAGTCAATGAATTTTAGCAGTCATCTCCCTGGAAAGCTGATCTGAGTCGTACTCCGTAGAGCAGCCCTGGCTCTGTGGAAGTTACTCGTGCTGCCATCACCCATCACAGCCTGGCTTTTACCTAACCCTTGGTCAACCCCCAAAGAGCTGAAACCCCAAATTCACCTGAGTTTGACTTTTTATTCCCATACGAACGTGTGCTGAAAAGAAAAAGCAGCATTGAGAGGCTTAGAAGGTTGCTGCAGCAGGAACTGACCCACTGACTCTTGGTCCTTCTATGATTTCTAGGAAGATGATGAGAAGATAATCCAGGAGATTCAGAAAGAAGCCGAAGAGGAGCAAAGGAAGAAAAATGGAGGTAAGACACAGCATGTACCTGGGTTTATTGGATTCTTCCCATGGCCTGGTTGCTTCCAGGCTTTTCCACATGTTGCTGTGCTCCACCAAGCACCAACCAGCTCTTGGTCCAGAGAACGCTCAGTTCCTCCTGGGAACCAGTCTGGCTTTAAAGTGCTGTTATTTGTAGGCTCTGCCTGGGCCCATGGCAGCATCTCCTCTCTGCTCTGTGGTGAGGGGCACAGAGACATGCAGTTGTGTCCCTGCCCATGGCAGGGAGGTTGGAACTCGATGATCTTCAAGGTCCCTTCCAACTCTGACCATTCTATGATTCTATGCAAGAGGCTGCCCCACACCCCTGCAGAAGGACACGCTCCTCTCTTTTTGGTGTGGTATTGATGAAAGAAACCAACCTGGAAAGCCAGTGCAGTGCTCCGTGGTGGCTGGGGCATGGAAGGGGAAGCAGAGATGTTGGTATGGATGAAAGAAACCAACCTGGAAAACCAGTGCAGTGCTCCATGGTGGCTGGGGCATGGAAGGGGAAGCAGAGGTGTTGTAGAGACCGTGGTTAAGGAACGTGCTGGGGATGGGGAATGCCATCTGCAAATGTAAGACCGTGGACCAAGCTGGATGAGTTTGTGTTTGTGGGATGACAGATTCTTTTCTCTCCTCCCTCTGCAGAGAACAGCTTCAAGCGGATCGGCCCTCCTGTGGAAAAACCCGTGGAGAAAATCCAGAGATTTGAAGTCATCCCCAGACCCGTTCCTCAGAACCTCCATCAACCCCGGATGCCCCCTTACCCCTTTGTGCACCCTCCCTTCCCTCTCCCCCCTGTCCGACCCATATACAATAACATCCCCCTCAACATTGGCCCCATCCCTGCCCCCTACGTCCCCCCGTTGCCTAACATGAGGGTCAACTATGATTTTCCCCAAATTAACGTCCAGCTGGAGCACAACCTGCCTATGCACTTCGGCCCTCAGCCTCGCCACCGGTTCTGACCTGGCTTAAACAGCACTTGATGCAGAGTCACTGCAGGGGAAAGCCACCCCAATAATGTCACCCCCTCCCTCTCTACCCCTCTCAGTTTAACCTGCTGCAAGGGGACCTGCTCTGACTCAGGTCTTCTCGCACCACAGCCCCTCTCCAGAGCTTCTCTCAACCTTTTGAAATCAAACATTTCAGCCTGTGACTCCACAGGGTTCGTTTCTGCCTTTCCAGAGGGGGTCTCTCCCTACGTTGGGGGGCATCCAGGTATTTCAATTTGACAAAGCCTCTTCAGGCAGCTGTTGGGAAGGAAAAGGGAGGCTTTGTGGAGCGTGGGGATTGCAGCTGGTCCTCAGGGACTCTCCTAAAATCCTGCCTTCCTGCTGGCCGGAGCAGCTGCCGCACGGGCAAGTGAATCCTGGGGGGAAGGGAGATTTGGCATCTGAGTTAAGACCTTCAGGAACAAGGTGATGGGAATCAGCTGCCCACTGAGGCACGAGGCTGGGGTTCCCATGCTTTCCAGCATTCCTGTAGCCTGCTGGCACCTTCCAGCAGAAAAAAAATTGTTCCACTACAAGTAACTCCTGTGGTTTTAGCATTTCTCACTGTGCAAGTGGAGCGAGGGGACGCAGCAGCCACCTCACTGCTGAGATCTTAGGAGGAAGGCCCAGAACCGTGCCCTGTCTTGGTGTTTTTTAGCAAGTGACAGATGACTTGGGCACTCTGTTTGGCTTGAGCTGAGCTTTGCCCTCTTTGACAGGCTCAGATTTGGTTGGTTTTTTTGATCCTCCCCCCCAAAGTGGGTGCCTTTGCTTTGCTGTTCTCACCTGACATCCCAAATTGCCCCCCGCTGCTCCTGGCAGCTCCTCAAACAGCTACTAGAAGCATCAGAGACTCATTTGCACCCTTTTTTGTGACAACCCTGTGGGCAGACACTCTGCTGGATGTGTAGGTGGTGGCATGTGGCGTGTGCTGTGGCAGAAAAATTAGGAAATACCAGTGTGGCCATGCCACAGGGAACTGGGAGCCCCCCGGAGCTGAGCCCCATCCCAGCCCATGGGGCAGCTGGAGCCTTTTGCTGCAGGAAACTGGCTGCTTCCTGCAGGGGCTTAAACCCTGACAAAAAATGTTTCTTTCAGCTTATTAAATGAGTTTGGAAAAGGCCAGTGTGAGTTTTGCCGGGCTTAGGAAGTGAGGATTTAGGAAAAGTAAAATTTCCTTGGAAGAAGCATCAGGGGGGGTAGTTGCTGGGCTGCGGGAGGAGCGCTGGCACCAAGCCCTGGGCTGGGCTGTCTGGTGCCAGCCCCCTCTAGGAGAGAAACTGGTTGGAGAGGGGGAAAAAAGAAAAGAAATCCTCTTCTTGGAAAGGCTGGGTTGGTTTTTCAACAGCTGGGTTGTGCTCCCGTTCCCTGAACAGCTTGGTCTGGGCTGCATCCTGCTCCATCCCTGCATTTCTGCCTTTATTTCCAAACACCCTCCCCAATATCTGAGCATCTGGGTGTCTTGGGATTTATTTGATTTCAGAAAGTTTCTGCCACACCTTTGCTTGCAGTTCTCCCTGACCATCACTGGGCACAGCATCTCCTCAGGCAGGCAGCAGGATGCTCCTGGAGAGATGCAGCCTCCTCCAGGGTCAGGGCCAGCATCTGGGGACCATTGTCCCCAGGAGGGGCTCCCAGAGGGGACTTCCAGTGCTTTTGGGAGCTGAGTCAGCAATTTCTCCACTCTCAGGCTCTGCAGATGGGTTGAATGTACCCCGTGGAGTGCTCTGCTCCAGCCCCTCGGTGCCGAGCTCTCTCTAGCATTAATAACCGGGTGCTATTCCTTCGCTGCTCTCATTTCCTTTGTTTTAATTTATTTCTGGAAGTGATCCTGGGGCTGCAGGAGCGTGTCACTGCCTGCTAGGCTGGGCTTTAGCCAGGTTTAAACCCCGCCTTGCACCGAGTGATTCCCACAGTAGCCAGGAGCAGGGTATCCCAATGGATTTGGGAAGAGCTGTGTTGGGAGAAAACAGATTCCAGATTTCCCGGATGGAAAGAGTCTCCTGGGGGGTTTAATAACCAAGATATTGGGCTCAAGGGCTGGCTTGGGACAAGCTCTCCAGGCTTTCTGTGGCACCTGCTTCTCTCCAGTAGGGTGGTGGTGGTTGTCCCCCAGTACCTACTTGTGCAAAGGAGTGTTGGGCAGCTGGGACACAGCTCGGCTGCTGGATTGGTGACCCAAAATCTGCAGGAAATGTGAATTTGTCACCCAGTCACCCAGCAGGTGCCAAAAATGATGGCCTGATCCCATCTTTTAGTGAGTGTCAGGGTCAGGAGCTCAGCCTTGGCAGAGGGAGGTGCAGAGATGGAGCGAGAGGGGTGAAGAAGGGTTGGGCAGAGGTGGTGAGGGGACCTTGGTGTCCCTGGTCCGTCCTGTGAGCGTCTTCTGCTGCTGTGGTGCGGTGGTGATGGCCCTGGAGAAGCCCAGTAGGTATAGGAGGAGAGAGGACCACTGTCCCCATGTCCCCTGCCAAACCTTGAGCTCTTGAGCCAAGAGAAGATCAATCTGTGCTTGGTCTCTGTGATGGGGAGCAGCCCCGAGTGATGGGGGGACGTGGTGCTGCCTCTCTCCCTGAGGAAACCCCCATTCCACCAAAAATCACTCCCCTGCTCTTCCAGGTGTGGTTCCTGACAGCACTTGGGTCTCTCCTGGTTTATTTTCAAAAGGAAAGGAAAAAAATCCCAACAAAACTTATGCACAACCACCAGAGCCTCCAGGATCTCATCTCCAACACCTGCATCCCGATTTCCATCCCTAAAACCATTTGGAAGGGGGCAGGGAGGCTGCTGTTCCCGGGCTGCTCCCCTCACAGGTACTTCTTAGCGTTCATTGCAGCGTCCTGATTTACTTGCCTTAAAGGGTGGAGAGAGAAACTTTTAGTATTTGCACTTAGCAAAGCATTATTATATTCCCAGAAAGAAACCCCTGTAAAGTTGTGCATGTTCTGCAACTTTGGATAACGGATAGCTGGGAAGAAATAGGTGGTTTATTATTAAAAAAGAAAACAAAATCCAACAAACAAAACAAAAAAAAAAANAAAAAAAAAACAGAAAAAAAAAACAAAAAAGAAAACAAAAAATATTTTTCTTTACCTTCTGGTAGTCAACTGTTCTAATCTTCTGTGTGTAAAAAGTTTCCTGTATTATATTGTAATTTGAGATTTTTTTTGTAAATAAATTTGTGCACTCTGGCCTTTACCCTCCGTGCTTTTGTTGCAGCCAAAACCTCATCCCTGCATCCCAGCTGGGGGCTAGTGATGGGCTGGAGTGGGCAACCCACAGGGCAGGGGGCGAGCTGGGGGGTTCTCAGCCTCCACAAGTGAAAATGCTGCCAGTTCCAAGGCAAAAAACAACCCCCAAAAGCACTTGACCCTCCTGGAAAAGCTTAATATGTTCCATATGTAAAAAGGGAAAAGAAAAAAGAGCAACTGGATGGGAGAGAAAATGGNCTGGGGCTGCTCTGGGGGTGGGTGATGGAGGTGTCCCCCGCTCCCGTGATGTGTCCCATCTTGGCAGCATCAATCCTGGCTGGGCTGGTTGAGTTTTGGGGCTGATTTTGGCTGTCTAGGGACAAGGGGCACATCCCAGCTCCTCTNCCAAAAGCACTTGACCCTCCTGGAAAAGCTTAATATGTTCCATATGTAAAAAGGGAAAAGAAAAAAGAGCAACTGGATGGGAGAGAAAATGGTTTCCAGTCGCTCCTTTAAATGGAAACCGGGATGTGTGCGGGGGGGGAAGGATGGGGGGAGTGGAGGGGGCTTTTTCCCCCTTGCAGGAGCCATGGAAATGCAGAATCCGGCCTCAGTTGCCAAAGGAAACGTGTGTTGGTGCCTAGGGCAGGGGGAGGGTCCTCCCTGCCTCCGTGCAGCAGCTCTGCAGCCCCTTCCCCACCAGGGTGACCCCCCCTTCCCGGGCTGGATGTCACATCTGGGGGTCCCAGCTGGGTTTGTGCATGGAGGGGGGATGTTGCTGGGTGAGGGGTAAGCTGGTGGCCATGGNGTTCAGCCCCATGGCTGGGGGTGAAGGTCCCTCTTGGCAGTGGCCTCCTGCTGTCCCACTCCCACCCAACCCCCAGGATGTGCTTTGCAGGGGCTGTGCAGCCCCCCACTTTCCCTAAATTTGCTCCTAGCAAACCAGCTTTGGATTTTAAAAGCCAAACAGGAGCCTGTTGGACCTGAGCTGGAGAGGGAGGGCAGGGAAGGGGCTGGGGCTGCTCTGGGGGTGGGTGATGGAGGTGTCCCCCGCTCCCGTGATGTGTCCCATCTTGGCAGCATCAATCCTGGCTGGGCTGGTTGAGTTTTGGGGTTGGTTTTGGCTGTCTCAGAACAGTGGGTCACATCTCAGCCCTTCTGGCTGTGGCCCATGGGCTTCCACCTCCTTCCCTTCCTTGACTTTGTTTTTTTATCTCCTCCTTCTCCATATCACCAAGCAGAGGAGGAGGGGGGCTTATTGCTGGCCCCCACACCACGCTGTGCACCCAAAACCAGCACCCCATCGCTCTTCCTTCCCAGTGGGTGCCACCCCCTTGGGGTCATCATGTTGAGGGGGAAATATCTGAGCTGGGGAAAGAAGATCCAGCTCCATCACTGCCCGGCTGGAAGAGGACATGGCTTGGCTCCCAGCTGCAGGGGCAGGAGAAGGTGGTTTGCAGGAGATGGTCCTCAAAGAGCCTCGTTGGGGCTGCTTGGAGCATCTTGAGGTGACCCAGCTTTGGCTTCACTCCTTGGTGATGACCTGTTGGTCACCAATCCCTTCCCACCAACTGCTCTGAGCCCTCCACAGCCAGGGCAAGCTTTGGGAAGCAGTTTGGACCCCCCAAAGGTTCTGCCACCCCAAACGCTCCACACTCACACGTCCTTAAGTGTCTCTTGCCACCATCACCCCAACAGACGACACACCACCGCTTGGATCCGAATGCAGGTTTTATTTTTTATTCATCTTTCTCCATTTGAAGCTAATTTTTTTTTAAGTTATACAAATGGCACTTACAAAAAAATAATAATTAAAAAAAAACCAAACAAACCCAAACCCAAAAAAAAAAACCCGAACAAACCCAAAAAACTTAAAATTTTCAGAGTGAGATGTTTTCAGAGAATCACGACACCCAATAAGAGGAGACAGGAGAGACGTTGACCTAGTGTCACACAGGAGAAGCCGGAGCGGGAGATACGTGGGTGGAACAGCGACGGGGGACAAGGAGGAGGTGACACGGGGGGGAGGGAGGGAGGGAGGGGACACAGGTTGTGGGTGAAGGCCAGCGAGAAGTGTGTCCCAAGTCACAAGGTCACTCAGGGCTTCATCAAGACACTGGGTCCTTCCAGGGGGCACGGTGGTCCCTGGGCGGGTGGGCGCCTGGATGTGAGCGCAGAAGCCGAGGTAGAATCCCAGCCGGGATCCCCTGTGCCGGCGAGGGACCCCCGGCCTGGGGTTGTCCCCCCCATGGCAGGAGATGAGGAGGGGGTCGCTCACTCTCCCAGCTGAGAGTTTAGCACCAAGCTCCTATGGAGGGTTGTCCCTCCACGTGGCTTTAAGGCTGACAAGCCTCCGGCCGTAGGGACCGTTCCCAGTTTGGCACTGGGTGGTGATGCCACCAGCACCACCCTTGGCGTGGGGTGAGGGGGAGGACCAGGGCTCCCTCCCCGCTGGGGTCCCGTGCAGGAGGGGAAAAGGCTCCTGGGTGTGTTTGGAGGGAGCGAATCCCAACCCCGGGAAGGCCCCCCGAAAGGATAAAGTGCCTTTCAACACCCTAAAAGAACACGTCAGCATCACCCGTTACAGACAGCGTTACACTCTAATGCAGACCTAGTACAGACAAGAGCTGGTAACACAGTGCCATGGAGAGCATATATAAATAGAGACTAACAAAAATACTGTTTTGGTCTTTTTTTTTTTATCTTTTTTTTCTTTTTTTCTCCTTTTTTTTTCCAGTAGGGTTGTGACGGCATTGAGAGCCGAGCCCAGGTACCCCCCCCCGCCGAGAAGGGGCAGCAGGACCAGGAGCTGCCCTGCTTGGGTTGGGGTGAGCCAGAGAGGAGGGGGAGCTTCCTAATTCAGCATTAGGTGTTTGGTGATTGGCATCACCCTTCCAGTATTTTATGAGGAAAAAAAACCCAAAAACAAACAACCCAGAAAACCCCAAAGGTACTGAGCAAATACCACTGTGCAAAGTTTGCTAAGGAACTCTTTTTTTTTTTTATCTTTTTTTCTATTCTGTAAACCAAAATCTGCAGTTTATGTTTCCAGCCCAGTGCCTGGGGGAGGTTGCTTCAGCCAGCCGGGCTCCTGCAGGGACAACAGCCCTCTGGTGCTGGGGTGGGCTGGATGAAACCCCTCCACCTGGCATGGATGTGCTCTGTGTGTCCCCCCAACATCCCTCCCGTGCCATCCCCTCCCAGGAACAGCAGCAGGACCAGCCCCAGGGGCGGGACCCACCACTGTGGTCCAGGATGCTCCTCCAGAACCAAGAAGCACCAGGAGGGAACAGAGGGACACAAGGAGTGCTGGGGGTTCAGCTGTGAGATGAAAGGCTGAGGTTTTCCAGACGGGATCACCCTAAAAAAAAAATATCATTTCCAGGTGGATGGTGAGGAGAGGGAGGGTTGGCTTGTTGGCACACACCAGCCCCATCCTCAGGGATGCTGCGATATGTAAGGTCACCTCTTAGGGCTCAGCTGGGGATCAATCCTGTCCCAGAAGCTGCTGGGGGGTGTGGGGATGGAGCTGGGGGGAGCCAGCTGAACCCAGCACCATCGCTCTGCCCCTGGTGGGAACGGAGTGGGATGGGATGGGATGGGATGGGATGGATGCTGCAGGGGACACTGGCAGCACAGCCCCAGGTGGCACCAGCACTGATATGGCAGAAGCGAGCACAGAGGTGATCTTATTCCCTTTCTTTTTCTTTTTTTTTTCTTTTTTTTTTCAATCAAAGAGAGGAAAATAAACTACCTAAGGTGATGCTCGGGGCTGGGATGGGGGGTACGGTGGTTTCCAAGCCCAGCAAACCTGGAGGGATGTGGGGTTGGGGGGGGAAGGATAGGGACAGACCCCTCTACAAAGCTATAGGCAGGCTGCCCCACCACTTTTCCAGTTCTTACAGGGATTTACGGAGACCCACCTCCCACCTAAAGCAGGAGGGAAGGGCAAGCCAGTCTGAAAATCCTTTTACGGAGAGGAGAAACAACACCCAAAAGAAAAACTGGGGGAAAAAAACAGGATGGAGGAAGGGAAAGAAAAGTTGTCAAGGGGAGGGACACTAAAGTGCATTAATATTCCCAGAGAGTGGAGGCGTCGATGGTGTCGGCGGAGGCCTTGAGGACCCCGGCGTGGTCGCCCTTCAGGTATTTGCCATTGATTTTGATGGCCACTTTGTTATAGTCGCAGAACTCAAAAAAGAAGTCCACGGGGGTGTCGCTGCTGCTGGTGACGGACGACTCGCTCCCCACCATCCAGTACTTCCCAGTGGAATCTGTGCAGGAAGAGGGAGAGGGGACAGGGTGGCCTGGTGAGCCACCATGGGGACTCCCGATGGCCACCGCCCCCACCCAGCCCCTTACCCACCCCCGGGGGACTCACCCTTGATGTTGTAGGCTCCGTCGTTGAACTCCAGCTGGAAGACGTCGTAGGAGGAGCGGTTGGAGTCCAGGGTGCCGGTCACTTTGCGGCAGCCGATGAAGCCATGCTCGCCGCGCAGGACGATGATGGGCCTGTTGATCAGCTTCATCACGAAATGCTCCGTCTCACCTGCACCAGGGGGGAGAGGAGGCTGTCAGAATGGTCCAGGGTGGGGGGCACATGGACCCTACAGTTGGCAGGCAGCAGGGGGGAGGGTGGGCTGTGCCCCCCACCCATTTCTCACCCGGGTCCTCCTATCTCACAGCACCTGAAATGGTGACTAAGAAAACTTATTGCCTGTCTCCCTGAGCATCCCCTGGAAGAGGAGCCTGGCTGAGGACCATCCCCTGCCACCCCAGGATGGGGTGGAGGTCCTCGGGGGGTCCCTTACCCGCTGTCTCCATGGAGGCCGCCAGCTGCCCGTTCTTCTTGGCCGTCACGTACTTGCCGTTGGCGGCCCTCAGGGTGATGCGCTTGTCGCACCACTCGATGTCGAAATAGCAGCTGGCGTTCCTGAGGGGCAGAGAGGAGGACAGTCAGCGGGGTGAGATGGATGGGGACCCTGCTGGATCAGGAAACCCGGATTTGATCCATTTTTGTGGGATGAGCCACATCATGGTGACCACCCTGATGGGAAGACCTCACCCCACCCCACAGGCAGGAGGACAAAAGCACTTTTGGGGTTTCCACCAAGATAACATCAGGCTGAACTGCAGGGAAAAGCATTTCCACAGCTCCAGCTGGCCAGGAAGGGTTACGTGGCCCAAGGGACTTCCCAAGCACCATGGGCAGCAAGCCTCAACACAGCCCCAGCTCCAGGAAATTCACTGCCTTCACTGGGAAGCATTTCAAGGCTGGAAAATCCCTTCTGGATTCCCCTGGGAGATGCAGAAGGACCTCTGGAGCCCAGGAACGGCACCAAGCCACCAGAGGTGGGGGAGGACTCACTTTGTGGAGGCAGTGGACTGGATGCCCCCGTTGGAGGTGAGGGTCCAGTACTTCCCAGTGTAGGTCCTGAAGGCGCATTTCTTGGTGTCCTTGTTGATCTCCAGCTGGTAGGTCTCCTGGTCACTCTCCTCATCTTGGTTGGCCGAGAGGTCCATCCCTGCCAGACAGAGGCAGATGGAGGTGGGGGGACGCCAGCAGGGACCCCAGCCCACCTCCAGAGGGTCTGGGTGTGGGAGCAGCCCAGGTAACCCAACGGAGAGAGGGGCTCCCACTTCCCTGAGGGAGCTTTGGTGACTCCTGAATCCCTCCCACACATCTCCCCTCGGGTGTTTCAGTTTCAAATCCAGGTTTTCATTTGGCAACTCAAGTGTTAATTAAGGCCATAAACAAGGGCTGGGCTGAGCGGAGGCAGCCACCAGCCAGAGCTCAGGGCTCTCCATCTCCATCACGATTAAGCACCAAGCAAAAAAAAACAAATCAACGTAGATATTTCACAAGGAAAAGGGCTGTAGTTCTTTTACCCGGAGGTGACAGCCAGGTTATTCAATCCATTAGCTGAGGCTGCCACACCGCCCATGAATCCCCAGCTCCTGGCATGTTTAAGGACTGTGACACCGTTTTTCATCCATAAATTGTCACGGTCCACTTGGGGCGAGGAGGCTCGCAGGGAGAGGAGGTGTAGAAAAGCCCTGGGAGAGCCAAGCCCTTCCCTAGCTCCTAAAAAACCATCAGCACCAGCCCATCCCCTGGCTCTGCCAGCTGGGGTGACCCATGTGGCCATGACCTGGCACCTATGGCCATTCCCATCCTGGGTCCCAGCCTCAGAGGGGGATGCCACTAGCCTGGGGGCCACCAGCCACAGTCATGGGGCCATCATCACTCCAACCCCCCACCCCAGGCCACGTGCACATCCACCCACAGGCACCGAGCCCGAGGAAACCTGCTTAGTCAGGGCTAGTGGGGCCAAACCCTCTCCAGAGCTCTCCAGCTTGGTGGATTTCTGCCTAAAAATACTTCTGGGATGGAAGTCACACGCCGTAGCCTGGAGGCAAAGCAAAGTGGGAGCCGGGATGCATACGGCCACGATGGGCAGAGACAGGTCCCAGTACCACCAATGGGACAAGGGTCTGTAACCAGTGAGAGCACCCAGGACTGGAGTTTAATAGAACTGGATGGTGAGTTTTTCCAGAGCAGAAAGCACCCACGTCCCTCCCCCCCTGCAGGGGTGCTGCAGGCTCAAGTCCAACCATGCTCCCAGTCCTGGAAAGGACACAAAGCCTGTGTGCAACCTTTCTGCCCAAATCTGCTTCTTCCTGGAGACAAGAGCCTGCTTGTGGGGCTGGCAAGGTGCTCAGCCCCATGCATCTCCACCAGACGGTGCCTCCCAGCTTCTTGGCTGATGGGATTTCGAGCACGGTTGGTGGGAGGATTTCAAGGACTGCAGCCTCGGTGGCCTTTCTGCACTGAAAAGCCACCAGCAAGTCCCACCAGCTGCACCCAACTCAGGAGGGACCACCTGGAACAGGTTTCCCAGAGAAGTTGTGGCTGCCCCATCCCTGGAGGGGTTCAAGGCCAGGCTGGATGGGGCTTGGAGCAACCTGCTCTGGTGGGAGGTGTCCCTGCCCATGGCAGGAGGTTGGAACAGGGTGATCTTCAAGGTTCCTTCCAACCCATCTGTGATCCACCTTCCCACGCCAGCTACGGGCCTCAGAAATGGAGATGCCTTCCCTCAGCTGAGCCAGCCTCAGCTACCTGGTAGCTTCCCATCGCCTCATCTGCATCTCCACAGGCATCCACATCCTGTGGTCCCGGGGGGAGCAGCCTCTGCTTTGCCTATCAGTCTCTCACCCCTCCCAAAGGGATTAGGCTTTGAAGGCTTTGCTTTGTTGGCTGTAATCTTATCTCCCACGCCCAGACTGGCCTGTTCACAGCATCCCCTCTCCTGGGCACGCATCCTTCTGCAACTCCTGATGGATATGCAGTCGCCTCCCACCCCAGGAGCTTTGCTCCCTGGGGTATTTGGGGCAGTGTTGGGGGTATAGAGGGGGGCTGCACGGCCACCAGCCTCATCCTCAGTGGCCAAACCCTGGGTTCCTGTGGTCGCCCCACTCTCGCTGCCTCCCAGGGCTGCCGGGGGCTGAGCCAGCCCCTTGCTGGAAACATTTGGTTTTGATTTTGCCCCCCTGCCAGGAAAGCAGCGCGCCAGCCGGCTGCTCCAGTTCCCCCCGTCGGAGCCCTACGCCTGCCTGCTTGCCACAGCCCAGCGAGGGATGTGGGGGACCAGGGGCTCTGGGGGGGCTCTCTCCTCCACAGACGCCCACCACGCAGCAGGGCGAACCCACCAGCCCTCCCCATCTCGTCGCTCTCTGGTTGCCCACGTTCTGGCCATCGTGGGGAGGTTTGGCTTCTCCCCGGCAGCAGGAGGGTCTCCCAGCACCCCCTCCCCAAAAGCAGGGCTGGGTTGGGTTACACCAGCTCAGCAGAAAGGAATGCAATTAGGGCTGGGGCAGGAGGAGGCTTCAAAGGGCTGTAACTGAGACGGAGCAGGAGGTTTGGGGAGGGGGTGAGGGTCAGAGCTGGGAGGGATGGGGGAAAGCATGGGCTGAGAGGTGGTTGGAGCACGGCGGGTCCAGGAGAGATGTCCCTGTGTCCCCAGAGGGGAGGAGGGATGCTGTCCCTCCGGCCACCCCCTGCCATCACCCCTGCTCACTGCAGGGAGCCGGCATCTCTCCACCACTCCAATCACGCTTTAATTACCGCTCTTGGTAAATTTACAGTCTGGAGCAGGCGTGACTCTGCCTGACCTTGACGAAGCTGCTAATTACAGCTGGAGGCGGGAGGGAGAAGGGTGGAGACGTGCCTGTGGGCCCCCCCCCCAAACCTCCCCACAGTCAATGGCCTCCGGCTCTGTCTGCAAAGGTGGGTTTGCTACGGGGGTCTTGGGGACGATGCAGAGGCTGGAGGTGGGATCTGGTGGGGCTTTAGGTGTGTGTCGTACCCCTCTTCCTAACACTGAGACCCTCCCAAGAAAGCCTCTGGAGAGGAGAGCCGGGAAAGGGCAATGGAGAGGAGATCCAGGACTGGAGTAGGGATGGGCTTCCCAAATCCTCAGTTCCTGAGGTTTCCAGCCGCTGCCAACTCCTTGGGTTTGGGGGATCGGTGCCCCAGCCCTTGCTGCCCTACAGCCCAGGACAGTGGAGGCACATGGAGGCCTGTTGTCATCCCAGACACCTTCCTGCACGTCCCAAAGGGACAAGCTTCTCCATCCAAGGGAGCTGTGGCCCTGCCACCCTCCGTGCTGTGAGGGGCCACAGACCCAGCACGGGGGCAACTACAGAAAAACCTTTCCCTCTACATTCAGTTAACGCAGAGGGTGTCCCATGACCCATCTTGGGATGCTGGTGGGACCCCAGGGGATGCATGCTCCATGGAGGAGGCCAGGAACCCGCAGGACCATGGCAAACTGGTGGGATGAGCACTTTCCCCATCCCCCAAATCTCCGAAGGCCAAGAGGCTCCATTCCAAACAAAAAACCCCATGATTATGCCTGAAAAAAAAACCAAGCCAGCAGCATCCTGCAAAGCCCCCAAGCCCTGGTGGGTGGTAGGGCAGGATTTTGGGTCCTCGTGCCCCAGCAGCCCAAGGGGGGGGTTGCACCCAGCTCTGCCCATGTAGGTCAGACCCACCCTCCCCACGGGGCTCTGGCACCCTGCACCCCACGCCGCACGTGCCCCGAGACTCATCTTCTCCCCTCCCTGCCCTTCAGATGGGTTTATACTGCACCCACAAATAAACCCAAGCGTGTTTTTTTGTCTAAAAGCAGCAGCCTGGAGCTGTGAAGCTCCTCTGCTAGAGAAGGGGGAGGGGGGGCAGCTCCACAAGGGGGTCACGGGTTGGGGTGAAACGCGGATTTCCTGGAAAACCCATCCCTCCCTTCCCTATGGATTTCCTGTGGTACCCCATGTGCCGACATGTCACTCGGCACCTCCGGATGAAAACCTGTGGGTGAGCCCACAACGCTTCCAGCCGTGCCCCCCCAGCCCAGAGCTGAATCTCCCCACCCCACTGTGGCACCGACGTGAAGCTGGGGGGCAAACTGGCCACGGCTGCTGCTGGCACCAACCCACCCTGTGCTGAGGTGGTTTTGGGGGGTGTCCTTGCCCCAGAGCAGAGCTCCCAGTAGCCAACCCAGCACGCTCAGGCACCCTCCCATCACCGCATTTCTCACTCGCCTCCCCCTCCCCGGACCCCTCTTCCCGAAATGCCTCGCTTTCCCAGTCAGCCCACCCTCTCCCCCCACACCGGTGGGGCACACCTCAGTGGGGTGGGGGGCTGGCAGGGGCCCAGCAGAGCCGGGAGGACGCCAGCGCTCTGCCCCGGGGACCCTCACGCCCACAAAGGGCTCTTTGTTGCCGCAGCCGGGGCTAGAAAGGAGCCATTGAGCCGGGGAGGAGGCTGCTTTCTGCTGGCAGCACCCCCATTCTGCCCAGTTTGGAGGTGTGATGGGGAGATGGGGGGGGTCTTGCAGAGCCTGGGGACCCCATCCTGTGGCTGGAGATGGGGGATAAGCGCCAGGGCCAGATCCAGCACTGGGGAAGGGCTGGCAACGACCTCACGCACCCCCAGCCAAGGGATTTTTGGAGTCCCCAGCGCCCTGCGTGCAGGGATGGGTGACACTGGCTATCCCAGGGACAGGCTCCAGGCCAGGAGCTGACCTGGCACTTGTGGGACAGCGCTGTCCCAAAGGCTGGACCAGCTCCAGGCTGGGGGAACCACAAAATCCCCTGTGACCCCATCCCTGCTCCCCTCCTGGGTTTGGGAGGGGAAGGCCACCATCCCCGCTCCCTCCCCGACTCCATGCGGGAACAAGCTGCCTTTTCCCAGGAGCCGCAGCCGCTCCCTGCCCACATCCCACATCCCACATCCCGCATCCCGCATCCCCGCCGGCATCCGGCGTGGTGTTATCGGCTCCGCGGGGGGAAAGGGCTGTCTGGCTGGAACCGCTTCCTCCGGCGGCTGTTTTTTTCAGCTGCCTTCTCCCTAACCTTGGGACAAGGCCCTTTCCCGACAGGAGAAGGGAAGGAGGGAGGGAGGGCAAACACGGCAGAAGGGCAGCCCCCAGGCTCTCCCTGTTGCCGGGTGGGAGAAATCGGGTGGAAAAACAGCTTCTCCAGCCAAAACGGACCAAAGGGAGGATGTGCAGCCCCCAACACGCCGTGTTTAGCTTGGAAAGGGGCTGGGCATAGTCCAGAGCCCCCTGTTACTGGGGAGATTTTTGCCCCCCCCTCTNTCCCCCCACGGCGCTGCGGCAGCCTCCCGCCATCACCATCCTCCTCCTCCTTCACCACCATCCCCCCCAAACCCCCGTTCTTGGGGCAAACAGCCCCCACCTCCCATTTTTGCAAGCATTTATTTCATTTTTTTTTCATTTAAGGTGCTGCTCTGAGCACGGGATTTGCTCTTGGGAAGAAAAAAGGCAAAGAGCTTCCTTCAAGGAGCTGCCCAGGCATGGATTGGGGGGTGGGGGGTTGATGTGTGTTAAGCTGTAGCCTTGAAATATTATATATACATGGAAAAAAATAAAGAATTCCCCTCTGCTTGTTCCTCGGGGTATGGCAGCAGCCAGACATGCTCGCACCCATCCTGCTCCGGCGTGTGCCGGCCTGACTTGGCGCTGAGCCCCAGCCCTTGGGGGTGCTGCACCTCCAGCATCGCCCTGCTGCGGCCTCCAGCAAGCACCCCTCAAACTGGAGGGGTTGCAGGGGGATTTGGGTGGGTGGGATGCAGGCTGGGTGCTGAGAGAAGAACAAGCCATGTGCCCAGGGAGCTGGCGAGGTGCTGGGGGGTGTCCCAACGGCTCGGCGATGCTCGGGAAAGGGGGAGTTTGGTGGACGCTTTGTTGGGTGAACAATGGGCTCCGCAGGTAGGAAGGCAAAAAATGGCAGCCCTGCCTCCTTCATGGAGAAGGGAAGACCCTCATCTGCCTCACCACAGCATCGTGTCCCCCCCTGCCCATTCCTGCCCATCGTGTCCCCCCCCTCACCATTCCTCCCCCACCCCGTGGAGGCGACGCCGGAGGAATGGGGGGTGCTGGAGGGATGGGGGCCACCAAGCAAGGGATGCTGGAGGGATGGGGGGTGCTGGAGGGATGGAGGGGTGCT
>VXBW01001202.1:337178-350464 GCA_013400375.1 Thinocorus orbignyianus
ATTTCAAGACCCCTCCCCTGCAATGGAAGACACCCCCTCCCCATTTCAAAGCACTTTTGTGTTGCAAAAACCCTTGGTGTCACATAGCAAGGACCCTCTTGAACCACAGGACACCCCACACACACCTTGGAAGGACTCCCCATGTGTGGTGAAACTCACCTCCACATTGCAAGACCCCCTGTATCCTTCAGCATTCCCCCCCACCTCCCCTTATAGAACCACCTCCTGCATTGCAAGACCCCCTCCCATGGTAGGAGTCCTCCTACATCACTGGACACCCCCCTCCTGCATCTCTCTGCCCCTCCTGGACCATTTTCAGTGCCACAGGGCTGCAGGACAGAAGGGGAAAAGGGTGAAAGATGCCATGACCCGCCCTCCCTCATCCCCACCATCTCTGAGCCACCCCAGTACCCTGTGCCAGGCACCAGCATGGCCAGAATATCTGGGCCCTGGGGAATCCAAATTTTCCACAGCAAAGACAGAAGCCAAACATGAGCAAGAGGGGTGGGGGACAGATTTTGAGGCCATTTCTCGGGGTGTAGGTGAGCGGGGTTTCTGGTGGCACCTACAGCAGGGCTGACCCCGGGCAGGGACACAGCCTGGGTGCTGCTGTGAGCTGCCTGCACTGCCCAGGGGTGCTGCCCACTGCTCCCTGGGGGCAGGGACACATCCCACCTGGAAATGGACACAGATAAAGAAGAGCGTGGCTGAGGTGGCAGATCTGAAGCCACAGTCCCTTGCAGGGGGGAGGTGGCTGGGGAAAAATGAATGTTTTGCTGGGAAATGTGCAGAGGTAGAAAATTAGAGAAAACAGGATAAGAGGGAGGGACTCAGGGGCTGGTTTTCAGGCAGATGAGGGGTGTCCTGTCCCCCCACTCCCCTGAAGCAGGACAAGGGAAGGGCTGGAGCGTGGGTACCAGTGTGACAGCTTGTGCTCAGGGCTTGGCTGGCACAAAGGCTCATCCTCTACCCGGGGGGCAAGATGTCATCCAGCCCCCATCTCCCCCAGGCCATCCAGGCTCCACTGGTTCTGCACTGGCCATACTGGTTAGAAGCCCTGCTCCACCTCCAGGCTGCCCCAAAACCACCCGCCCCTGCCCTGGGGCACAACCACCCCCTGGGGCAAACCTGCCAGCCCTGGATGGGGTTTGTTTTCCTGCCTGCCTCATCCAGACCTGCTCCGTGCTGGTGTTTGCCTCACAGCTCTGCACATCCAGACAGACAGACAGACCATTTGCAACCAGAACTAACCCCAGAGCTCCTCACCCAGGCTGGGAACCATCCTCCCCCAGTGCCAGAGAGGCAGATCCAGGTTTTTCTCCTAAATCCCTCATGCTAAAAGCCGCCCCATTCCCAGTCTGGCATTAGGACCCATCCATGAAGCCGAGCAGCTGCCCCAGGCCCGCAGCTGCTGGGATCTGCCTTCTCCTGCCGCAGTGGGCAGATGGTGGTGAGGCTGAGAAAGAAACGGCTTTTCAGCTCAACAGGAAAAAAAAAAAAAAAAAAAGGGAAAAAAAATAGCTATTATGCAGGGAAAAGAAAAAAAACCCACCCCAACAACCCACCCTCTTTTCTCCCCGCCGGCCAGCAGCGTGGCGTGGATGGCTGGCACTGCCTGGCACGGCAGGAGTGGGCAGCCTGCCTGTAACCACTGCTCAGGGGTGGGGGGTGGAATGGGAGAGCCCCCAAAATGCTGCCTGAGATGTCCCCACGTGTCACTGTGGTGGCAAAAGGTGACCAGTGACCCCCGCCACCACCCCGGCCTGGGGATGAGGTGGCCAAAGGCCACTCCTGAGAGCATCCGTGTGTGGTGGGTGCGCTGGAGCGGTAAGAAAAGCGCTGGGTTTGCCTCTATATATATTGCATTTCCCACCGTCTTCCCGAGCTGCCGTGACTAAACGCTTCTGAGGTCAACCCCCCCACCACCACTGCTCCTGCAGATCCAATCCCCGGCACGCAGCATCCATGACAAGGGCTTTCCGGTGCGTGGCCATGTGCCCTCCGGAGGGGCTGCGTGACTCACCCGCTGGGACTTCAAACAAACCCCAGCTCTGAAGAAAAAGAAAAGGAAAGAGAAAAGGAGCCCCGCTCATGGAGTGACCCTTGTCTCGCCCGCCTCGGGCATGGGAACGCCCTCCCTCAGATTTTCATGCTTGCCTGGATGCTTTTTGTTGCATCTCGGCTTCGTTTGTGAGGTGTTTTAATCGAGGCTGTGAAATTGGGCTTGAACACAGAGCTGGTGGCTGGGGCAGGTTTCAGAGCACACCAGCATGGTGCCACCAGCAAACACGAGAGGTTTGGGGGGTGTGGAGGGAGCAAACGTGGGGTATGGCAACATCTGGTGAAGGGTTATGGGTGCACCATGGGTTGTTTCATCCCTCTGTCCTCTGGGAGGGCAGTGGAGCCATCCCAGGGCAGCAGGAGATGCTGCCGGGTGAAGGGACAGGGTGGCACCATGGGACAGAGATGGAAACACCAGCCCGAGGAGCAGCAGCCAAGGGATGCTTTGGGCTGTGTCCAGCCCTCTCCTCTCCCCCAGCACGCACAGCACAGTTGGGTCACACACAGCCCGGCTGGGTCATGGCTGTGTCACAGGGTGTCACAGGCTGTCTGGAACTGGTGCCACCAGGTCAACCCTTGGAGCAGGGCTGTCCTCTGCCTCCAAGCCCACATCTCAGCTTCCAGCCTGGCCTGAGTCTTCTTTTGTCCCTGGTGGAGCAATTCTGGGAGCAGATTCTCATCCCAGCAGCAGAGTGGGGACAGGCTGGCTTTTGGCTTCTTCCCCAGGGATCCCCGTGCACTCTGAACCCCAGTTTGGTGTCCCTGCCACCTGCAGATGGATGTCCCAGGGGTGTTGATGTCCCTTGTGGTGGTGGCAGAGGCTGGGAGATGGCCAAGGCTGGTCAGGGAAGATCCCCCATCACGGGTACCCCCCTCACCTCCCTGAGGGGGCTCAGCAGAGCTTGGGGACCAACACTGCCAGGCAGCCACTGTCTTTCCAGCCACCTCTGTCCCCAGCAGGACAGAGCTTGGTGACAACAGGAGCCTTGGCAGAGAATGGGGTGACCTTGTGCAGCCCAGCGAGCTCTCCAGTGGGATAAAGGGCTTTGCCAAATCCACCCTGCAACCAGGGAACACTGGACTGGTGCTGGGAACAAGCCCCAGGAGGAGGCTGCACCTCTCCAGGGTCCTCAGTGTGTCCCTTGTCACTACTGGGGGACACAGGGGACACCCTGGGGTTCCCAGTTGCCCCGACTTCACTGCCATATGCCTCTGGGCAGCTCAGCAGAGGTTCTCCAGCAGCCCTCCTGACAGTTGGCAGGCGCCCTGGCCTCATTAAAATTGTATTAGGCAGTATTTAAAGAAAAAACAACAACAACAAAAAACCAGCAGCAGCACCAGGGAAAACAAAGGGGCAGCCCTAAGAGAGGGGCTCCGAGCTGTGGATCGTGCTCCGGGGGGAAGTTTTCCCATGGGATGATGCCCCAAGGGAGGTTGCTCAGCCCCACCACTGAGGAAGAAAGGTGGTGGAGCATCTTCGGGGCTCAGACACATCCCCAGGGTCTCGTGGCCATCAGGAGAGGTCATGGTATCGGTTGTGGTGGTTGCTTGGTGCTTTATTAACTGGGTTTATCTCGTTAGTGTAATTTAATTGCATCCAGAGCGTGGTAAGTGATGGAAATGCTTGAAGTGCCCCGTTCAGAGCACCCCGTTTGGGTGTTGGGCATAGGCAAGCCGCAAACAAATGAAGGAAAAAAAGTGGCCAGGAAAGCACATACAGCTGGATGGTCCCGGACCTGGGTTGGGACTTTGTCCCTGGCTTCCTGCTCCAGCTTGTTTTCTGGTGTGGTTTTTACATTAGCAGCAACTAAGGCGAAAACCTGCCCCTTCCTCCCCTTCCCCCCCACCTCCCCGAGGACCCCACGGGGGTGAGAAGGGGGCCAGACCCCCGTTCATACGGCAGGAGAATGAGTTTTATTGGGAAAGCTCAAAAGACCTTTTGTGCAGCGGTTGTTAACCTCGGTGGCGGGGACGATGCTCTTTGTCCCGGACCCAGCACCCTGCCTGGTCCCTGGGGCACCCGTGGAAGTGTCCCCAAGAGCAGCAGATCAGAGCTGAGGGGTCATTTTGTGGGCTGAAAGAATCGTGTCACTTGCCAGGATGTTTTCCAGCCCCAAAGACAAAGACAAAGGAAAAAAACAGGAAAAAAGAAAAAAAAAATAGGGATGTGTCCGTTTTTGCTGCCCATCTTGCAGCAAAACGTGGCACGTTCTGTGAGTGGAGGGTGCCAGCACCCTGGGGGCTCTTTGCAGCCCCCAAGGTGGGAAAATCAGCCACATCCATGCCATAGTGGCAGGTCCCTGTGATGTGGCAACAGCCCTGCTGTGACACGTGGTGGGGGAGACTCTCACCGGCCATCACAGCGCGTTTGCCTCTCGCTGGCTGCCCACATGGTGAATTTTGGCCCCGAAACCACTTCAGAGGAGCCTCTGGCAGAGGGGGAGGCTGGGGGGTTCAGATGGGAGTGGGGTCGGGTGATGCCAGGGGAAGCCACCCCTGCCCAGGGGTGCAATGAGTGTGTTTGTGCTCAGCTCTTGCCTCCATCAGCGCAGACGCCACCCAAAGTGGGGAGATTTCAGTGCCAGCCCCATCACCCACCCCGTATCCCTGCTTTTAACTCCCCGCTGCAGCACGGAGTCAGCAGGGAAGAATTTGCAGGGAAGAAGAAAGTGTGTTATCAGCATCTGCCCACGCAGCGCTCCAAAATAACCCGGCCCCAGCCGCTCGGGAGCGCCAGGCAGAGCAGGTGACTCAGCTCGCGACAACAGCTCCTTGCTGCTCCCATTTTCCTGCTCGGTCATTCCCAAATCCATTAATTCCCTCTCCGAACACGCAGCGGGCTGTAGGTTTGAGCATGGCTGGGATGGTGGTATCCCCCTCCCACCGCTGTTATCAGACACAACGGGTTGGTCCTCACCTTGGGATGGCGCGTGGAGCATCCCAAATTGGTCCTAAGAGGGATGGAGAAGCCTTGGAGCAACTGGAAATGAGTCAGGCAGGGAGGGACATTGGGAATAGGGGACAAGGTGAGCAGGGGAGGAGGAAGCCACCCAGGATGAGGAGTGAGGAGGAGGAGAAGGGGAAGGCAGCTCGTGTTTTTGTGTTTGCCATCACCCCAGCATCTCTCTGGGGGCTCGAGGTGCAGCTTTGGGGTGGGCACAGAGACACCCATTGCAGGATGCTGCTGGTGGGGGCTGGCACCAAGACCCCCATCCCCTTTGGGGGGGCTGCATCCCCTTGTGTGCAACCCCCTCCAGTGAGATGATGCTAGGGCTCACCTTGGAGATGAACCCCAACAGGACCAGGAGATCCCCCCAGCCACCCCTGGAGGAGGGGGTTCCATCTCTTTAAGGAGGAGGGAGCAGTAACAGGAGCGATAATGGGAGCCAGCTGGAAAGCCCCGGGGGATCCCTATAAAGGGCTGAGAGGGGTTAAAAGGGGGGGCTTTTGCACTCTGCAGCTTGGAGGGGAGGTGAGAAGGTCACTTGTATTCCTTGGTGGTGGTATCAGGGCATCCCAGAATGAGATGCAGGGCAGCAGCAGGGCATGCATCCATATCCGCACCGGGGAGCACTGGGTTGGTGGGGAGGTGGGATTTTGGGCCAGGAAAGGGGCTGGGGGTAGAGGTTTGAGGATGGGGGGGATCAAGCCTCCCTGCTCAAGCACAGCCCCTGCCAGCTGTGCCTTCCTGGGGCCGGAGCTCCCCTTCCAGATGGATAACTCCATTGTCAGTGGTGAAAAGAGTCCATTAGCCGGGATTAGGAGCGGAGCCTTTGGGGATTAGTCCCGCACCTCCCACCCAGCACCTCCCCTGCCTCCTGCGGGGGCTGAGATGGGGGGGGGGTGGGCACCTCTGCCTCCTCGGAGGCATCCTTTGGGTGCAGGAGGGAATGGGGCTCTGGTTAAGCTGTGGGGCTGAGAAATGGGGGGATTTTCGGGAAGAAGTCAATGGAGTGACTCAATATCTGACCCCCAACACGTTTTCTCATGTGCTTGATACCCTTCTCTCCAGCAGCACCCCTTGGGCAGGGGGTCAGCAGCCCGTGGCACTGGTTGTCCTGGTGGCACTGCTGCCACCTTGGTCACTGAGCCACTGGCAAAGGAGGAGGGAGCCTTTGGGGCAAGCAGAGACCTCTCTTGGGGCAAGTTGTGCCTCTGTAGGGTTGGGAGGTGTCATGGTTTGGGGGTGCAAGAGGGAAGGGAGTGTTACCCTGGACCAGGAGACCCTGCAGCCCCTTGTTTCTCATCCGTGCCAATTCTCCTTCTTTTGGTTGGGCATCAGGGGCCCAGGGAGGCTGGAGGGAGATTAGCAGATGGGGAAACTGAGGCAAGGGAGTCCAGCTGTGGGTTGCCTTGCCAGCTGGCATGTGGAAAACTACACTTGGCATCAAAATGGAGGTTGTCCTTCCTGCTGAGGGTCTGCAAAGGTTCGGGGACTAGGGGAGGAGGGGGAAAACACGCAAAATTTGGAGCCCGTTGTTGGATTGAGTGCGACTCCCCGTGTGCTCCGGGGAATCCTGCTGTGAAATGGGTGTCAGTGGGAACCGAGGGGGACGGGGGATGACTTTTATCCACCCCCCATCCCTACACANAACCCCCTGTAACCCCCTGCCCAGCCCGGGGAGAGCTTCTTGGCTGGAAATGAGAGGCGAGAAGGAGAATAAACCCCCGGGGGATGTGGGGCTGGGGAGGGGGGGTAGAGCTGGTCTTGGGTAAGGGTCTGCGGCCAAAAATTTGGGGTGGAAACTGGCTTTTCTGCACTGTGTCCCCTCTGCAAGGCCACCCTTGGTCGCTGTAGGTGGGGGGGAACAGGGTCTGTTGTCGTTTTGAAGGACAAAGCAAAGGCTTTTAGTGGGGAGTGGGGCGGGACAGGATCTGCGTGAGGCTCTTGGTCAGTGGGTGACCCCCACCCGCAGCATTCCCCTCCCTGCCTGCAGTTCCTTGGGATGCAGAGTCATTTGTGCAGCGTTCACCTGGGGTGCGTGCAATTCCTTGCGGAACACGCGTGTTGGGGCGTGTGATCCCATGTGCAGCGTGTGCCTTGGTACATGCGATGCTGTGTGTGGTGGGATCATGCGCTCTGAGGTGCATGTGTGCTGCCTGCACCCCCCTGCATGCTGCCTGCATCTTGGCACACGCAGCCCTGCCTGCAACATGCATCTTGGCACATACAATCCTGCATGTGGTGTGCGTCTTGGAGTGTGCAGCCCTGCATGCATCTTGGGATGCGCAGTCTCACATGCAGCATGTCTTGGACCATGCAGCCCTGCATGCATCTTGGCACACACAGTCCTGCATGAGGCATCGTCTTGAGGTGCACAGCGCTGCATGCAGTGTGCATCTTGGGGTGCATAGTCCTGCATGTTGCACGTGTTGTGCAGCCCTGCGTGTGGCATGCATTTTAGGGTGCGCAGCCCTGCATGCAGCATGCATCTTGCGCATACAGCCCTGCGTGCTGCATGCATTTTGGGGTGCACAGCCCTCCGTGTGGCATGCGTTGTGCAGCCCTGCATGCGTTGTGCAGCCCTGCATGCATTGTGCATCTTGGCACAGAGTCTTGCATGTTGCATGCATCTTAGGGTGCATAGTCCCACGTGTGGCATGCATTCTGGAGCCCTACGTGCAGCAGTGCATACTGGCACGTGCAGCAGTGCATCTTGGCACATGCAATCCTGCATGTGGCGTGCATTTTGAGGCCCACAGCCTCNCCCCATCCCTACACACCCCCCTCCCCAATCCACTGCTGCCTTCCCTTCCCATCACAGGGGCTGTCAAACCGGCTTTATCCGCAGTTTGGGGAGGGGGGGAAGGACCGGGGGCTGGGCTGGCTGCAGGGAGGCCCCCGGGAAGGCAGGAATGCGGGGCGGGGAAGGGATGGAGAGGGACAGGGGGGGCGGCAGCTGAAACCCAAAACCTCCATGGAGGGGCNTCTTGGTCAGTGGGTGACCCCCACCCGCAGCATTCCCCTCCCTGCCTGCAGTTCCTTGGGATGCAGAGTCATTTGTGCAGCGTTCACCTGGGGTGCGTGCAATTCCTTGCGGAACACGCGTGTTGGGGCGTGTGATCCCACGTGCAGCGTGTGCCTTGGTACATGCGATGCTGTGTGTGGTGGGATCATGCGCTCTGAGGTGCATGTGTGCTGCCTGCACCCCCCTGCATGCTGCCTGCATCTTGGCACACGCAGCCCTGCCTGCAACATGCATCTTGGCACATACAATCCTGCATGTGGTGTGCGTCTTGGAGTGTGCAGCCCTGCATGCATCTTGGGATGCGCAGTCTCACATGCAGCATGTCTTGGACCATGCAGCCCTGCATGCATCTTGGCACACACAGTCCTGCATGAGGCATCGTCTTGAGGTGCACAGCGCTGCATGCAGTGTGCATCTTGGGGTGCATAGTCCTGCATGTTGCACGTGTTGTGCAGCCCTGCGTGTGGCATGCATTTTAGGGTGCGCAGCCCTGCATGCAGCATGCATCTTGCGCATACAGCCCTGCGTGCTGCATGCATTTTGGGGTGCACAGCCCTCCGTGTGGCATGCGTTGTGCAGCCCTGCATGCGTTGTGCAGCCCTGCATGCATTGTGCATCTTGGCACAGAGTCTTGCATGTTGCATGCATCTTAGGGTGCATAGTCCCACGTGTGGCATGCATTCTGGAGCCCTACGTGCAGCAGTGCATACTGGCACGTGCAGCAGTGCATCTTGGCACATGCAATCCTGCATGTGGCGTGCATTTTGAGGCCCACAGCCTCGCATGTGGTGTGCATCTTGGCATACAGTCTTGCATGCTGCATGCATGTTAGGGTGCACAGTCCTGCATGTGGCATGCGTTGTGCAGCCCTGCATGCAGCAATGTGTATTGGCACATGCACTGTCCTGCATGCAGCATGCATCTTGGCATGCACTGTCCTGCATGCAGCGTGCATCTTGAGGCATGCAGTCCTGCATGTGGCATGCACAGCCCTGCGTGCAGCATGTGTCTTGGCACAGGCAATCCTACATGCAGCGTGTGTCTTGGGGTGCACAGCCCTGCATGCAGCAGTGCATCACGGCACATGCAGCCCTGCATGCAGCATGCATTTTGGGGCCCACATCTTGGAATGCACTGTCCTGTGTGCCCTGGCATGCAGTCCTGCATGCGGTGGTCACAATCTTGCGTGCAGCATGCGTCTTGGGGTGCACAGCCTTGCATCATGGCACATGCAGCCCTGCATGCAGCGTGCATTTTGGGGCCTGCAGCCTGGCGTGGGGCGTGCGTGGCGGCGGTGCTGCGCAGTGTGCATCCCAACACTGCCACCCAGCAGCCCCGCCGAGCCTTGCAGCGCGTCGGAGCGGCGCTGCAGCTCCTGGAAATGCTCTGCAGGGCGGACAACGTGGAGATGAACAAAGCCACTGAGGGCAGGGAAGGAGCGTGGAGGCTTTGCTGCCCTGCCAGGCCCCGCAGGGATGTCCCTGCCACCCTCTGGGGATGCTGTGTTGTCTCTGCCTTGCTCCGGTGCATCATTTGCAGACACAAACCAGGGCTTGGCAGCAGTTCTGGCAGCTGGGGCTGCAGGGTTTGAGCCTGGGGTGGGAGCAAGCATCACGGCATGGGGAACTGGGTGCCCCAGTGCCAGTGAAGCCAGGGGCTCTGTGCCGCTGGCAGCAGGCTCCAGCTTGATTGCTTGGGTGGGTTTGTCTTGTGCTGTGACTGTCACAAAGTAATGGTGTAACTGTCACACCATCACAGCCCCATCCAGGTCCTGGTACCCAGCACGGGGACTAGAGAGATGCTGGGGTTCCTCTGGACCCCCACCCCACATGATGCTCTCAGCTGCTGCCTGGACGTCAGGGTGACCTGGCCCTGCCACAGACCTGATCCCCCCCCACTTTCACCACAGTGTACAGGAAAAATTCACTAGAAAAGTACAAACCAGCCCAAAACAGCCCTGACCATCTCCTGGGGCTCACCTGCAGGACACTGTGTGCCCCGTGGCAGGTCCCACGTGTGCCTTTGATGCTGTGGGACGTCACCAGAACATTTTTCCCAGTGTTTTATTGCTGGGGTGAATCATTTTCCGGGGCGGGCAGGCTGCCTCCTAACAGCTGGTGCCAGCAGAGCACCACCAGGATGGTGGGGAGGGGGTGTCTTGCCCCCCTAGTAAAGCCAAGTTGGTTCCTCTGCCCCACGTGGGGGAATTGGTGTCAAAAGGGGAATTTAGGGGACAAGGTGGAGGGTCGGTGTGTGACTAAAGTCGCTGCCCATCCAGAGTGGGTTTATTTAGCCAGGATTTGGGAAGCTCTAGAGAGAGAACCCAGCCGAAATCCCACCGCCAGGGCCATGGTGGGGTCAGTCTTTGCCCCTTTGCTGCCTTGGCCTCCCCGTGAGTGTTTTGGAGTGTTTGCCCCATTTGGGTGGGAAGGGATCGGTCCTCAGTCCCCACACAGCCCCCTGGCTGGGGGGAAGGCTTCAAGCTGTGGGGCACTGCCGTGTCCCCATGGTAAGGTGACAAGATGCGCAGGTGACAGGGCCACCTGGACCAACATTGGGGCTCTCTCCTGGGACAGATGGGTGAAAGCACCTCATCCTCCTTCATACCCAGGGGCATTTGTTCCCTCGATGTAATCCCAGGTGAATATGTCACACGGACAATCCCTGGCAGGGATGAGCTTAGCTGTGAAGATGCTGAGCCCCAGTTGCTTCTCCAGGGCTTGTTATAACCACCATCCATCCAGGGTGGTGTGGACACTCATCCCTCCTTGGGGAAATCAAGGCAGAGCTGGGGCTGGAGGAGGTGGCATAGAGGGGGAATGCCCAGGGATGCCCCATGTCCCACTCCAGGGAAGGATGGGTCACCCTTGGAGCCAGCCCAGCACTGGGATGGGAGCAGGATGCGGTCCCTGTGCTCTGGATGGGCTGGAGGTCCTTTACCTTAATGATTACAGAATTTTCATGGCTAGAAAGGACCTCTGAGATCAAGTCCAACCACACAGTGGTTGGAGCCCACAGATGGGCTCCATGATGCTTCTCCCATGGGCAGCAAACAGGCTTCACCCACCAAACTCCAGGTGCTTCAAGCTGCTCCCAGGTGCGTTTTCACCTCCTTGGCTCCAGACCAAATTCTTTGCATAAAGTGAGAGTTTTTTGGTGCCCAACTAACTTCTGTACCACCGCACCAGCTGCCAGGCTTCCTGCTTCCCCCAGGGTGTGGATATTGCACACTCCCCCCACCATGGACCTCGTGTAGGACCACGGCAGCATCTCCCCAAGCCCGAGGAGTTCCGTGGTGGCCATGGGCCAAGCCCGGTGCGTTGTGTCCGACGCAGGGTGCTTCGGGCACGGGGTTTGCCGAGGCAGAACCGCTCCTCCCTGTCCTCCCCCCGTGTGTGGAGGGGAACGCGGGGAGGAAATTGCTGCTGACGGAGCTGCAAACGCTGCCGGACTGGGGATGACTAAGTTTGGCAGTGCTACCTGCCGGCTGTTTTTCCTTTTATGGAGGATTCGAGTGAGCCGCTGGAGCAATTCTCCAAGAGAACCCACAGGGATCCACCCTGACCTTGGGGACGGGCACTGCTAGGTTGGGGACAGGGTGGCTGGTGGTGGCTGGGGAGCAGGGTGGGTGGCGAGACGCCGGTGGAGGTGGGAACAGATCCCCCTGGCTGGACAGGGCATCCAAATGTTTTCACTTTCTATTTTAAGGAGTTGGAAGCTGGCCCTGAGCGGAGGCTTGGCCCGTGGTGCCAGCTGGGGCCATGGCTGCCAGCACTCTCTGTGCCACCTACCTTCAAGGCCACCGCTCCGTCTCGTGACTGTCCCAAAGTGGTTTTCCCCCAGGCTGGGGGTCCTGTGGGGGTGAAGGGTGGAGAGGATGTGGGGGGACATGTCTCTGCTTGGGGACACATCACCGCAAGGGGACATGGCTGCAGGGCTGGGGGCATCACCTGCACAGGGATGGCATTGCAGGGGATGCATCACTGCAAAAGGGACACCCCTGGGGGTGGTCTGCAGGGCCAAGGTGGAAATGGGGCAGGCCAGCCCTGAAAAGGTCCCAGCTGGTGAGGAATGCAGAAAAAAAGAGAGAATAAAAATATCACCTTTGCTGCCACCAGCCAGGGTGGCTTATGGGGCTTTGGGTGGGTTTCCCTGGCACCCAGGGTGGTTGCCTCTGTAGCCCCCAGCCTGTGCTGGGGGCCGGGACCAGGCTTCTCACGTTGTGTCCTGCATTCTTGGCATTATTCTCCTTTTTCCTCCTCCTCCTCCACCCCGGGGACGGGCTCTCAAACCTCTCCATTTATGGACAGGAGGGTAGGTCAAGTGGGAGGGCGAGGGGACGCCTGGGTCCCTGGGGAGGACCAAGGGTGCTGTGTGGGGGCCAGGGGCCAGGGTGATCCCTGGGTGGGAGGTCACAGCAGTGATGGTGTGTAGAAAGTTGGGGAACACCCAGGCATCACCCCTGGGACCCTCACCGTGATGCTCTGGGACCCCCACCCAGGGTGGTGGTTGGGGTCACCTCCAGCCCCCCAAGGGTGTTGGAGCACCCTGAGCTGCTTGAAGCAGTGCGGGAGAAAACAACCCCTGCGGGTGGGGAGGGTTTTTTTTCTTTTCTTCCTCTTAAATTATCATTTTTGTTTTGAAGCCAAAGGCTGCTTGTGTGAGGGTGGGGGTGAGGCTGCAGCAGCCAGCCCTCCTCGGGATTGGGGGTGGAAAGGCTGGATGTGTCCCCAGCCCTGGGGCAAGCGAGGAGTCACTGGGGCAGGGTGTGATGACTCCGAAGCAGCTCCGGATGACGAAATGTCCTGATTCATTTGAATCATTAATATTAAAAAAAAAAAAAAAAAATTAAATAAAGACATAGGAAGAATAAAGCAGCAGTGAGTCAGGCAAGCAGTGCCCGGCCGTTGGGTGGTGACGAAGCGGCTGCCTGGGGTTTGGCTTCTGGGCTGGATTTTCCCCCCGTCTCTGATAACACCTCGGGGTGTTGCTGAAGGCAGCGAGTGGGGTAGAGGCAGATCCCCAAGGAAATGAGCTGCCAGGGTGCTCTGCCACCAGGCAGGGCTGGGAAGGAGAGGATGCTTCAAAGGAGGGCACATGAGAGTCCTCCAGCCCCAGGATGTTGTCACCCAAAGGACCTCGGCACCTCGTTGGGAAGGGCGAGATGGATGAGCCTTGGTTGTCCTTTGGGGTCTTGGCCAACCCTGCAGCCCCCCCCCCCCCCCCCCCCCCACCCCACCCCCCCGCGGCGGGCGA
>VXBW01001202.1:350517-361675 GCA_013400375.1 Thinocorus orbignyianus
TGGGGTCTTGGCCAACCCTGCAGCCCCCCCCCTGCCAAAATGTCACTCCCATGGGCTGGGGAACAGAGCAGGAGACCCCAGGACCTCATCCCTGTATCCCACAGGGACCCACCATCCCTGTATCCCACAATCTCCAGGAGGAAATGTGACTGTTCCCGGCTGACTCAGCTGGACGGGATTCCCACAGTTTCCGTCAGGTGCTGCCTGGAGTAAATGGAGAAGAGGTTTCACAAGCCCTAGTAATTAATGCTAATTACAGAGCAGCAACATGGGAATCATTTCTTCCCCAGGTGTCCTTCCAAAAATGGCTTTCTGCAGGTGTGGCACCATCCTTCGCTTGTCATTAGGAGCTGCTCCACCTTGGAGGAGCTGAAACCTTCGAAGGCTGGGACTGTGGGAACAGTGTGACGGAGGACGGTCCCTGCAGCCCTGCAGGCACCTGGCCCAGCTGTGGCTACTGGCAGCCAGGTTTGGTTGAAGGGCAGGGCTCCCTCAACCCCGGGTCAAGACAACCCATGGGGAAAAAAATACCGCCTGACGTCCTTGAGCAGTGTGATTCCTCCTGGCAGCCACCAGCAGAAAAATAAAACCGTGGAGAAGGGTCTCGGAATCCATTTTTTTAATGGCTTGGTTCTTCTGCCTGCATTGGAGAGAGAGTGAGGTCTTCCCAGGAGCAGGAGCTCACACCAAGAGGGCCTGAGTTTCTCTGAGGCTTGAAAAAGATGGGGTAAGGGGGATTAAAAAAACTTTTCATCTTTGTTTTCCTTGTCGTTGCTGAGCAGGTTGTGTTCAAACCCCCTGCATGTGGAATACTAGAAATCAAGCCAGGGTGGAGGTGGGCTGGGGTCTCCTGGCTCAGCTGCAATGGGCTGGAAAAAGCTTCACCTGCCTTAGAAGTATGCTGAGCATCTCCAACACCCGGGCATCAGGGAACCTCCCCTTCCCCTTATCTGCCCGGAAAAAAGAAGTTAGAGGAGATGTAAATTGGCAAGGTGGAGAGGAAGGGACCACTTTGTCCTTTGTGGCCACAGTGAGCAACAGGAGAAATTCTGGGCTGAACCACCAGGAGTAGAGACACGGGCTAGAGGTGAGGAAACCCTTCCCATGCAGACTGGGGGGTCTCTGTCCTCAGAGCCTGATTTCCTCTGATTTTTCTATAAGCTTGAGCAATGGGAAGCAGCTTAGAGGTCACCCCATGATGCAGGACAACAGCCAACTGCTGGTGGTGGCATCACCTTGAATGATGAAAATCAACCATCCCAGGCAACAAGGTTCTGGATGGCTGTAGGGATTGATTGCTCTGCTGGTCTCCTGCAGCCCCATTTTGTTGTTTAAAATTGGGCTTAGAATTACAAGATTTTGTAATTGTAAGATTTTGGGCCCTACCCAACAGGGAAGGCTGTGTCCTATTTAACTTCAGCATCAGGACTTTTGTAGCAGAGGGAGATGAAGGGGTTGGTGCCTCCTTTTTGATGAAGAAGAGCGTATCCCAGGCTGGAAACAGCTCTTGTTATTTAGGAGTAGAAACAATTTCAAAAGACTGGGTTGAAGCTCACAGAAGAGGAAATCAGACGGGATTAAATCCACCTGGAGCCAGTTTCCAGGTTGCTTCCATCCTTCTTCTTCTCCAGGAGGAAATGTGCCCACATCCAGGGGCTGTGGGTGCTGTGATATCCAGTCCCCAGGCTGGCCAGGGTGGGGACCCTGCGACAGAGCGGGGCTGGAGGGCCAAGCTTCATCCCCACCGGGCTGGTGAGCTCGGAAACCGGTCCTGGCGGAGGAGAAATTCATCTTCTCTGGGTGAGAGCTGCAGGGAGGTGACTGTCTGCGTGGTTTTCAAATAATCGTGACTTTGCTGAGATTGTTTTTCTTTTTGATGTGTGCAGACTTCTCCCTCTGACTTTCCCTTTGCAGTTTTTTCCCTTGCAGCTAAAGGGAGTCGCTGCCCGTATCCCAACAGACGGGTCTTCTCCCACCGCTTGGTCCTTGCTCCCCGTCTGAAGGTGGGGAGAAGGGCCACNATGCACCAGGCACCGGATTAGGGTTCATTAAGTGGGGCTGGCGATTAATGGGAGCAAATTAATGATGCTGGTGCATCCTCCTGCACTGCAAGACCCCCTTGCCCACAACCCAGTGGAGAAGATCAGCCTTGCAGAGTGGCTCCAGCAGCAGGTTGGTGGCTCCTTCATGGGCAGCTGGACTGGAGAGTCACCTCGAAATCCCCAGGTCAGCATCCAAACTCCTTTCCAGCCCAGTGCATGGAGACTTTGGGAGCTCAGGAACGTTTTCACTGCTGAGCATGGAAGTTAGTATGCAAAACTGACACTGAGGGGTTAGGAGAGGCTCTTGTCCCTTGTTGATTCTCCAGCTGATGCAGGAGGGGAAATCCAAAGACCTTTTCCCTTCCCTCCCTGAGCTTGCCCTGGGAGCAGGGGTGCGGGGTGGTCTGGAGGTGCAGGATGATGCGGGACACAGGATAATCCAGAGCATCCAACCCACAGGATGGCATCCCCACTGCTGGGATGATGCAGAGGAGGGAGAGGGTCATTTCTAAGGTGTATTCCTGGTGGATTTTGGGTTTGTGAAGCTGGGAGGGTGGTGGTGGCGGGCCCCAGCTGCTCTCTTGGTTTCCTGTTTCCGCTGCCTCTTTCTGCGGCTGGTTACGCGCAGACGGGGCCAGGTTTTGCCATTTAAGGCTTATTTCCCCAGGCCGGCGGCTGTACTGGGAGCTGCTGGGAAGGTGGGTCCCTCGGCCACCCTGCCTTAATTAAAATGTGTGGCCGGAAAGGGGTGGGTGCTCATGGGTGAGGAGGGGGAACACTCGCCATCCCGATCCCCCTCCTCCTTCCCGTGTCTCCTCTTTTTGCCGACCTCCACGCCAGAGGGGGGAAAAAAAAAGCTGAGGGAAAGGATCTAGGTTTGGCTGTGGAGCAGTTTGCCTTGTGTTGGATGAGCAGGAGAAAATCTTTCCTGGTCCCAGATGCTGCAGGATCTGGGGGAATCTAGTTCCCACGGGGCTGNAGCTTCATCCCCACCGGGCTGGTGAGCTCGGAAACCGGTCCTGGCGGAGGAGAAATTCATCTTCTCTGGGTGAGAGCTGCAGGGAGGGGACTGTCTGCGTGGTTTTCAAATAATCGTGACTTTGCTGAGATTGTTTTTCTTTTTGATGTGTGCAGACTTCTCCCTCTGACTTTCCCTTTGCAGTTTTTTCCCTTGCAGCTAAAGGGAGTCGCTGCCCGTATCCCAACAGACGGGTCTTCTCCCACCACTTGGTCCTTGCTCCCCGTCTGAAGGTGTGGAGGAGAAGGGCCACGCCAAAACCAGCGCTCCTGTCTGCAAAGCCAATTCCTCCCCAAGGACGGTTGCTTTAATGAGATGTCACAGCTAACGAGTCTGCTGGCAGAGCGCTCCTGGAGAAACGTGCTGGGAAACGGGAACGCAGCAAGTCTTGGCGCTGGAATCGGGCAGCTTTCCGGCCTGGATCCCGGAGACGGGAATCCATGGGAGCAGCTGGGCAATCCAGCCAGGAGCGTGTTGCTGACAACCCACAGCCCACTCGCCGTCGGGGTGGGATTAGACCCTGTGTAAGAAATATCCTCATTCAAAAAAAATTATATATATATATATATAAAAAAAAAAAGGGATGGACAANAAATCCAAAGACCTTTTCCCTTCCCTCCCTGAGCTTGCCCTGGGAGCAGGGGTGCGGGGTGGTCTGGAGGTGCAGGATGATGCGGGACACAGGATAATCCAGAGCATCCAACCCACAGGATGGCATCCCCACTGCTGGGATGATGCAGAGGAGGGAGAGGGTCATTTCTAAGGTGTATTCCTGGTGGATTTTGGGTTTGTGAAGCTGGGAGGGTGGTGGTGGCGGGCCCCAGCTGCTCTCTTGGTTTCCTGTTTCCGCTGCCTCTTTCTGCGGCTGGTTACGCGCAGACGGGGCCAGGTTTTGCCATTTAAGGCTTATTTCCCCAGGCCGGCGGCTGTACTGGGAGCTGCTGGGAAGGTGGGTCCCTCGGCCACCCTGCCTTAATTAAAATGTGTGGCCGGAAAGGGGTGGGTGCTCATGGGTGAGGAGGGGGAACACTCGCCATCCCGATCCCCCTCCTCCTTCCCGTGTCTCCTCTTTTTGCCGACCTCCACGCCAGAGGGGGGAAAAAAAAAGCTGAGGGAAAGGATCTAGGTTTGGCTGTGGAGCAGTTTGCCTTGTGTTGGATGAGCAGGAGAAAATCTTTCCTGGTCCCAGATGCTGCAGGATCTGGGGGAATCTAGTTCCCACGGGGCTGGGTGAGCAGCTCCCCAAGCAAGGGACCCAGGCCAGGTGATGGTGGGGTGGCACAGGGACACCCCCTGCCCTGCCGGGCTGTCACCAGGACCAGAGCTGCCCTGTGCTTGGGGCTTCCATGGCTGGTTGCTGTGTCTTCTTCTTGTTTGTTTCCCCCCCCATCCCCTCTCCAAGCTCTTTTGAAACAAGAAGGTGGTCTCCCAGGGAGTGGAAGGTGCTGTGCAACCATCTCACACCCACCCATCGAGGTTGTAGGGACCAAGGGGGGTTCCAGGCTGGGGTTGTCTCCTGCAAAGCCCCTGTAGGACAATCACTCATTGGTTTTCTACTTGCTGGCTTGCTTTTTCCATGGGCTGAGAAGCTGTGGAGACAGCAGCACCCTTCATGTCTCAGCCCATTTTCTGTCTGAGCCCCGCTGTGGCCCTGGTGGCCCTGGTATCTTCTTGGCTTCCTCTGCAGCTCTGCCACCTGTGGTGCTCCAGCGATGGAGGAGGTCTGGAAGCCACCTCTGCAACCCACCACAGCTCCAGCTCTGCTGTGGGGATGGGGAGAGAGCAGGAATAGGGACATCTTAACCTGTTTTTTTGTTAGGTGAAGGAAGGAGGAAGGGATCCAGGACGGGGTCCCTTGGGGGACGGCAGGGCCAGGGCAGGCAGGGAGTCCCCAGGGTGGTGCCACTGCTCTGGTGGGTGCCACCTGCCAGCTCTTGAGGTTTTAATGGGACTTAAGTGCATTTTTCAAATACTCTCAGAGCTGGTAACACCTCTGCTGCCCCAGAGAGGCTCAACGCCCTCCTGTGCACACATCACCCACGTGGGACAGCGGAGAGGGGACCCAGGGTGGCAAAGGGACCCTGGTGCCAGGTGGGAGCAGAAATCTGACATCCTCCTTGGCATCAGGAGGGACGTGACAACTCACAGAACCACCCAAGTTCCATCACCCTGTCTCTTTCCAGATCTCCACCCCATGCACCAGCCCGCAGTGGGATGGACATCGGGGGATCCTTGCTAGTCCCAGTTCAGAGCTGGTGAGAAGCGGGCAGGGTCCCTGGATGCCTCAGGGGAGCGAGAGCGTGTGGCACCCATGGCTTTGGTTTGCTTTCCTCTTGAGGTCTTATCCCCTGCCAGCAGGAATGTGTGCAACGAGCCAAGCGAAGCACACATGAAAATACTGTCTCAAGTGAGGGATGGAAATTTCAGGCTGAGAGGGTCAAAAAATGCAGCAGGAATGGGTGCCTTGAACACAGGCGCTGTGGTGGTGGTTCCCTTTTGTCCCCAGTTTGTATGCAGGGTGGCCTCCAGGTGATGTGGAGGGGATGAGACCACTGCAAGCTCACTGGAATTGGCAAAAATTGCCTTGTTTGCTGCAGATGTCAGCAAAAGCTGGAGCAGAAGGGCTGGCTGGGAGCACCATCACCCAGGGAGCACACGGTTCTCTCTCCTTCTCCTGCTGACCGACCATCACGAGAGGTGTCACCCTGCTGTTATCCCTGCCATGGGTACTAGAAACGAGCCTGGTGAGAACCTCCTGGTCCTCCTACCCTGCACCCCTCCCTGGTGGGGACCCAAGGACGTGGGGAAGACAGATGGCAGATGGATTTCTTTCCTGATGGCCCTGGTGAAAGGGCTGAGTGCTCCATACCAGGCTAAATTACCCCAGAAAGGTTTGTTTCAACCCAGAGGAGCACGGGGAGTGGATGGGGCGCTGAGAAGACCAGGTCCCACTCCATTGCTCTTCCATTTAAGTGCCAAGCCAACGTGATGCCCAGTTGCTGGCATAAAAGAGGGTTGGTGCCCCCAAACCCAAAGCAGAATTGTGTGCAGAAGTGCTTTATATTACCTGGGATGGGTGTGAGAGCCATCCCAACCATGGGCAATGGGCATTCCTGCTCTCTGCTCTGTTTCCCCCACAGAAAATGTGGGCAGGGCTCTTCCCTTCCCTCTCTGGGGTGGGATGGGTCACCTCTGCCAAAGGTTTGAAGCCCCCAGGTGGAAAGTGCCAATAGCCCAGTGGAGATCAAAGTGAATTTCCCGGAGTGTCTGGGTAGCCGGGGATCTGTTTCATTTCCTAGGTACGGTACGAGCGGAAATCTCCATCCAGCTGCCTCCCTGCCTTTATCGTCAGCCACCGAGAGAAATCAATTCTCAAAGTAATCAAGAAGCAGCTGAAAACACAGCATGCAGCTCGGCAGAGCTGTGCAACACGTGCAGGAGCCCCTTGGCGGGCCAGGTAACCGAATCCTGGGGAGCATCCTTTGATGGGATCCTTTGTCCCCCTCTGGGGCTGCATCCCGGTGGAGGGGTCATTCAATGGTGTTTGGGAGGTGATTCTGGCGAGGTGAGCAGGGCCGGGGGGGTGAGACTTGCAGAAAAAGCCCAGGGAACATCAGCTTTTTCTCTTCCCCTTCTGTTTTTAGCCGGAGGAAATACTCCTCGAAGCTGACGCCAGGCCTGGCTGGAGGGGCAGGGCTGCTCTCAATCCCTACGGAGAAGCTTTCCATGGGGGGGGACGAGGCCAGCGGAGGGCTTTGCTTATACTTGCGGGAGAAGTGGACCCCAAAGATGCGTGGGGTGGCCGGGAGGGCTGAGGCTGGCGTCGCCCCAGGGTCTCTCTGAGCTGGTGTAATCGCGCTGTGCTGGGGAACGACCTTGGCTGGAAAACAATTCAAGGCTTGGGCCTCACCGGCTTTTGCTGTCAAGGTCAACCAAGACAGCACAGCACCAGCAGCGTGTTTAACTGGTGGGGGAAGGGAAGGCTTCGCTCTGCTCCGGCCCATCCAGCTCATCCCAGAGAGGGTGGGAGGGTGGCACAGCTGGTGGGGACCAGGACGGAGCTGGGCAGAGGATGCCCAACCCCAGCACCGGCTGCTGGTTCCTTCCCCAACTGCCTGCAAGGCTGGGAACAAAGCCCTGGTCTCCTGCTGACTGTGTGGGCAGGGGGACACTGGGGCCAGCATCACGATCTGGAAATGCTGGCACAGGGATCAGCTCCGGGGGGAAAGAATGGGGGGCATGGAAAGATGGGGCTGGAGGCAGCGAGGACAGAGAGCCAGCTGTAAACCAGGCACATGTCCCCATCTGCCACCTCCACTACCCGGGCAGGGCAGTCCCTTTCCAACAGCCTCAGCAAAACCTGACACAGGGTGTCTTTTTGGTGGCCCAGAGATGGAAAGCACTGAATTTTAACAGTTTTCCAGTGTGATACAATAGAATTATCTTTCTCCACCGTGGAGGGATGGGGGAGATGCTTGATGCAGACACAGCGGATTGGGGCAGAACAGTGCCTCGCACATGGAGGTCTATAGAAGGGAAAGGCTTTCATCTCTCTCTGTAAAAGGCACTGATAAATTGGAGGGAGCTCGAGGATCAATACAAAGGAGCAGGAACCTCGGGGAGGGATGTAGGAGAGTGGGGAGTGATGCTTAGAGGGGGAGAGGAGGGTCTGCAGCTCGTTGGAGAGGAGAGAACATCAGGGATGCAACACAGCCAGTCGAGGAATGTCAGGGGTTTTATTTTCTTCAGGGTTTGATGCTGACTGTGGGACTCATAAAGGGAGGGGTGGGGGCTGCAGGGAGGCCCCCCCAAACACCTCCAAAGGGGGAGATGGGCCTGGGGTTCCTGCTGAGATTTTACCCTCTGCATATTCCCGTTGGAGCTGACGTCTGCAAGGAGTGAAGTGAAAAAGAGGAAAGCACCGGGATGGTCCCTGCGCCTGCGGAACAGGGGCTGTGGCCAGCGCCTTTCCCTCTTCCCCCTGGGGAGCAGGAAGGGAGGGGAAAGGCAACGCTCCGAAAAACCTCGGTGGTATTTTGCAGGAGGGTGATTTAAAGCCACTGGGCTGGTTTCAGAACTTTCCACCCCTTTTCTCATTGTCCCAACGGCGGGAGGGAGAGAAGGGAGGCCCAAGCACATGGTGGGGGCAAGCGATGGAGGAGCTGGCTCTGAATGGGATTTGAAATTCAAGCCAGCCCCAAAAGCCACCAGGATTATTTGCCCCCGTCCTCTCCATAAAAGTGTGGCAGATGCTGTTCCTGCGTGGGCAAAGGGCTTCTGCTATAGGGGAAGGGGTGGGAAGGAGAGCTCACATCACACGTTGTCCCACAAGCACAGAAATTCAAGCCCGGCCGTATCAGCCAGCGAAGGGCAGGAGGATCCTCCCCCGGATAGTTTTGTCCAGAGCTGGGGCGAGTCGAGCGCCAAGGACAAGCCGGGAGAAGAAGTGAAGCAAAACAAGGAGACTCAGGAGCCTGCCAGGGGTGCCCCAGGGTTACACCATGGCCAGGGAGCTCTTTGCTCGGTTCCCCTTTCCCTCCTCTCGGTTCTTGCGACATCCCGGGAGCAGAGCTGGCTTGGTCCCTCACACCGTGCATGGTCTGGGTGGTGAACACGGTGACGGGGTGGTGGCTTCACTGTTAAAGTGTCCCCGGGCAGGAAGAAGTGGTGGCCCGGGGACATGTGCTGTGGGCCACATCCTGCCATCCCCACCGAGGGCAAATCCCACCGCTCCCTCAAAGCCAGGAGACGCAGGGCTGGCGCTGCTGCCCGCCGGATGCTGGCCGATTGATTGCTTTCTGATTCAGCTCAATAATCAAGAGATGCTAATTGCCCGGTAATTCCCTTCCCCACTTAATGGTCTGTCTCGCATCCGTGGCTCCCCAGCCCTGTTCCACCCGACCTGCTCACCAGGATTCAGTGGAGCATCCCATCCCTTTGATGCACTCTCCAGCCAGCTGGACAAGACCCCCGTGAGCCATGGTGGCCTCCCCACCTGGTCCTGAGCTCCCGCTGACGTTCCCCATCCCAAACCCATCTTCCCAGTCCTATCGCACAACGTTTTCCCACTGCTGTTTCCTGCAAAACCCTTATCAGCACATTCGTGGACCATGTTTTACACCCACAAGGGCCATCAAGGCTGTACCCATGCCTTGTGGCTCCCCTTATTTGACGTATAATCTTCTAATTAATAATCAGCCTTTTCAAAGTAGAGTGCAAACATTAATTAATTCCCTGTGAGGAAGGTAATTAACAGCGATGACTCCCATTTTACTGCAAGGGAAGCTGCGATACGGAGATCCTGCACGATCCACCCGAGCTGGCAGGGAAACGACCGTGCAGGAGCAGATCTGTGGGTCTCCTTCCACCGAGGGCTTCCTGGGGGGACAGTCCCTGCGTGCTGGAGTATCTCTGCTCCATCACCATGGCCATCTCCAGGGTGGAGGACACGGTCCCAAGGTGGCCTGGTGGGACAAGTCCATTATTACAGCCATCTCCAGCATGGAAGGGATGGCATGGTCCTAAGGTGGCCTGGCAGGGCATGTCCATCACCATGGCCACCATGGCCTTGAGGGGTGAGGCACAGCCCTGGGGTGGCCCAGTAGAGCCCACAGGGCTCCTGTTTCTCCTTTCCACACCATTCCCTCTGAAGCACCCATCCAGAAGCAGACACAGTGCTGGGTTTTGGGGCACCTCCGCCAGCTCCTGGAGAAGGGGGTACCATCCCCATGGAAAAGGGCTGTTCCTCATGTCCTCATCCATGCCCAGTGTCCCATCTCCTCCCAAACCTCCCCCCAGGTAACTGCAAATCTCCATCACAGCAGGGTTTTGCAGGTTCCTTCTGCTGGTCTCCTTTGTTTGTCCCGCAGCAGGGAGCGATGCTGAGGGGGGTGACAACACCTGGGTCCCCCCCTCGACCAGACGCCCTGCAGGGGAGGGTGGCTGGCATTTTGGGGGGAGGGGACCCATCCTCCAGGCCCCATCCTCACCCTCGTGGTGGCCTCTGCAGCTCCCTAGTGACAAAGAGCTCGCCGGCACCGGCTGCAAGACCCCGATGGCAGCATTGGCTCCCCCAGCCCACCCTGTGGGGGGATGCTGGGCGAGGGGTGTCCCATGGAGAACAAGACTTTTTAGCATTTTATCTTTTTTTCCCCCCAGATTTTAGTTCATTGCTGTTTTAAAACTGCTGGGATTAGACCCACGAGGTCCCCACGCCAAAGCCTGCGTGCTCCCAACCGGCAACAGATTGCGAGTGGCTGCTGCTGCTGCTGCTTACTTTACTTACAGGGCTGCTTAATTAACTTGATTAATCAACCTGCGCTTGCCCCAACGCTCTGGGGACGCAAATCCCTCTTGTCCCTGCTGCTCCGCGGATGCTGCCCTCGCCTTTCTTTTCCACTCGTGTGTGATGGTGACAGCCGGAGAAGGGGACCGCAGTATCTGCCACCCAGGCAGGAGCCACGTCTCCCGCTCCGGCAAGATCTAGGATCAAAGAGGAAAAGAAGAAATATTCCCCGAATGGAAACTCTTGCGGTGATCCCCGCCAGCCCCGGGCAGGATGGGAAGGGGGTCCCCCGCCCCAGTCCGGACTGGTGGAGCAGTACCTTCTCCCCCAGTACCGCCAGCACGGAGGGGACGCGGCCTCTCCCGGCGCCCCGGGCGGGTTCAAGGGCCGCCAGCCCGGCAGGAGCCGTGTCGCCGCCGCCTGCTGACATCAGCAGTGAACTTGGGCCCCCGTTCGGTACTGGAACCCACTGGGGGTTACTGGTATTTGCCCCCCCCTCCTCTTATTGGGGGCGTGAAGGTGTGTGTGTGCGTACAGGTGATGTCCAGCGCTGCAGTGAGAAACCCCCTTACCCATCCACGTTGCCCGGGCGGTGCCCCCATCCTGTCCGGTGGCAGGGGTACACCCACCGGGGGGCGACCCCCCCTCTATCCGCGGGGCTTTGTTTGAGGGTCGCGGTTTCTTAACCCCCCTCCCAGCGACCACAGCGGGGGGCACAAGCCCCCCTAAAGTGACACACAGCGGGATGAGGGGGATAAAGCGCTGCACCCCCTGATTTGTTTTGCCCCTCACCCCAATATTTCAATTTGGTGG
>VXBW01001202.1:371419-409504 GCA_013400375.1 Thinocorus orbignyianus
GGGGTGTCGTCGGTCACCGTCCCCTCGGGGCTGCCGGGGAAGCCGGTTCCCAGGGCCGGCCTGTCGCCTTCTAACGGGGATGGGTCCTGGGGGCGGAATCTCCCTCCGTTGTGGGGGGTTTAGAGGGGTTGTGAGGAGGGATCAGCTCCCCCTTTCCCTTTAGGGGGTGTCATGGCGTTAAGACCGATTTGAGCTTTAGGGAAGACGGTGCTATAGTCCTAACCGCCCCCTGTTATCACCGTGGTGTGGGTTGGGGGGCCTTGTCCTGTCCCTGCACCACACAGGATGGTGAGGACCCCGTTACCGCCTTGTCAGGCAACCCTGGTGGGTTTTGGGGTGTCTCTTGTCACCCCGGGGTAGCTGGGAGGGAGCGTGGTGTGAAGGAGCATGTCATGTCCCCTCCCGGTGCCATTTTGCAGGGTTAAGGTGTAAGAGCTACAAGTGATCTGATGCCAGGTTGCAGTTTTGTTTGTGTGTGTATGTGTGTATATATATATATATGGTTATGTAAGGCTTAAGGTTATTGAGACGGAGGGCACGCAGAGGGAAGATGCTGACAGAGACTGCTGTGTTATATTTAGAAAAGAATCAGGGCCGCTCGCTTTTCCAGTTGCAAAGTAAGTGACCCAAATGTCTTTCTCCTCCTTCTGAAGCAGCCAACAGCATAGGAATGAGTGAAGGTGATGTGGATTTGAGTGAAGATTTGCGCTACCTCCATGTTGTCTTCTGAGGGAGGGTTTTTGGTTTCTTCGTGCAAATGGAAGCACGTAAAGGTTCAAGCGTTACTGTTTCCTCTCTGTTTATCAATCCTTATGAGACTCAGGTTATCTGTTTTCTCACAAGCTTTGCTGATGTTTCTGTGCTAGTAGCTTTTTCTTTTTTCTTCCTCTTTTTTTTTTCTTTTTTCTTTTTCTTTGTCTCTTTCCCCCTCCAGGAGGTTGTAAGTGAGGAGAGTGAAGAGGAAAGTAATGGTGTCAACTTGATGGAGTTCTCGGATGAGATCCTTTTGCACATCCTCAGCTATGTCCCTTGCACAGACCTGGTCCTGAACGTCAGGAGAACCTGCAGGAAACTTGCAACGCTTTGCCTCGACAAGAGTCTAACGCATACGGTTTTACTTCAGAAAGACTATAAGGTGGGGAGAGTAGCTTGCTGCTTGTGTTAGCTGTGAAGAGAAATCTGACTTCTGAAAAAAATGCCAAGAGGTAGAACTTTCCAGTGTGTCTGCATAAATGAACTGCTCTTGAGCTCTGAAATCAAATAAACAATAAACTGTTTTATAAAAGTGTTTGTTTTCCAGAATGCTTTGTTAGAACAGCTCTGTGCTCCCTTAGTTATATAAAATACTGTCAGTGAAAACTATCTTCTCTGTGTTTCTGGAAGCTAAAATGAAAGTAAACACGGCTTTCCATTTGTAGCTGTGGTTGCGTAAAAGTACCATTTTCTCCAAATACATTTTCCACATTGTTGTGCAAAAAAAATTAATAAATATCTGGTGCCTGTTGCTGTTAGGCATGCAGTCAGCTAAGCCAGAGATTGTTTGTGGGTTATAACAAAAATAAAGCTTGGGAAGGAAGGGTGATATGTTTTATGAGGACTGTATCACCAAGTGCAGGCAAGGGGAAGCCTCCCTTAGTCATTTCCGAAAGAGGAAACTGGATGAAGGAGAATGGAAACGTTCTTCTTTCAGTTTGAGTTTCCGTAGACAGTTCTGCTGGAACAGCTTTGCTGTTAGGAAATGGAGATGGTACTCCAGTCCCCTGTCAGTTGCTGAACAGATTTGGCCTCACAATTGGTAACACAGAACCGTGCAGAGTCCGAAGCATGGCATACCGAGCCAGCTGCCAGCAGTATGATAATCCTTAGACCGGGCTGGCATCCCAAAACCTTTGGATGAGCCACGTAATCTAAGTGCTAACCCGTTGCCAGGTAGGAAACTGAGTCAGTGCGCACCATTGCCCTGTATCTCACTGACTGTGGTTTTGTTTGAGCGCAGGTAAACAAAGACAAAGTGAAGCAATTGATGAGGGATATCGGCAAAGAGATTTACCAGCTCAACATGGCTGGGTGCTACTGGCTGCCCAGCTCCACCATCGATCACGTAACGCGATGCAAGAACCTGGTAAAACTGAACCTGTCTGGGTGCCACATCACCTCTCTTCGCCTCTCAAAGATGCTGTCCACCCTCCAGCACCTCCGCTCCCTGGCGATAGACGTAAATCCGGGTTTCGATGCCAGCCAGCTGAGCAGTGAGTGCAAAGCCACTCTTAGCCGTGTCTCAGAACTGAAGCAAACCCTTTACACGCCGTCGTATGGTGTCGTTCCGTGCTGCACTAGCCTTGAGAAACTGCTGCTTTATTTTGAGATCCTCGATCGCTCACGAGAAGGTTTTATGCTCTCTGGGCAGCTAATGGTAGGCGAGAGCAACGTGCCCCATTACCAGAACCTGCGTGTCTTCTATGCCAGGCTGGCTCCTGGCTACGTGAATCAGGAGGTGGTGAGGCTGTACTTGGCGGTGCTGAGTGATCGGACACCTGAGAACCTTCACGCCTTCCTTATTTCTGCCCCCGGTAGCTTTGCAGAGACAGGAGCCACTAAAAACCTCCTGGACTCTATGGCTCGGAACGTACGTCTGGATGCTTTACAATTGCCCAAAGCCTGGATTAACGGCTCTGGGCTCCTGCAACACTTGAAGTTTAACAATCCTTTCTACTTCAGCTTTAGCCGATGCACCTTATCTGGTGGTCACCTGATCCAGAGAGTGATTAATGGTGGGAAGGATCTTAAAAGCTTGACCAGTTTGAACCTCAGTGGCTGCATTCACTGCCTGGCTCCAGAGTCCTTGTTTCGGAAAGCAGATGACGACATTGACAGTAGCATTTTGGAAAGCCTGGTGGCGTCTTGCTGCAACCTGAGACACCTCAACCTCTCTGCAGCTCACCATCACAGCTCTGAAAGCATAGGCAATCACTTGTGCCAGCTTCTCTCCAGGCTAAAGCACCTACTCTCATTAGCACTGCCGGTTTGCTCCATCACAGATGTTGCTGCAAATGTGGAAAAGCCTCCCACAGCATCTAATTTGGTGCCCCAAACATTTGGAAGGAAAGTTCGGATTGGGATACAGACGTATCCGAGGAACTTAGGGGACCAGGCAAACCAGAAGATAGAGTCTTCAGTGTTCTGGGCTCTGATGGGAAGCCTCCGATTTTTGGAAACCTTAGAAATAATTGGGTCCAGTTTCTCCTCTGCCATGCCCCGCAACGAGCCAGCCATTCGGAACTCGTTGCCTCCTTGTGCCCGGGCACAAGGCGTGGGGGATTCAGAGGTGGCTGCCATTAGCCAGTTGACTTACTTGCAGAGCCTCACCTTAGCACAACTGCCAAATATTCTTACTGGCTCTGGGCTCGTTAGCATCGGATTGCAGTGCCAGCACTTGCGGACTCTTTCGTTGGCCAACCTGGGCATGATGGGGAAAGTGGTCTATATGTCTGCTCTCATGGACATGCTGAAACACTGCAAGTGTTTGAGAGATCTCAGGTGAGGGACTGCCGTTGAACATCTTCCTTTTGTTTGTGGATCTCCAGAAATTTGGGGCATGGGTTATTGTGGCTAGTGTGAAAACTGTGAGTTTTCCTGTTACAGTGAAAAGTAGCTGCAGTGGCTTGAAAACTGGGTACTTTCCTTCCTGACTTGTGGAGAACGGGAAGGCAGCACGTGCCGTCTTTGAGGGCTCAGGATATACCCTCTAACCAGTGTTTTAAGAGCCAAAAGTCTATGCTGCAGCTGCCTTCCTTTTAGATAAGGAAGAGTGGATGCTGCATGTTTGGGAGCTAGCAGCCTGTCAGGGCTAGGGTAGGTGCTACGTGCTTTTTGCTGACTTTTTGGCTTTGTGTACACATACATCTCTTAAATTTCCAGGAAGGAAGAGACTCCTACAGTGTCTAGTTGATGTAGAGATCTCTTCAGGTTTCCCAGTGAGATGTTTTTCTGCCTTTGGTTTGTATTAAAATCTTGCCTCTTCTTTTTTTTTTTTTTATTTCTTTTTACTTTCTTGTTAATATATTGAAAACATTCCAAATTTAGGGTTTGTCCTGTTGGTGTTCCTCTCCTGGTAGGATCTGAAGGATCCTGCCAAGGATGTGACCCTAAAGGGTGCACGAAGGAGCTTCACAGTAGCCAAAACGTGCTCCTGAACCGTGATGGTTTCCTTGTACTAGTCTGTCTGAATGCAAATGTTTTTACATTTAGAAAGATGATTTTTTTCTTCTTTTTTTTTCTTTTTTTCCCCCTAAATCAGCTTCTGTTGGAGAAACTGCTAGACCTGTCAGTACTGTTGTCATCCTCTGTTCACAAAAAGGGTCTAAAATGCCTAACAATAGTAACAGCAAGGTCACTCCTGTGATCACAAAGACAGTTAGTGTGAGTAAAATTACTGCTTGTCAGCTGAGGCTGGTGTTTGTGTGCGTGTTCCTGATCCATGACGATCATGAAGGAAGAGCCAGGGTGGCTCAGACACCTCCAGAGGGGCTTCATTTTCAACCACTTCCCATTTATGACAGGCAAAGAGTGTGTTGGTCTTTCATCCAAGGGATGGTACCTTTTGGATGTACAGTTGCTTAAAGGTTTGGGTCAAGCAAATGTATCTTTAACCTTCAGGTGACTAAACAACCACGGAAGAACTAAGGTGTGGGGAAGGAGGTTTGGGTGTGCAGTGTTGTTTCACACAGTCTAGGTCCTGTAGTTGTCAGAGACTTTGAAATGGAGGCCAAGAGTGATTAAGATGAGAGGCAGCAAAGAGCCTCGGATACAGGACGAACAAGGGTGTCTCCTTGTAGCAGCCAGGCATTTGGGTGTAAGCTCTCATTGTTCTTTCTTGGGTAAAGTCTAAGGTTTTGTATAGGCTTAAGAAGGATTTTGATGTTTAGCACTTCCTCCTGATAATGTAGTTTCCTTTTCATTTGACTAATTCTCTGCTGCTTCTACCCTTTTTTTTCCTCCTCCCTATTTTCCAGGCAGAGAAACTAGTTTAAGGGGATATTCCTGAGCAACATTGTCATCTAGCGAGTGAAAGGTAGAATTGCAAGGATGGCTGTCGTGTCACAGGGATTAACCTAGAAACCTGCTGAGAGGTTACAAGGGCTCCTGTGCTTTTTGTCCTAAATTTACAGTGGACCAATAATGCTGTTGAAAAACTGGGGAGGATTCCCATTTCCTTAATATTAATTTTAAGCTATTATCCAAAACGTTTGTGGGCTGTTAGGATCTCTTCAGGCCAGCAGTCTCTACCTCACAGGTTGAGACTCTAAAACAGAATTTATCAATTAACAGGATTAAGTTGCTGAGATACTACCATGTACTACAAAAGCCTGCACAGAGATTATCCTGATCAGGTTGGGACTGACAGCTTGTTATCACCTAATGGATTAACCTTCTTGGAGCTCTTGGCCTTACTGACCCAGTGACTGGGATTCCCAAGTGCTCTGAGGCTCCTGTAGGAAATCTGCACTAAGCAGGCACGCTCTTCTGGTGACACCATCCCTGAGCAGGTTCTGCTTCCTGCAGACTGGTTTCTCTGAGGGATTTGTCCATTTGTGCTGCTCCTTAAAATATGGGACCCTCGTTGGGCAGATGTGGCTTTGCCATGTTGCTTGGCTGTGATGTAGGATTGTGGATAGACATGATAAAAAGTCCTGTCTTTCTTCTCTGGGCTAAGCATTTAAGATAAAGGTTGGGTTGATGATGGTGGTTCTTCCTGTGGGAGAGCAGTAGTTTTGATCCTTTGCCATCCTCTGAGTGGGGAGGGCTGGTTGAGGTCACCTCTGTTGAGGTCCAAGTTCTGTATCACCATGTGTGAGCTGTGAATTTTTCATGCCTGCTTCTCTCTAGGCAGTCAGCTGAAGCTGACCAGCTTGAGCAGTGTTTGGTGCCCCAGAGCAGTAAAATCCCCATCAACTGCTCAGTGGATGCCAGGTGCTTGTCTTGAGACCAGAATGGATCTGCTGGTCAGATCTAAGACCCAAAATGCTTCGTGGAAAACTTGAAAAACCAGGATTACTCTCTGTGGGCGCTGGAATTCTGCAGTTTAGGGCCTTTTAGCCTATTTGTGTCCTTATCCTTCAGCACATACCATCCAAGAGTAAGTAGCAAGCAAGAGGTCTGAGCTTGCAGTGTTGGGTTTGCTGTGCCATCCTGCTGGCATGAGCAGGTAGAAGGTTATTCCATGTGTAAGTGACACAGGTGGTGAGGGACACCGGTTGCTCCATATGCGGTCCCTCCCATGAATGTACCATCTCCCCCCTTGTCTAAAAGTGGTCCAAAACATGAATTGCCCATTGATTTGTGTTTTTTTGTTTATTCCTGCAGGCTGGAACAGCCGTATTTCTGTGCGGGCGCCCAGTTCTTCCAGGCACTGAGTCATTGTTCCTCTCTCCAGCGGCTTTGCATCGTCTCCCGGAGCGGGACTCTGCAGTCTGACGCAGTGATGTCATTCATGGCCAACTGCCTTGAGGTCATCATGTGCCACATGTTTATGGGAGAATCTCTTACCGTTTGCAAAAATCTCCAGCAATCTATTGTCCGGAGGTGAGTGCGGAAGGGGGGTTGATGTGGGATTTCTGGAGCTGTTGAAGATTTATCTCCCTTTCCTCGCTTGCCAAGGTTTATATGGCTTGGAGCACTTGTTCCAAGAAGCTAATAGGTACTGGTGTAACTGCTTGGCGAGCAGACTAGCCTCTTATTTTAATAAGAGTGAATCACTGAAATGTTTGAAGGTATTATATGAATTTTTGATTCCCTTCCCACCCATGTTCTCCTCGGTTCCATTGGCTGAGTTGAAGTTCTGGATGTAAAGCTCCATCATAAATCAAATGACACTTTTTGTGTAAACAAAACATCTGCCGACATTTTAAGTACTGGGAGATTTGACCTTGAAGCTTTCCTCCTTTCCCACAAGTGACTAAGATAATTCTTCCTCCTCTAATCACTTGTAAATGTCACTTACTGATAATCCCCTGGCAGCGCAATTCAAAGCCTTTAAAGGGTTGTTGTGAAGGGTTTTTCTTNAAACTGCCTTTGCACGTTTGGCAGTTCTTAAATGCATTTTGCTTGGCCCCTTGCAGTGTTCTGAGGCTCACGTGGTGGGAAACGTTTGTGTGTGAGCCGTGAATTGCATTTGAAAAGAGAGCTTTTAATTATGCTTGGCATTTTGAAATCTTCTACTAGTGGCAGTCATCTTACAAAATATTTCCCATGCAACAGACTTTCCATTATTATATTTTTTTTTCCTCTTTTCTATAAGGCTTTTTCTCCGCCTTCAGTCTGTTTTCTTTGTCACCTACTGTTGCTTTGCCCTGTTAAGCTCTAATAAAAATTTCAAATCACACGGCATTATTACAGCATCCTAAAGGGTGCTCCTTCCCCCCCCCAGCCTTTCTCCAGCTTCAAGCTGACTTATTACACTTGGCTTCTTTCCACGGATCAGACCCAGAAGAGCCTATGACTATATTAGCTACCTACCAAACTGCTCACGAGATTGTTTGTTACTGCCTCTAAAAGCCTCAGTGTCCTTCTGGGAGAGTAATTGTTGGAAACATCTGAGTAAATTCCTTGTGATGTGACAGGGATTCTTTGAGTTTGTTTCTTGCAGGGCTTCGTATCTGGGAAAACATTCCTTGGTGAGTTTCGGTTGGGCTTTGAGGGTCCTCAGAAAGCACCAAGAATCCGCAGTTCCCATTTTTCATTTTGCCCTCCCCTCTGAGATGTCATTGCAGCACTGGCCAAAATTTTAATGTCTACTTACTGAGCAGAAATATGCTGTTCTGCAGTCTTTTCTCCCTCTTTTTCTCTGCTGTGGATGGATTCTCACTACATCCTGTACCTCTTAATAATTTAAACCCTGGGAACTTTCCAAAGAGCAGTTGATGTCTTGTGGAAATGTTAAAAAATACACTTATATTTAGCAACAGTTCTGGCTGTCGTACTATTTTTCTCCTTTTGTATTTTATTAATAGAGACGTTTGTATGAAAACAGGTTTTTTGAAGTTTGGTGGGTGGGTTTTTTTTTTCTCCCCCTGAAGAAAGCATCTGGTCCTACTGCAAATTCTACACCTGAAGTTATAATCCTCTATGACATTGTAATTGGTGGCTCTGGAAACGATTTTGATGTCACGTAAGATTATGACTTCAGGAGGAGGATAAGCAGTGGGAGCAGATGCTCTTCTAAGCAACAAAGATCCCGTTCTCATGCAACTGTCTTTAGTAATAAAATGGAAGGAGCAAAATACAGAAAATGATGTGTAAGCAAAGCCTGGAGTCTTCCACGAGCCATCAGTGAGGCTTTAACCACGTGATTCTTCCAGTGATTCCGTTCTGATCCTTGCACAAATGTGCCTTCAGATGAGGTCAGGAACTGGCTTTCCCTTGGCTGCATTTTGTCTTCTACTCCAAGGGCAGAGAGACATGCAGTAAAATCTGTGTCTGAGCTGGTTCATTGCTAAAACCTGTGGATAAGGCCCTGATTCATACAGCATGGCTTCCTCTGAAGGAAGTGCTAGTGTATCTTTAATCCAAATTTGAAATTGGAAGAGCCCATTGGGCCACAAGTTTGAAGTTATATATCCTTGTGCCAGAATGAAATAAGGTGATTTTTTTTTTTAATTAATATTAGGTGGTTTTTTTGAATGTGCAGTGATGCTGCGTGTGTGTGGGAACCATGGAGAGTGGGTGGGAAGGAGGAGGGGAGAGCAGGGAAGGCAAAGCTTGGGAGCCTTTCATTTTTTTGCTCCTTTTCTTGAGCTGGGGGAATTGATCCTTGTTCCTCGGGGTCAGAGTTCCTGTTTCAGGGCTATGGAGATGGTCTTGTTTAGCCTGACAGCAGGCAAGTGATTGCTGTTTTTGAACAGGGAGATGGAGCCAAAGTGACTTTCATTCTCCCAGTGGCTCTAAAAAGAGAAGAAATGTGAGTGGGAACTGGAAAAGCCAAGGGCTGGGCATGCCCCAGTAGTTTGCTGGGAGGGCTTGAAATTGCAGTTTCGTGTAGCACCATCCTTTTTCAGAGGTGGATTCTTGGGAGGGTTCGGATCCTAGAAGAGGCTGGGACAGATTTGGGGAGAACAGACTGGTTTCAGCTGCCAAGTTGTACTGGAAGATGGTTGTATGTACAGGGTGTGGTAGTGAGAGCTTGGGTATTAAATCTCCTGCATCATAGTGGTGGCTTAAAGCCTGAATTGGTTCTCAAACTCTTCCCTTTGACTGTAAAATAAGGATAATATTATGTATTTCTGTTCTGCTGCCTGAAAAGAGAGTTGTTCTCATGTCTGTTAGTCTTGTGACACCTCTAAGTCAGGCCTTGTGGTGTCCAGCTTTTTTGTGGGCAGTTTTCTGCTTCAAGTTTGCTGCTATTTGGGACAGATGAGTTTTACGTATTTAAGTCATTAAAAGCCTCTGATTCAGTTCTGCCTCTTTGGCAATGAAACACAGGGAACAGAGCAGCACTCATCCAGAGCCCTCATCAGCAAACAAGAGACTTGCAAGGGCAAGGTCTCCTCTGAGCTTTAGAGAAGACTGTTTCCCTCTGGGCAGATAAATCATTGCAGTGTTTTTCTTTATTCTTTCTTTTTTTTTTTTGTGAATGGGAGGGGTAATCTTTATGGTTCAGCGAGCTACTCTACGCATGTAAGAAGGACCTGGTGGTTAGAATGGGAGATGTGGCTTGAGGGATCCGCATCCACTTCCCTCATCTTCCTCAGATTTCACATGTGACAGTGGTCTAGTCTCAGTTTGTTTGTAAAATGACATAATTTTTATATTTTTTTTCCCCTGTCACATGGTGCTCAGCTGCTGCCACCCTTCAGATAACAAGACAATGTTTTCCCTTTTAGGCTTGGACCCGAACTTTGCCAAAGTGCTTCGTTCCGAGCGCGTGTTCTCTTTGTTTAAATAACTCGTTTGTTAAAACCACTGCAGCAGTTAATTCCAGAAACACTGAAATACCACAATTTGTGGATCCACGGTTGTAGGTTCAATTGTAACCCCACAACTGTTGCTGTGCAAAGAGGTTTCCTTGCACAGAAGGGAGATTTCCTTCTCCCTTTAGGGCTGGTTTCTTTCCAAATCCTTGCAAGGAGCCAATGTGTCCGAAGCCCGGTCTGGGGGTACTGGTTGTGCTCCCAATAGTTTTCCCACAGGATTTCCACACTGTTACTTTGTGAAACAGTCAGTAGATGGAGCTGTGACCTATGGAAGGTGTCCCACTGCTGCTTACTGATGTGTTGCATGCTAAATAATCGTGTTTACATGCCTGTATTTCTCTGCCCCAGAAATCTTGCAGGCAGGGAATTTGGATGAGTTCAGGATGGCAGGGCTTACATGGCGTGGCTGTGGGCACTTCCCAGATGTGCAGGAGAAGTTGCTTTCCTAGCAGAGCTTACTGGGAGAAAATAGGCTGGAAGAGGGGATGGGAAATGCTTTGGCAAATATCCCCTTGGCCTCAAGGACAGATTTTTATTTTCCAGTGTGTTCCTTTAGAATTTTGTCGGTTTTAGCTTAAGTGTTTAGATAGCTCCTATCATTGTAATGGTTTCAAGGACTCTAAAACACCAGACAATTCAAGCCTCGGAAAAGTCCTTGAAAAAACACCTTGGAGAAGATCAAGAAAGCAACAGTAAAAAAACCAAAATCAAACCCAAAGCGAAAAAAAATATCTCTGAATGTCATTAGGGATTCTTCATACATAGAGGGAAAGTGTCAAGGCACAGAGGTGAGCTGTGATTTATAGAAATACAATCCAAGTTAAGCCATGGCAGAGAGCGTGGTCAGGAGGCAAAAGGCTGTGATACAGCTGAAGTGTGTTTTGGGGAGGGGAGTGGGTAGGCTCAGTTGCTCACATCTCCCAAAAGCACCGTTGTGATCTCCTGGGGTCTGATACCTGCTGGGAGAAGGGCTGGCTGGGGTCCTGGTGCAGCATCCCCCAGCAGCTGCGGGGTGGGCAGTGTGGGGCTGGTGGTCCTAGCTCAAGTTCTCTACCTGTCTCCAGCAAAGGGCTTTGCAAAGTGATGATGTGACTGAGGGTTAACCCCTCCTGGAAAGCACAGGGAATTTTACTGTTCTAGGGCAGTCTGCTCATCCTGGGGATCCGAGACCCAGAGAAAAAGAAGCACTGAGTTACCCGTCACAGGCAGAAGACGGAGGGTTATGAACAACTCTTAGTTTGAAGTGACTTGCACAATAGGACTCCCGCCACTTTCCAGGAATAGCATTTCAGCCTGAATTAGATCTTACTATTCAAGCTTCTGTAGCATTCCCTACATTTCCCCATGCTTGTTATTGTCCTTTTTTAAACACAAAACTGTTGGCTGGATCATACCTGTTCTTAAACTGCTGATTCCAGTGGCTCTGTGTGGCTGTGAGAGCCGCGATGCTCACTGAAGGCATGAAGAACCCTCCTGGGATTCAGTTGCAGGAGCAGGGCTTCCAGGTGGGAGCACAGGGGTGAAACTGAATGTTTGGAAAGTGCTGAGCAAGCCAGTCCCTCTCCTGGCATTTAGCACAAGACTGAATTATCACAAATGAATTTTTCCTCATTTCAGAGCTAAGAATTCCCCCTTCCCCCTGTTGCTATTGCTCCCGGATATCCATCCCTGCAGTATTCCTCTTGCCTGCGTTCTTAATGTGGGCTCAGCCTTAAGAAAAAGCAAAAACCTTTTGGGTAATCTTTTTGACTGTTAGTTTGGGTGGGAGGTGGCCACGAGGGCATGAAGTGCAAGATCATCTCTGAATTCAGCAGAGTCCTCCAGTGTCCCTCCTGCACTGCCCACCTGCCTGCTGCCATTGCATTGACGCTGCAAAAAGCCAGTATTAGCACCTAGGGCTTATTTGAGATTTTCAAGCTGTGGTTTTTTGGGGTTTTTTTGCATCCCTTCGCCACTTTCTCTTCCTTCTGACCGTGAAAAAGTCCCTCTTTGTACACTGCTGGCTTTTCCTGGATCCCAGAGCCAGCAGGGTGGCTGCCAATCCCACTCCGCTAGCCTAAGCATGTTGTGGGCTCCGGCCCTGCGTCTGATTGCAGAAGACTTAATGTATCGCTAGGCTGGTATAGTGAATCATTAGCATCCTGTTCCAGCTTTCATTGTCTGTTTCATTTCCTGCTCTTAGAAACCCCTGAATCATTCTGTCACAGACTGAATAACAAACTGCATCCTTGTCAGCTCGTGTTACCCAAGAATTCCTTGGCAGGCTTGGCGAAGGCTGACTGCTTGAGGTGTGGCCCCGGACACCTTTGCTTCTACCAAGGATGTTGTTTATGGGTGGGTTCAAATATTTTACAAGCCAGCACGGCTTGTGGGACCATCCCCAATTTGGTATATTAATGTATCTTCATTTGGAGGGTACTAACATACCCTTTTCTTAAATGCATTCCTGTGGTTGACCCAGATGGCTTGTTCTAACTGCTGGCTCGTGTGTTTTGAAGAGAATTCAGTCCTAAAACCTTCCTTAGCGAGTAGGTCGGTTTGTGCCTGAAGAAGATTTCAAGGAGTGTCCTCCTCTCTCTCTTGGCTGAGAAATAATAGTGGAACAGTGCTGTCGTGCTTTCTCTTCATGAGAGTGTAAAAGGCTGAACGGAAGCATTAAGTGCAGCTTTAAAGCATTTCCATAGTAAAATAAATCTAATTGAGCAGTTATTGCAGTAGCTTTTTAATTTGTGGAAGAGATTAGGAAATAACTTTCAGCTTGCTCTGGCAGAGCACTCCCCTAGGACGTGTCCTGGGCGCTCTGGCATCGCTCTTTGGGTTCTTATTCCCTCCCCCTCTAATTGTCCGGTCACATTTGACTGGCGCAGGGTTCAGCTGGCAAAATAATGGAAGAACCTCAGTCTGTGAGTGTGTCTGATACAAACCTCCGCTCATGGGAGAAGTAGCAGAGTGTTGTTCATGGCTTAGAGGGAGAAACCACAGTAGGGAGATATAATTTGCCTCTACTTAGGATGAATCTGACGTGTTTCGCCCCTTCCCCATGACATGATGCAGTGGCAGAGGATGCTGCATTGAAGATAATGGGAGAGTTTGCAGTGTTGAGTGTGAGTGACTTCCAGAATCCCTCCTACACCCCTTCATGTCAGGGTGGAGGCTGTAGGGATGGGACTGGAGGTGAGGGGAAATCGCAGGCATTGGGAAAATCCCAATTTGGGTAGACAAGAGGGGACGGAAGACACTGTTAAAGGCAAACACTTCACGGGGGAAATATATCATTGTGTGGAGTGAGGAGCAACCTGAGGAATCACAACAGCTTTTCCTTGTCCATTTCTGAAGCTAGAAAATGAGCTTCTCTCACTGCTGATACTCTGGCAGGGTTGGAAGTGAGAATGGCACTAAGGATCTGCTTTAGAGTCGGTGTGTGGGAACTTTGGACCCCTCCTGAGAGGTTTCTGGGGGTGGGGGGTAAGGGTCCTCCCTGCTCACAGAGGAAAGGCCCTGGGGGCATCCCACCCGCAGTGTCTTTGGCATGGCTGGAAGATGCTCCGGATGAAGTTTCATTTTACATTCCTGTAAAGAAGGAGAGCTTTTGCAGCTCCCTATTGCTGAGTTCAGGGAAGAAATTTTAAGTGTATGTCTGGCCTTCATGAAAAGATGAGAAATGTGTGTGTTTGTACGTTGGGTTGTGCCACTTGTCAGCTGCTCCAGCTTGTCCTGGCACTTCCTCTGCTCCACCGTGCCACGCTTTGGGGGTGGGAATTTCCAGCCTGGCTCAGGTACGTTGGCTGGAGCTTTCAAGACAGATGCCACATTTGAACTTTCAGATGTGAGCGAGTCTTCCAGCGAAAACAAATTTACGCTGTGCCTGGCGGAGGATTAACAGGGATTTTTTTGTGCATGTGGGTAACAGAGCTGCATACATGGCAAAAAGTGAGTTGGTCTGAATTCTCTTCTCTTGGGAAACTTGCTCCTCTCCAGAAGCAGCTCAGCAGCCTGTGTGGGGAGTCTAAGTGGAGGGGGGGAGAAGGTGTGTAACTGCACTGGGTTGTGTTTGTGAGAGTTGTGCAAACTGGAGACCGCATCTGCTGTGTTCCACCAAATCAAGCTTTTCTCCTGGTTTCTTTCCTTACTTCTTTAGAGCCTCTTTTCCCATAAGCTCATCTCAGTTTGTGGAGCTAAAAAACCTGGCCTTGATCCACTCCTGATGCACCTTATTTCCTCATTTTATCTGGTGTGTGCTGCTTTTGTTGCCAGTGCTTAATTATACCACCTTGTGTGCCCTTATTCCTGCTTGCCAGCTTTTGTGAGGTGAGATCTGCTGAAACGTCTGAATTTGGCTTAGGGCTTTTCTTTGGTTTCTCAGGAAATCTCAAGGAGAAATTCATTCTTCAATCCCAAATACTGCTTTATCCTTTCCTTACAAGTGATAGAAGATAAGTTTGAACAGCTCCAACAGCAGCAGAGGTGGCATCTTCTGGGGTGTGTGGTGCAGTGGGGCATCATCCGTTGTTACAGGCTGGTGGGTGAGATTCTCCTGTGGCTTTGGGCTGCCCTTTGGCTTTATCAGCAGGTGGAGTCCTGGGGACTCATGGAGGGGCCTCTGCAGAAAGGTATGTCTGAAAACACACACTGAGAGTGTTTGCCAGGAGATAACTGCATTCCAGGGAGTGACTCTTTTGTCTTGCTAAAATTGAGGAAATCTGATCAAAGTGCAGCCTTGCCTTAGACTTTTTTTCTCTTTCTTTTTGACTTTGTCCCTGACCTACATATTGGATCCTGCCACGCTGCTTGGAAGTAATTGAGACCCGTAGTGTTAGGCTATTTACCAAGCTGTTCACTTGAAAATAACCTTACTGTGTCCATTCCACACCTGTTCTGGGATCTTTTTAGAGGCAAATAACAAGGTGCCATTAACCCTTTCAGCCACATGCAGCCTGTTGAAGATCTAACTGTAGAGTGAGGTTATACCTCTGCTGATGCCAGAAGGATTTCATGACACAGGGTGGGCTTCACTGTTTGTTTCCCAGCTCCAAGAATGATTCCAGCCAGCTGCTGAAGCCAGGCCCACTGTGTGTCCACATCCAAACGAGGACACTTCAGAGACCTTGTAAAAGTTCCCGCCGGGTGGTTGTTGGTTTGGTGTTGAGTCTGCTGGACCAGAGGCTATGCTGGAAAATATGTGTGTGAGGGGGTATTTTCTTTGTTATCCCAGTGGTTGTTTCTGATTAAAGGATCTGGTTTGAAGGGGCTGCTAGTCAGTTGCCTAGAAAACTTGCTTTCATTTAATTAATCATGATGAGTTTAGTCTGGAGGTTTTGTAGGAGAGAGCAAGCAAGCATATCCTTGGCTTCTTTCCCTTGGAAAAAAAAAGCAGGGTTTCATGTCTGAAACTGCAGCTCTTTTGTCTCCCCAGGTCAACATCCTTCTCTGTCCTTTGGGTTTTAATTTTACAAGCCATGCACTTGCAGAGGTAGATCCAGTTTGAAGTCCATCCAGGTGTGGAATGAGGAAAGAACCGTCAAGAAGATTACAGGAGCTATTCTGCAACTCATTAACTCAATCTCTTCCCCTTCTTGTTATCTCCTCCCCATGCCTGGGGCCTTTCAAACTAGTGCTCTAAGTGCTTCTCACTTAATCTAGCCCACCTGGACAGGTGTATGAAGAAAGGAATTGCCTTCCGGGGAAGGACTAAAGGAGCATAGATTGCAGAGGGAGGCTGCTTTTGGGAACTGCTAATCCCAGTTTAACATTATGACAGCTGCTCGTTAAAATCAGGGTGTTTTTTTTTAACAGGCAGTTAAAGGAGAGGTTTTGCACGCACATTTAGCTGAGGATAATAGTGAACCATGTGCATTTGATTGTTTTTTTGTTGTTTTTTTTCCTTAAATCAAGCAAATTGTACATGGAAAGAATTCTCCGGCGTCAACTTGCTGGGGTATGGAATTTACAAGGTTTGCAGTAACATACAGTTTCCTGTTGAGGGGGGGAAGAAAATTACAAAGCTTTTTTTACTTTTTTCTTTTTTTTTAAGGTCAAGTTCAAACCTCTCCTATAAATCCAGCCTCTTTGGAAGTTCTACTTGCTGTGTTGGGTTTTTTTTTAAGTTGTCTTGGTGGCAGATTGTTGTGTAAACTTGTCTAGGTTCTCTTTTTTATAGCTCCATGTAAAGGCTGCTTGTAAACTACAATTTTGTATATGGTGAGAAGGCAGCATGCAGATCTAATTTGGGAGAGTCTATATACAAAGAAAGAAGCAAAAGGTTTATTTGCCTGGGGGAGATGGCTGTTTCTTCCTAGCTGAACTTCAGTAAACTTGGACTATTAACATGATTTTCTCTGCAGGACTGTGGTGTTGGATAAGAAACATGAAGAGCTGAGGCAGAAGAGGAACTATCAAAGAGACATTTGCTGTATTTTATGTCATTTCACTGCAGACTTTACCAACTGCCTCGCAGATCAGTGGTTATTTGCTGGTTGATTTCTTGTAGGCAGTGTTGTGGAAGTAGGAAGCTGCACAAGCTCCTACAGGAGCCCCCAAATCCACTGGAGGAGCGGTGTCCTTTTCTGCCAGCCCTTAGGCAGGAGCCATGAAGGGCAGGTCTGTGATGCAGAAAGATATAAAATTGCCCCGGGTAATTTTGTTGCTGGAAATCCTTACTCCAGCAGCTACTTATGTTCAGGCAAATTAATTTAACCCACCAGGACTGAGCAACTAGCCTCGGAATGGGAGTTTCTCTGCTATGTTTTTGGCAGCTCTACTCCAAATTGTTTGTGGATGGGAATATCCTTTCTGGCTCCCGGGAAATGCCGGTCTCTGGTGGCCTTTTCTTCAGCTGGCCGTGTTGCTACCTGGGATTTTCATGTGTATTTTCAGCAGCTGAATCTCCAGCCATTCTCTCTCTGTTTGACAGAAAGCTGGCTGTTCTGTGAGAGATGAGCTGGGAATTTTCCAGAGATACAACTATACAAGAGAAGTTTGTTGAGCAGTGAGAACTCCTCTTTTGACCCAACGCAACTTGGTTCAGCCTCAAGGGACTGATGCTGCCAGTTTGACTCTGCCTCCTTTAGAGTGATAATGAACTGGCCCTTGTCACAGGGTTCGGAGGAAGCATCTTGGTGGCATGGGGCTGAGAGTCACAAGTCTTTTAATCTTCAGGGTGTAATTCTTAAGCTGTAGCATAACTTCCCTTTCCCTCCCAGCTTTAAAAGACTGAACTCTTGTTATGCTCCACTGAGTAATGCTATTTCTCTTCCCCCATGTTCTCTTACTCACCAGGTTGCTGTCGTGTAGAGTACTTGCTGATGGGGACTTGGACTCTCTTTGTGTGGCTCTTTCTACTGCATCACATAAGTGGCTTTAACTTTTGCTGTTCTCTTCCTCTGCTCTGTAGTTATAACCCTGCTGCTCCTCTCTCACGTTGTTATATCGGGCCTCTTGCAAGGTCTGGGATGTGTTGCTGGAAGGGAAACCCAGTGACAAGAAGAGCTGGGAGGGCAGGAGGAAAAATGCAGATTTCTCAAAGAAGGGACCAAAAGACAGATCCGTAGATTCAGAAACTGGAAACCAAAATTCAAGTGGCAAACAGGGATAGTTGTGTGTGTTTCTGTCAGGGCAAATTCCTGTGGTGCCAAGACAGGTTTTCTGCAACATGGATAAAAAGGAGGCTGCAGTGTGTGTGTGTGTGTGCTTGCACTTAAATGCTTATCTGCAGATCTGAGCTTTCTAAACTTGCCTGTGCTCTAATTGCAGAGCAGAGACTCTGCATGCAGAACAACCCAGCCCCGAGTGATAATCCCAGGCTCAGCCCCGAGGGAATGCCTGGCACTGCTCTGGCCTGATTTTCTTAATGGCTCTGCAACTTGCTGCTGGTTTGTTGTAGCTGGTTTAAATTGTTATCTCCAAGCACCTTGCTCACCTTGGGCAGCGCTCTTAGGAGCTCTGATCCTCTAAGAATACCTATATATTGTGATTTATTTGTTAATTTTGTAAAACTTCTTCCTCCCCCCTCATGGTAAAACTGATTTGAGCTTGTGTCAGCTTTAGCAGTCCTGCTGGAAAGGGGTGGAAGCCCTCTGACACACAGAGGGAAGAGTGGGAGACTTCTAACTGCCCCTCCTGCCTCCTCTGAACAACCCTTCCTTGCTGCCACCACTGCCTGGTCTATAACTCACATAACCCCCTTCTCTTGCACTGGAGAATTTGTATTTTTCCTTGGCTAATAACCTGTGTCTGATTCAGTTTCCAGGCAGACCGCCCTGCACTGAATGTCGTCATTTTCCCTCTGCTTCATGAGGACTTGACAGAGGTCATCAGAGATGTCCCCATGCGGCACTTGGATGAAATTACCTTGTTTAAAAGCAGAGTGGCCGAGGAACCTCCCAACTTGTGGTGGTGACCGTCACAGCATGGAAGAGACAGTCAGTGTGAACACCTGAAATGGCTTCTTGTTGGCCTGGATTTCCCATCTCCAGCTCCTGGCCGCCTCACTGGATGCTGTACAATCCCTTCAAATAGGTTCAATTGCAAAATAAATAATAAAAAACAAAAGCTGGTCCTTTGCAGTGGGGAAACACCTACTGGATATTGCTTGCATCTGAAAAGCCTGTCTCAAAGGCTCCTGGAATCTGATGAGTATTTCCTTGCGGTTAATATGAGTTGTTTTGTTATTTTACTGAAGTTAAAGGTAAGAGAAGCTGACTTAACGATGCTCTTTCCCCTGTGTCGCCTGGTGTGTTCCCTAAGGGACCCCTGTGTACTTTGGCAGTGTGCTTTGTGATATTGGTGGAAATCCATTCTTTGCTTCCGTCTGTTTTTGGCAAAGTAGAAAGTTCTAAGCCAGTGAGAGCCCAAAACTGTGTTGCTCAGTTGAAGTGCATCACATCTTTTCTGTGTTACAAATACGCGTTTGTAGTCACACACATGCAACCACAGATATTTAAAGGGTTTTTTTTTTGATTGAGAAGTACCACAAGGACTCTTTTTTTATTATTTTTTAATAACAAATTAAGGTCATTAGCACCTCGACCCTGGTATGTTCTTGCTGGTGCTGTTTCCATTGCTCTGGTGGAAGAAGTTCTCAGCTTTTTTGGAAATCCTTGTCCTAGGGTTAGATGGTGCCTACGGTGAAGAAGTTGAGGGTCAGATCTGATTTAAATGCAGCCTGTCTTGCAGTGTAGAGGGGAATGGAGTGTTCCAGTGCTGTCCTTAGATCCCATGCCTTCAGCTCCTGCTGATTTTTAGAGATGTTATGAAGTATTTTCATAGTGTGATTTCAGTCAGCTTCTCTGCTCCACAGAACTTCCTCAGGCATTGGTAGTGGTCTGGATCACTTTCGTATTGCCTTATTTACTGAGCACTTTTGAAAGCATCAGACAGCTGTACCCAAAGCCAAGTTATGAATTCCTGGAGCTACGTTTCTGGGTGGCAGTCAGATTTCCTTTCTGCTGGAGCATTTTGTGGTCATGTATTGGGTCTGTCTTCTGCTAGACAGTGATCAACCAGAGCTGTCTAACTTGTCCACCTAATCGCTCCCTAATGTGTTGAGCAGTGCTTCTCTGGGGAGGCCCAGTGTCACCCAAAGATGTCGTCCCCATCTCCTCGTTGCCGTTTTCTACACAAGATGCCACCTCCCAAATGCTGTTCTGCCACCAGTGGTTCAGAGGAAGCTTGGTCTTCTGGTGGGATAGATTTGAGAGCAAAATTAATCTTGCAGCTTTGTAGGACTTTCCTTCCTTACTTTCCCATCAGTCAGGTGTGAACCTGTCTGGAAATCTGTCTCGCTGATGTGAATCTTGAGCCAGACTGTGGTAACCCTTATGCTCATTAGGTTACGTTGTTAACGAGCAGGTTAACCTGAGACTTCTGACAGCACAAGTCTGAGTATTGCTACAACTAACCCCTACACGTGTTCGCTGTCTGCCCTGAGTTTCTCTCCTTTCCCTGCTCAGGACAGGGTGCTGTCAGTGGTCCCTGGGTTGCTGCAGCTGGCAAGAAGGTGGTGAGGTCAACTCATGCTCCTCCAGGAACGGCAGTGGCTGAGCCACCATCACTCCTGCTGTATTTGAGACTCTGCTTCAGGTTAGACACCGTGCGGGTGAGTGTGAGGAGCTGGTGCCCTGTTCTTGGCATCCTGCCACTGTTTTCTCTCCTGCTCTCCCAGCGAGGTCGTTCTTTCTACCTCTTGTCATATTACTTGCCTGTTTGAATCCCTGTCTCCCTCTCCAACATCTTTCTTCTCTCCTCCTCCCTCGCTTTGGCAAATCAGATGTACTTTGTGGCAGAAACACAAGCCACTGCTCTGTCCAGTTCAAGCCACTTCAGCTCTGCCTTGCTGTTGTCTGGGTTTCTTTCCTAGAATAAATAGTGAGGGTTAGGCAGCAAGCATTTGCAAAGCTCTGTTCTTGTCCTGATTAGTGCAGAATAGTGGGAAGCTGAGGATATGGAGCCAACTCTCTAAAACTTGACATTCTATCCTGTGGAGGGATCCTGATGCTCAGTACCTGCTGTAGAAGTGAGAATGTTCCCACCATTAGCAGGGATTTCCCATTCACATACACACTGTGGCACCAGCAAGAGCTTGGCAGAACCACCAGCTCGCCTGTTCCTGTCCCACTGGGGGACACTGGGAAGCAGTAAACACCAGTTGCTTAATGATGGTATTAACCCTTTGCTCTGGGGGGCTGGAATAACCTGATGGAACGTGCTGTACTTAGACCTTTTGCTCGGCAAAGCGATACCCATCTGCCTCGTGTCTTGCTAGATTGGGGCAGACAATCAGGCATGTTTTATAATGCCATTATTCTCTTGCCTGGAGTATGATGTTTAGACATCTGTATTCACACAAGCAGGTCAGAAGTCCTGGTGCAAACACCACCACTTCTAATCAGGGGCTAGGAAAGGTCACCCACAGGTAATAAAGACAGCACCACAAATTGTGATAAAAAGCTAAAAACTCCTTTCCACCCCTGACTCCCCAACTCCGGGCCAATGCTCAATATCTCTACTACAAATCCTCTTATGGTGAGTGAGAATTTCCGCTGCTTCTGCACTCCAGGCAGGATTCACCAGATGTTAATAATGTGCTTATTTTCTCTAAGTGCTATTTTGGCATCGGTGTTAATTACAATTTATATTCTGCAACATTTACACTGGGAAAAGAACCCACCCTAATAGTCCCCAATTGGCAGAGCTGGGCTATTAAACATAGCGCCATATGTTCTGAGCAGAGCAATATATGGGACTCGGAGCTCACTCGGCTCTGAGTCTCCAACGTGCAGCGTAGGAGAAGGAGAGGAGAAGGGAGAGAAGGGTGTTTTGTGCCTAGCTTTTATTTAATATGAAATTCCCCCTCCTTTTCCCTGGCCTCTGTCCCCTGTCTCTCTGGAAATCTCCCTCCCCGCTATCCCTGAGCATCTAATGAGGTGATCTCTGAGCCTGCTGATGCCACTGTCCGTAGTCTAAAATAAATGAATTCAATTACAGAAGGTGCCCTTCTCACAGGGGCTGCCTCTGCAGGATTCCTGGTCCCTGCTGGCTTGTTTCTTGCTGCTCTCCAAATCAGCCCTCCCATCTCTGGGGAATGCAGAAGAAATCTTTGCTTTGACCGCCAGTGAGGTGTCTGCTCTTCTTTGGGAAAAGGATACTCTGGGACAAGTGCCATAAGTGGGTAAAATCAGAAGTTATTTGCTGCTTCACTAACATCCAAAGTCTTGGTTGGTAACCTGGTTTCTGCAGATTGGGAGGGTCCAGACCTGAAGAGTGATGATGGTTTTGGTGTGGGGAATTTGATGGGGCAACGTTGTCAGTGTTTGGGTAGATTTCTTAGGACTGTAGGTTAAAAGATTGCTTCCTCAGCCGTTTTGGGAAGCTGATTTCATGGTCTCTTTAGAAAACAGCAGTGAAGCTGCTGCTCACTTCGGAACGAAGGTTATACAGCAGTGGCCTCTCCCTTTGGGAGAGCTTGGACTGCAGTCACTCCTCTGTTGGGGAGGTGTTTTGGCAGGAGGAGAAGAGATGGGAGTGCAAGGAGACAGGACAGGAGTGTGGGGTGGACCTCCAGCTGGCAGTCAGATGCGTGCTGTGAGACTCTGCCTCAGTTTCCCTGCTTGTGAGAGGAAAGGAGAGCTCACCCCCCTCATCGAGGGACTTTTCAGGAGTGCAAGATGCTCTCCCCAAGATGAGGAGGTGCTCCCTTGGGAGGAGAGGGCAGGACTGGGGCTGCCCATGCAGGCTGATGGGTAGCAGAGCAGTGGCCCTGCTCGCTCCTCTTCTGCTGGGGCACGTGAGACTCGGGGGGGAGCAGAGCAGGATGAGTCCCCTCACCTTGCTGATCTTCAGAGGGATGGAGGTCCTGGAGTGATGTATGGAAATGGGACTGCACATTGAGAGGTGCTGAGTGCTCTTTCCCAGGAGCTCTTTTAGGATGGGGCATCGCTCCTCCCCAACCTCAGAAATGTGGAGCTTTTCCGTTTGCGGAGTTAATTGATGCAGAAGGGTTGTTTCATCTGCTTAGAGGAGATGCAGTTCCACCTCTGCTGGTCCTGGGGTGGATGGGGAGTGCCTGTCCAAAGCCTCTTACCCCAGTTTGTGGGGAGACCTGTGCAGGGAGCCGTGCTGGGGATTGCAGAGGCAAATCTCCTCTCCTTGCACTGCAGCTCTCCTGCCTCTTTGATTAGATGCGCAGGCAGCCGGGGTACTCTGGCAGGAGAATCATTTCCATAGAAACCAATTGGGATGTTGTACAGGGAATAATGATTAATAGTGAAGGGATGTTGCCTCGGGCCCTTTTCATTTTTTAGGGGGCAGCGAGGGACAAACGAGAGCACAGGTGGGGGGACAGGCAGGCTTGAGAACTAATGGGAAACCATCCCTTCCATTAATTTCCAGGGCAGCTTCCCCTCTTCTCCTCCTACCCTGCCCCCCACTGCTGCTTCCCAGCTTTCGTCAAATTTTCAAAATGGCTAACCTGGTTAGAAATAATCATAATAATAAAAAAGGATGGATGAGGTCTGACTACTAACATTGTTGCTGTTAGCAGCAGGATTTCAGCCATAAAACATGAAGCAAGGGAGGCATTGACCTTTCTGCTGTTTGAAATGAATGGAGACATCAATATCTATTGTTTTGTGGCATTGACCTCTGACGCTCTCGTTTTGCCCTCCCCTTTCCTTTTTTTTTTAACTTCCCCCTGACACTCGAGGAAAGGGGTCAGTTTGTACCATCTATTGATCCCCATCTTACTTGGTGATAGGGAAATAATTAGAATTTTAAAGATCTCTGCTGCACGCTGGCGAAATACACACACAGTCACACACTCGAAGCCCCCGCTTCCCGCCTTGCCTTCTCCCCCTTTCCCTTTGCAGAGATTCAAAGCTCTGAGATCTGAAGGAAGAGAGATCAATATAGGTTTAATCATGATGGGGGTTTTTATTTCAGTTTTTTTTTTTAAATGGTAAAGTGTAACGTTTTATGTTAATGTTGTCGGAGCCTGGCTGCCTGGTGCCTTGTTTTATTTATTGTTTTAAGTAGCCCCTTCTTTTGTGAACTTCCATCTATGTACAGAGGATGTGAAATCAGGCATTGCTAATTAGCTGTATGACAATTAAGTAATGTAGCACAAAACCATTAGGACACTGGATTTGGTTTTGAAGTTTGTCCTTTGAAGTGGGAAGCTGCAACTCCCTGCCCAAGGCTGCTGGGGAAAATGTTTTTCTATCAAAACTTTCTTTGAAAATAAAATGTCAGTGTAAGAGTCCCTATTTCTGTCGTCTCTCCCTATAAACAGCGGGTGGAAATTGTTTCTCATTGTACAAACTGCTGGCATTGATAGAAAGGGGAATTCAGCAAAGCATTAAATGGGCAGTTGGTCTCCAAACACCCTCGTTTCTGGTAAGAGATGTTACCAAAACTGCTTGTTTCGCCTCTTGAAAGGAAATGGTGCTGCTTTAGGAGAGAAGACCCAGGTCACGGCCACCACCCTGGAGATGGCAAAGGGAGGGAGCCCCCAAAACCACGGCTTGGCTTCTGATGCCTTGAGTGCCATCAGGATGTGGCACAGCCTGGTGGCAAATACCGACAGGCTCCTGGGTTTGGGCTTCTCCGTCTGTGCACTCGTTTGACACTTGTGTTTGCATCTGGCCCTTTGTTCTAGTAGTGAGTCCAGTTCTGAATGTGCAACTTTCATGTACGCTGGTGGCATGTGAAACTTCCAATAAAGAGTGAAACTGATTTTGAACCCGGTCCCTCTTGTTGCCTCCTGCCTCTCATTTCCCTTTAAAACCAAAGCCATCCTCCTAGGAGGCACGTTTTGGTGTCGTGTGTTAAGTTTAGTGGGTGTAAAGTGAGGTGTGTGTGGGCAGGGAGGTACCTTGGTGGTAGCCCCAGTCTGGACTGGGAGCTGTGGAGGAGTCACCCACTGGTTGTGCTGGGATGAGCGGTGCTAACAGGGTTTATAGCCCTCTTTCCCCAGGTCTGAGGTTGGCTGATGCTTCTCTGCATCTTGGTGCTTCAGCTGTGTGATAAAGAAGGAGCTATGTTGTGTCTAGGAAATGCTTTTCCTCCATGGATCTCCAAGCTGGGCCGTGTTGCTGTGGGACACAACAACCCTTATCCCTGGGTAAGTGAACCAAAGAGACTTGTGGAAGGTCCATTACTCTGGGTAGTGAGACTGGAACAGGCTGCCCTGAGAAGCTGTGGATGCCCCATCCTTGGAGGTGTTGAAGGCCAGGTTGGATGGGGCTTGGAGCAACCTGGTCTGGTGGGAGGTGTCCCTGCCCAGGGCAGGTGTTTGGGACTTGATCTTTAACGTCCTTCCCAACCCAAACCATTCCATGATTCTGTGAAACCCCAGGCTACAGCCTGTGCCTTGCTCTGACCCCTCGGGCAGCCCCCTGGACCTGCCACCGCTCCATTGCATGAAGCCAAGAGCTGAAATCAAGGGTCTGGTTGAATGTGAACCAGGGTGGCCAAAATCCAGTTAATGCCACCATGGATGTAGTTAAGCTGGGATGGCTGAGGCTGTGGGATCCCTGCATGCTGGGGGCCCGCAGTGGTGGCCACCAAATATTGAAGGGGTGGAGGGGTGTGGGATGGATGTGCTGGACCACAGTCCTGTGGATGCTACAGCTGGAGCATCCCTGGGCTTGCCGGTGTGGAAAGGCTGATCCATGCGAAAGGAAATACACATCCTGCTGAGCTCTCTCTTGTGTTGCTGTTTCTAGGGTACAGGACAGTGAGATCCAGGGAAACCAGGCTTTGGGTACCTGCAGCACCTACTTTGGGTTAAAAACCCTACAAACTGAACATGCAGGAGGAGCAGGTTGGTGGAAAATGGCACAGCTCGTGTACCCGTCTGCCTAAATCAGCGCACCCCAGGTAGGAGAAGCACTGGGAGATCACTCAAATTTGATGCATGGACAGATTTTAAAAGGTGAGTAAGGCTGTGCAGGATTTGTGGTGGGACTGCAGGAAAGCACGTGGGCTGCAGTCTCTCCTCACAGTGATCCAAAGTCCTGGATTTTGTTTCAGAGGGGACTGTGGACCCTGTTGTTTTTCTGTTCAGGAGTGTCTGCTCAGCAGGGCACAGAGCGGACACCCTCCCTCCATCCCTCTACATGCTTGTGTTTAAGTTATGGATTTATTTTTCCAATAATTTTTATCTAAGCATGCTTTTGGGGGAGGGAGGGAAGAGATAAGGAGGGAGGAGGCTGGGGAAGGAATGTGCTTTTGGACTTTGCTGAGTCTCCAACTTATCACCAGGGCTGGCTGTGGAGTTTAGGCATTAACGATCCCAGAGGAGAACTTAAGGGAGAAGTGGTCGTGGTCGATACCATAAGCTGGTGGGAGGAAAGTCAGGGAAAGCCCATGTGGAGCATCCCTCTTCCTCTTGGGTACTGATCTTGTGCCCTCTGCCAGCTTCTCCATTGGCAAGGAGGGACATGGCTTGGGAGGAGGCTGGGCAAGTGCCTCAAACCAGGTCCTGGCAATCAGAGATGTGTTTAAAGAGAGGAACACAAAGAGAGGATGTGTTTAAAGGGAAGAAAATCAGGAATGCTGGTGGTTTGCAGTGTGGGTTATCTCTCTCCTTTCCTTGCCTGTCTCCTGATGGGGTTGGTGACCACAGGACCGGAGCCCTGCCCCTCCAGAGATGTTCAGTAGTCCCCAGGCTGTCGAAGAGCTTTGGTCTAGTGTGGAATGTGGATGTGCAAACCTCAGAAGACAGTTCCCAGTTACTCCTTGTCCTCCAGACCCAGCTGTGTGGAGAGGGTGGGGTGGGACCTGCTGGTGGAGGACAAGGCTGTGTCCACCTTTGCCATGTGAAAGGGATGGGAGACCTTGTACCTGCAGGTCTGGGTGGTTAATGATTGTCCCCTGCTCCCTTTCCCACGTCTCTGCATCCCTATTCTGTCCAACTGGCTTTAACTGGGCTTGCTGGGGAAGCAGCATGTCCTGCAACATACATTTAGGGTGGGAAGAAGCCCTGGAGATCCATCAAGTGGCAGCAGAAAAGGAGTGAGGATGAAGCATCTTTAATATTCTCTCTGGCCATGGAAAGAAACTGGCTGGAAGTTGTAGTTTAGGGTTTGAGAGGGTCATTTCAAGGGACCAGATGATCCAGTTTTCTCCTGCCTGGAGTTCTGGTCCTCTCTTTTTCTTTGCAGAATCTCTTGCATGGGACACATGGATGAGCGCTGGTGCTGCTCTCTGGGCTGGTCCACCTGATCTGTTTTTCACAGCCCTCATCTCCCACCAGCTGCTCCTCAGCATTCAGTGCATCTTGGGTGAGGGCACCTCAGAGGGAGCAGGTCTGCGTGGTGCTGGGGAACAAACTTCCCAGCCTACAGCAGCAAACACTTGTACTTCCACCTGCTGGGACCTTGTCTGGAAGGTCTCTGTCTGGAGTTGCAGGAGGAGATGTGCTCTGAGTCTGTCTTCTTGCCCCGTGGATCAGTTTGGGAGCAGCTTGTGCCTAGCTGGCTCCAAGGTGGAAGATGAGGAGAGAAGCCAAACCACTCCATCTCCCAGAGGCTCTGTCTGTGGCTGCAGGATGCAGCTGACAATTTCCAAGGTGCTAATTTTGTGCTTGTTGCTTCCCAGGCACAACCAGAGACAACCTCTCCCCGGGGGCTGACAGGCGAGGTGGAGGTGGAAGACTCGTGTGTGAGTGAGAACCTGCGTGTTGACCGAGGTTCTGGCACTGGGATGGGTGGGAACTCTTGGAGGGAACCAAAAGGAGAGGAGAAATGGTGTTGTGAGGGCATGGACAAGCTGTAGCCCTGCTTCAGTCCCCATGATCCAGCTGGTTTTGTGCCATTCCTGTGGGACACGTGGCAGTTCTCATGGTGGTGTGGACTTGTCCCATCAAGCGGAGATTTGGAGTAGGGTAGTCCTTTGGGGCCATGGTGGCTTTGTGGTTGTCATCAGAGTGGGCTCCAGTGTCCTGTTCCCATTTCACCAAGCTTGAATCTTCCTGGTGTGCCAGTGAAGGGCTGCATGGAGCGGGAGGACTACAGCAGGTGGAGAAGAGGAGGAGAAGGCTGATTTTTCTCTCCCATATGAAGCACGGACGGATGGAGAAGTATTTTTGAACAAACAAGGCTCTCATCGCTGCCTCCTGGAAGCTGCATTATCAGAGTACCATCGCTGTCCTCTCCTCTCTTTCCCCCTGATAAACAGGAATTAAAAATACAACTAAAAAAAAACCCCTTTTGCTTTCTCTTGGAGGAGGAAGAAAAAAGGGGAAAAAAAAAAAGAAGCCTTGAAAATGCTAAAGGACATAAAGGGCATTCATGAAAGGGTTGGATGGTGGTTATTGCAGCAGGGGGAAAAACAACATTATTTCACTGTGCAGATAAAAGGAAGTGGAAAAGCAGCATATTTATAGCTGGGGAGCCTGGATTCCTTGTTAAGCCGCTATTATCAAATTAATGTCAAAATGCATCAAACAGGCACGAGTGTTCTGGGCCCCTTATGCAAAGTGCTTACAAATTGGTTACAAATACATTTGTTTACAGGGTACGAGGCAGGAGCGAGCTAATTAGTCATTGTAGCAGGGTTGTTTTCTGTCTTTTTTTCTCTTTAAGAATTTTTTTGGCAATTACACAAACAAGCTGTTCTGAAGTATAAATACCGCGCCGTGCTACAGTCCCCTTAAAAAGGGATCAAATAGGAATGGCGGGATACGGAGGGCTTGGCGTGAGCGGTGTAGAGCTCCCTTGCTTCTCCTCCCCGGCCTCCCTTGGGAGCTCAGCTCTGGGAAGGTGGTGTGGAAACCCACCTGAGAGCATTAGGAGGACAATACGTGGGTGGAAATGGAGCAGCTGGTGTTTCTGGGTCCTCTGGGGGGATTGTTGCCTCCTTGCGTGGAGCAACAGTGCCAGGATGGGGATGGCTGCTCCAGGTAGATGAGTACTTTGGTTGGCAGGAAGTTCTGGCCACGTCTCCTGCTGGGCTGGCCCTTTTGATACGGGACCTCTTCAGGTTCCAGCTGCCCACCAGTATTGTAGGAATTCACTTTGGGATGGTTTTTGGGTCGCTTTAGCCACCAGCAGCTGCCAACTCAGGTTGTGTGGGTACCAACATGGTTCCAAGGGATGCTTGGACTTGGAGAGCATCCCATGGATGGGTGGTGGCATCTGCTTTGCATGAAGAAAGGAGTCTGGTGTGAGCTTCCCCCAGGTGGGCAAACGTGTCTTGGGGGCTTCTTCAACCAAACCATGGGTTGTGCCTCCCAAACCTATTAATGAGGAAATGAAGCAGGAAAGCTTATCTGATGCTCAGTGGTGGGAATGGCTGGGGAGGGGAATTAGCTTGGAGGGGCAAATGGAAACTTCCCTGCTGCCCTAAGTCTTAATGCGTCCCGTTCTAGGAGTAAATCACACCTCTGCCACTCAGGGGAGTTGCTAATTTAATCTGCTCTGGTGGGGGAGGATAAAGCCAAGGGGGTTTTACTACCATTATTATTATTTTTAATTTACTAGGAAAAAGAAAGGAGAGAGGAAGAAACAAGTTGTTGCCCCTTTCATGCCAGAGGCCCCAACATTTCTTGGCAGAAGGTGTGCAAACAGCCCTGAAGCTGCTTTTCCGTGTGGATTAGTTTCTGGTAAATCTGCCCTTCAGGCTGGAATAACCCTTCTGAACAGGTCCTGTGCTGCCAGAGGTGCTGGGAACATTGATTTTAATGCCATCATAAAGCCCTGCTGTGGTTTCCATTCCCTCGAGGTGGGCAGTGACCATGCAGGATGGCTGTGCTCAGCACGGCTTTCTTTACTGGCACTTCCAGACCAGCAAAGCCTGGGCTGCATCACATCCCACCATGGTGTGGATGGAGCTGGGTGGCTTCCTGAGGTCCCTTCTGGGATTGGAACTTCTCAGAAGCCCATGGGCTTGGTGCAGATGAAGGGGCACGAGTCTGGTTGAACTCTACAAGCCACGTTCCTCGTGGTAGTTGATAATCCCAAGTGTGCTGAAGAGGTGTGTGGTGTCTCCAGCCTCCCAGCCCTTCCGTGGTTTGGAGATGTTGGGTGCAGCACATCACTAAGCTCATCTGGCTGGGAAGTGAAGACCACGAAGCATGGTGGGAGAAGGCAAGGCTTTCACCAGCCTCTTGCAGAAGCTCTGATGTTTGCACCGGGTTTTATTCTTTTAAAATTTAGGGTAATGCTTCTCTGCACCTAAGATCCGCTTTTCAGCGGTACCTTCAAACTCCAAATCTCTCATTATCATTTTCTTCCTTGTCCTGTTGACTTCTGCAGGCTCCTTGGCCGTGGGGAGGGTGAAGGGCTCCGTCAAGATCAGGGTGTATGATTTTGAGGAATGTTCCCGTTTCCAGCATAATCCCACCCCTGCCCTACAAGCTCCTCAGGAGCACGGCTCAGCTGGTCAACAAATGTGCGAGCAGCCTCTTGCAGTCAGGATTTAACTGGGAGCCCAGTTGTTTTAATCAGAATGTGTCTCTCTTCATTTACAGCTGGGTCAAGGCTCTGATTTGACTGTCATCTCCTGTTACTGCTGGTGACCATGTCAGGGGAACAGATCCTGCTCAGTTGGGTGTTTCACCACCTGCTTCTCTTCTGCAGGGTTGTGCTGGTGTCTCCTTGCTCTGGTGGTTGGGAGCAGACTTCGAATTCCCACCCTCTTTAAGTTATGCTGGTTTGTACCCTTCTTCTCGGATCAGCGCTGGCCTCCAGCTGGATGAGGTCTTCTGTCCTACAGGTTTTCCTCCCCTTGAAATATTTACCTTTCAGATGAAGTTGCCCCAGTGTCTGGACTAATGGTGGTTGTATTCCTCTGCCTTTACTGAAAACAGTTCTCAAACTTAAAATTGCACTTGCCTTTTCACCTGTTGGTGGCTCTCGATCAGTTCTTGATGTCCCAGCATGCCTGGGTCCATCCCCACCTCACTGCTTTCCATGCAGGTTGCCACCTTATACCCAAAATTTGTCCTTGCTTAATGTGTCACCTTCTCTATCGTGCTTCTGGTGACTACCAAAATCCTGCAGTTCCTTGAGTTGCTTCCTTCGACTCTTTGAGCTGGAGGTGGTCAGATCTTCTGCACATCTCCCTTAGTGAGGAGGGTGTTTTGGGTCCATACCACCTTCTCTGGGCTGCAAGATGCCCGTAGTAAGATCAAGCTACTCCTGGCGGACAACATACAACTTGCAGCTCACCCCAATGAGTGATGTTGAGGTGACTGGATGCCTTGATGGAGCTGTGTTGGCATGTGGGATCACTACATGGACCCTGGGCTGGATTAACCTTAGGTATCCAGCCCCATTTATGGTCTTGCATTAAAAGCAAAATAATTAAAAGACTTGAAGAAAGCTTTAAGTGTGCTCGGCACCAGGGCGGTGGTGGGCCCTCTGTGCTGGGGGGGCAGCGGGGAGAGCTGGGCTGGAGGGATGTTCTCCAGTGCCTGGAGCATGACTTGGTCTCCTAGATGCTGCACTGGGCAGGTTTGGGCATTTGCAGACACGCTGTGGTGATGCTGATGGTGATGGTTCTTCCATGAGGAAGAGCAGAAACCTTGGGATCACGGACCACAGCCAAGCCAGTGCTGGTTCTTCCATGAGGAAGAGCACAAACCTTGGGATCACAGACCACAGCCAAGCCAGTGCTCTCAGGGCAAGATGCAGTCTTTGATGCGAACACCTCAAAAAACCTTGATTTACACTGAAGCCAGCAGGTGGCTTTAACCTGGGGCTTCTGTGTCGGCGTGTTGAAGAGTGTGTTTACACACAGGTGAGCACTCTCCTGCCTCTGGGCAAGGATGAGAGAGAAAACGTGTGACAGGCGGGTGGTGGAGGGGATGCTGCGGTGGCGAGCAGGCTGGGGGGACCTGAGCAGAATAGAGCCTGGGTAATGAGGGCTACCAAGATGATTAGAGGGATGGAGCACCTCTCCTATGAGGANAAGGAGCAGGGTCCAGAGGAGAGTGTTTTGGAACAGTTTAATTTTTGTTTTCTGGTGAGACCTGTGGATTCCCTGAGATGGGGTGGGGAATGCTGGGAAGTGGCTCCAGATGGCTGGAGCTGTAGACCCTGATGGGTTTGCCTTGGTGGGATGGGATGGGATGGTGGGGCAGGGCACAGACCCCTGCTCAGTTTTTCTTCTTGCTGTTAATTAACGTTGCAAAGGTGAGGCCTTTCTTGGAGATACAGGTGCTGGCGTTGTGTGAGCACAGATCGGGATGGTGGTGACTTCCAGGCTGCCTTTTGGACTGAAACCCTTCAGTTTCCTGAGGTGCTCCAAGTATGCAAAGGCCATACTTGGTGTCTCCTTGGGTGTGTTCCTCAATGACCTTCTCTCCTGTGTCCAGAGGAGATGGCAGCACTGCCCTTTGGTTCTGGTACCCACCAGAGAACAGAAGATTTCCATAGGATTGAGGTTTCCAAGGCTTCTTAAGATCCTGCAACAGAGGGAAACATCACGGTTGTTTGGTCCTTGTGCTTGTTGGGCACGAACGGCCAAAGGATGAAGAGTGTCCTCCAGCCTGAGGGACTGGGTTTGAGTTCTGGCCGTTGTCTGCCCAAGAGGCAGGAGGAGTGTTGAGATATTGGCACAGATGTGGGCACGCAGAGGACTTGGGGGCATGCCCGGGGTTTGCTGGGCTCTGTTCTCAGCCCGGAGCTGGTGGTTCCCTTGTGGGGAACGCAGAGCTGGTGATTCCGATAAGGCCGCAAGTGCTGCCAGTGGTTAGTATTAACCGGGCATCCTCTTCTTCCCCCTGGGGAGGTGTGGGAGGGGTGGGATGGGACCCTTGTGGTTAGCATGAGGGCTGAGCTGGGCTGGGGTGGCGATGTGGTGTCTCCTGATAAGCTGCTCTGGTTTTTGTCCCTGCAGATTTACAGCCAGGAGGTGGGTGCCGCGCTTTTCGGAGGGGTGATTTATGGCGGCTCCGGGTGGCAGCTGCTTTCCTCTCTGGCAAGGTCTTGGTGACTGGATTGGGTTTTACAGCTGCTGTGACTAAGCCGTGGGTGAGTTAAAACCTCACTGAAGGTCACTGCGTGGTGGGACACAGGTGGGAGCAGGTCCCTGTCAGCCCTGGCTTGGAGAACATCCCCGTCTCGGTGTGGGGAAGGGCTGCGGCTGTTCTGGGGAGGGGGCTTCCTTGGTTCTGCCGCTGTGAAGGGTTGGCTTCATGGCAGCAAGAGTGCTTCCAGCCCTCTGATCCCTGCTGGAGCCTGGCAAAGCCTCAAGTGAGATGAGTTTGAGGTTCTCATCTCTCAGACCTCTGTGGGAGGTGAAACCCCACCATGACCATTACCACTAAGCAATGCCTGCGCTGCCCAGTTGCTTTTCCACGTGTCCCTTTGATGCAGACGGAGCAAAGCTGGGAGGGATGAGCTGCAGCAGGTGAGGAGGAGGAGGATGAAGAGGAAGGAAAGGTCAGATGCCATCACTACGCTCCCTTCTATGTGCAAGCTCCTGCCCCGGGTGAGATTCCCAGCTCTTCTGGTTTGTTTTAGAGGCAGCATGGGGGCCCCAGAGCCCTGCAAACCCTTCGCACTCGGGGTTTTATTGGCATGTGGAAATAGTTTTGTCTGGTTTCAGATCTGGCTGATCACTAACCTTCCCACCACCCTCCCTCCCCCCGAAAAGGGCTGACAACCACAGGCGACTCAACCGCGCTCGTCTTCCTCCCTCTCTCTTTTGTTTTTCTCCCCACATTGTTCTCTGAAATCCCAGCTGCTGCCTTTCTCCTCCCTCCCTTTCCCATCCTTCTACATCAACTGGGGATGGAACTATCAGGTTTTTGTACAGAAGCTTTTTCTTTCCTGGATTTCTCCCCCCCATCCTGGGTGTGCCTTGCTGTGCCCCATCCTCCTCCTCGGGGCTGTGGAGGAAGGAGGAGTTGGTAAGCGAGAAGAAGTGTGATCCATGCGGGATGAAGCCAGGAGGACTCTTTGGTTATCCATCTTCTTGCTGTTAGAAAAGCCTCCTCATGCCATCGTGGGTTGACCCATGTACTTTGGGTCCTCCTGCTTTGTCAGCAGCAGACGTGCAGGACGCTGAGCTCTGGACACCTACCGTGAATGGTAGGACGTGACCTCAGGAGCTGGTGGTCATTGTTCTGGATGACACACCAGGAAAGATGGAGGGCCCTGCTCATGCTGTGGTGGGCTCTGGAGAGGAAACCTGGTGAGATAAGTCCATATTGGTGCTTCCTTTGCCCTTCAAAAAGTACCCTGGGGAAAGGGGATACAACCAAGGCAGTGAGCAACAAGACTAACCAAGCACTGGAGAGGTATGACCCAATGACCCCCTTGATACCTGAAGAGATGCTTGGTGTGAGCTGGTCTGGGGGTTCCCAATGTCCCCACCCACTCTTCCTGGCCGCTGGCTCCCCTTCCCAGCCCCTGCCCCGTGAAGGCATCTGGGCAGCTTCAGCAGGGTGGAGAAAACTTTCTCAGACTTCCCAGCCTGAGCTTCAGGGTCATTTCCCTGTGCCCAAACCTCTGCCAGGGATGCTGGCTGCTGCTCCTGCCAGCGCGCGGCGGGTGATAAATCGCTCCCTCATCAAATTTGGGCTAAATTGCACGGATTAACTCACCGAGACCATCTGTCTGAGCTGAAACGGAGATGGTTGCAGGCTGAGGAACATCCTGGGAGCTGACAGGAGCCAGGTGAGGGTGAGGAGCAAGAAGTGGAGGAAGGCAGAGAGTGAGACCCTTCTGGGCAGCAGGAAAACCCTCCTGTGGGATTCATCTTCCTTTGGGTGGGCTCTGGCAGCCCAAAAAGCAGCTTGCGTTGGTCTGGTGCCTCCTCCTTCCCTATATGTTTCTCCAGAGGACCCTGCCTCTGAGTTAGCATCTTCTGAGGTGATTGCTTTTCTTTTTTTATGTCTTTCTTTAATAATTTTTAAATGCATGACCAGCAATTCAAGAGAAAATAGAAGAAATGGTTATTATTGCTGAGGATCCCAGCCCAGCCGGAGGAGATGCGTTCCTTTTGTGTAACGAACCATCCGTCAGGGGAACAGTCATGCAAATTTCTCTGGCTTTTCTTCTTTTTACCTATTTTATTGATCCGGAGCCTATAGCAGTTGGCTCACGGAATGAGAGAGAGAGAGGTTTGTTAATTCTTGTCAAAGCCTGAGTGGGTGGAGGATGGGAATCAGCTGAAGCTCCTGGGCTTGGGGACACGCTTTGTGCCATGAGCAGGGACATCCTCTCTCTCTTGTGGGCCAGGACACCAGCTCTCTGAGCGAGCTGTTTGCTCTGGTCCCTGGGCACCAGGAGCTGCTGTGGTGACTGTGGTGGACATGGGAAGGCAGCAGAGTGGTCACCAACTCTGGCAAAGCTGCTCTCCACCGTGGGAAGGGACAAGGACACTTGGTCATGCTGCTGGGACAGTTGCCACCAGCCCTGGCATGATAGGTTGCTAGCCCCACAGAGCCAGTAAATGTGAGTTAAATCCTCAAAATCATGAGATGGGCTTAAAAAATCCTCACCTATGGGTCTGTATTTGTTTTTATTAATAATTATTGGTCTCCTCAGTGTGTCTGGGTGTTTTCAGGAATCACCTGCCAAGCTTTTCTCTGCGATTGGGAGGTTTGGGGTCTTGTAGCTTGCAGTGGGGTTGGTTAGCGCTGTCTCTTTTTTGAAGAGAGGTGATTCCAGCCCAAACACTGGTTGAGCATCTGTGGCTGTGTCTCAAGAAAGGTGACAGGCTGCCTTGGGCGGTTTGAGTCTTCTCCTTCATCGGTCTCTTCTTCTGGAAATGAGGAGTAGATGGAGCTGCCTGGGCAAGGGCCAGAATCTAGTGGTCTCACTGCTGTGGAGGGTCTTCTGCTCGGGGCAAACCTTCTTTCTGCTGGAAGAATTGCTTCAAAGCTCAAGAAAATGTGTTTTTTTTCGCTTGAGCGGGGTATATTGAGGTTTCCCCCCACCCCAGGTCCCTCTCTGTGTGTCTCTGAAGGACAGCTCTGGTTGGCGTGCGGGAGGCAGGGACCGAGCCCTGGGGCTGATGACTCTGGATGAGTTAAGATGTGTATGGGTGTCCCCACCACATGGGCTTGTGTGGCTGCAGAAGAGCCACCGAGCCATCCTGGTGCTGAATAAACCATGGAGGCACATCATTAAAACAATTTTGGAGACACTCATCCAAACAGAAACGTGAATTCATTTTCCTCTACGCCCTCTTCCCTTTGGCATCCTCTTCTACCAATCTCCCAGCAGATGAATTTGCTGGTAGGAACCAGAAAACCCAGGGATGTCCAGGGGCTCTTAGCTGGATGGTGGAAATCCAATGATCCTGGGTCTCCTCTGCATCTATCCACTCTTTTTTGCATCACCTCCGGGGCCCGTTGTGGCTCTGGGTGTTTCTTGCACTACAGATGCTAAATAATCATAACAACACCGTGTCCTCCCGAGCCGCAGACTCATCCTGACGATGATTTTTCCTGTCATTTCAGGTATCGCCTCCTCTCCCCGGGCTTTCCCTCAGCCCAACGACGACTTGTCTGAATAATTCAGCTAAAAATTCCGGATCGCAAATAAATACGGGATAATTGCTAACAGCTCGCAGACAATCCGCTGCCGGAGGAAGGCTAAACTCCTGCTGAATTATTTATCCGCCATGAATTATTCGGCTTGGCCCCGTTAGGGAAGAAAAGCTCCTTCCCAACCTTTGCCAAATGGCCTGGCTGGGGGCGACTCTCCTGCTGCTGACTCAGCCCTTTCACTGGTGGTTTCCAGCTCCCTGCCTGCATCTCCCTCCCTCCTGCCTGCATCTCCCTCCCTCCTGCCTGCATCTCCTCCTGCCTGCATCCCCTCCTCTCTGCCTGCATCCCCTCCTCTCTGCCTGCATCTCCCCCTCCTGCCTGCATCTCCCCCTCCTGCCTGCATCTCCCCCTCCTGCCTGCATCTCCCTCCTGCCTGCCTGCCTGCATCTCCACCTGGGGAGCTGATTGCTGCTCCATGAAGTTCCTTAGCTCCCCCGTGGCCCCACAGGTGTGGGGCAGAGGACTCTGTGTGCCAAGCCCTGGGGTTGTCAGGACCTGACCCCTCTTCTTCAGGCTCTCCCTTCCTCATGATGTGGCCAAGCCCTGGTGTGGGTCCCCTTAGGAGGTGATGACAACTTTCTGATGGGGTCTCGTGGGAGAGGTTCCCCCGAAACAGCCTGCCTGCAGGACCAGTGTCCCCATTACAGCCCATCACCTCATGGAGAGCTCTGGAAAGTGTCAGGTCCTTGGGGAAAAAGGCAGCTCAGTTCTGGAGCACTGCAGCTGATGACTAATCCCATCCTCCAGTGGTAGCACCAAGAGGGTCTTCATCTCTGTCTGGTGTCACCTAGGGTGGTGCTGAGTGTGTTCAGTGTGTGGAGAAGGTCTGAGCAAGCATCTCTCTTGTTGGTGAGTTGCTTTTCCCACCTGTGAGCCCTGGAAAGAGCAGCCGGTGTGGGGATGGAGTTGGGGATGGAGCCAGGACAGGGATCCAGGTTGGAGGTTTCCTGCAGGATGCTCTCTAGCTGAAATGCAGTAACACCATGACATGGCCCATGATGGTGTCTCCCAGGTTTCTGGGGGCTCTCCCCTGGCCTTGGGTGGTGGTCTCTGCAGAGCAGGACCTGTGGGCATCCCGCTGCTCATTCCTCCTGCCAGGAACACAGCTAGAAATTGCCCTCAGAGGTGAGGAGCCGCCTTCCTGGGCTCATCAATCTCCATTTGCATCCAAAAGAAGAAGAAAAAGAGAGAAGATGATGATTTAGGAGAGAGATCAATATTCAAAGAGCATGCCTTTTTTTTTTTTTCTCTCTCTCTTCTTTTTATTTTTTTTTCTTCACATACTCCTCTGGGGGTGGGAAACTGGAGGCAGGTACTGGGAATAAATCCTCCTGGCTACCTTGATGTAAATCAGGAGGAAGACGATGGATTTATGGGACTTGCACCTGATTTATATTCCTTGTGTCTGGTCCCTGCAGGTCGGTGCGTGCTCCTGGGGAGCTGAGGAGCTGGATGGGGACCGAAGCCACCACCGTCCCTCCTGCCACCAGCCCCCCTTGCCAGGACCCTGCTGCAGCCGAGCTGGGACTGGTGTGGGGTGTCTGGGTGAGTTTTCTATGCCTTTTACACCCAATTCAGGGAATTTAGGTGTTCTTTGCTTTGCCTCTTCCTGCTGGTGTTCAGCAAAGCTCATCTGCTCGGACACCAGACTCCCAGCGCAGTGATGCCCTGTTGGAGGCTGATTTTCTGACTTGGTGGGGAAAAAAAAGGCTTTTGAGTTGTTCCCAGCGACGTTTTTCCCCCTCCATCCTTCCTTCTCTCCCGCCTCGAGAGCTGGCAAGGACTTGCTGCCGGCAGGGTTGGTGTCTCCATGGAATAAGGGGAACCTCTTCCTTGGGAAAGCCCTTCTCCAAGGACTTTGAAAGGCCCCGGGGTGGTGACGGGGGGAGCTTCTCCCAGCTCTGGGGCTCCCCTTCCCAAACCATCCCGTGTTCCCGGCCGTGGTGGGGCCAGAGCCGGTGCAGGGGTGCTGTTGTTATTCCTCTCATGTAGCAGGAAGGATTTCTGCGAGTGCCATAAACCCATCACGTGGGCAGAGCCTGGGTGAGCTCTAATTGCTTCTATTTGCATAATGAGGCGAGGCTCAGCATCCTGCTGATATTTGAAAGAGGAAAA
>VXBW01001203.1:0-41754 GCA_013400375.1 Thinocorus orbignyianus
AGCCCAGCCAAGGTGTCCAGGGGCAAATGATACTCTACAAAGGGCAAAGGAGTGGCTGAAGGGAAATGATGGACTTGTGTCTTTCTTGTGGGACTCGGAGAAGGGGAGTCTCACTGAAATGGTCATTTGGAGTGGACTGTTTTTTAAAATGACCAGGCAATCCAAAGGCATCCACAACCTTATGTCCTGAGCAGCAGATTCATGGTTACTCTCAGCAACCCCCTGTGATGCCTTCCATTAATTTAAGATGTGTGCGTAGTGTGATAGATGCCCAAGGAGTTGCATCCCTTCACTTCTCTCCCAGACCAGACTTATGTCACCCAAGTCCCTTTCTGAGTGACCCAGCTGTGGTAGCCAAGCTCTACAGTCACTATTGAGGAGTTTGCATGACCTGTGGGCCACGAATTGAGGGCATTCAGCAGGTCCCTCTCTGTCCCTTGCATACCAGAGAAAGGAGAGAAGGGAACCCTCCAGGACAAAGCCATTGTGTTTTCCCACCTTTCTGCTGCAAGACCACTGACATCAGGGAGGGATGTAACCTTGTTTGTGTGTGGAGTTGTCATGTAATTGGTGTGGTAAGCTCCACCAGGATGTGGTTGTTACTCCTGCCGCAAGGGATGTAAGAGAGAACAAGCTGCCTGTCCTGCCCTCCCACATGCTCTAGGCCTCCACAGGTGGTGTTTTGCCCCATGGCCCCCAGTCCTGCTTCAGGCAGAGTGATGGGCACCTCCTGTGCTCTCCCGTACACTGTGGGAAGCCCTGCAGTGCCATTCCCCAGAGCTAAAGCCCTGTCTTCTCTTGAAGCCACCTTCTGTCAGCAAACCCTGTGTGTTCTGCCGGGCAGGAAGGCCCTCAGGAAATGCACCGATGAGCCTCATCTGGGGTCTCTCCCACCTCCCTCTGCCCTTTCTGGGCTGTACTTCAGCTCTGTCCTGAGGCCTTGACCCTTTCTTCAGGAGGTAGGCAGGACTGTGAGGCTCTTGTTCTTCTGCAGGTGTGCCTCTGCCTGACCATGAGCTCCTTGGGTGTGGAGCCTAAGTTTCCCACTCTTTTCCCATCCTCTCCTTGGGTCTGTCTGGTCATTCTGGCTCTGGTGAGCAACCAGTGGGCTCTGTTGACCTGGGTGACTATCATTGGATCTGTTCCTGCCCTGTGGTCTGAGTGCCCTGCTTGATCACCATGTCCATCTTCATCCTCATGTCCTACTTCATTGCCATGAACCTGATGGTTGAGCTGGGCTCTGCGCAGCTCCTGTATACCATCTCTACAGTTTTCCTTGCTCAGGTACAGTGCAACGGGGCCACTGCTGGCAAGGTTGGAGGCCTTCTGGTCCTATAATCATGCTCATCTTCTAGCTACCACTCTGTGGGGTGGAGCTGGATCTCTCTGAGCCCTACCAGCATTTTTGCATGGGTGGATTTTTCCTGTCATCACCAGGATAACGCTGTTCACTCTCTATACTCTCCTCATCATCTTAAATGAGGAATGTGGCCTGTGCCTCTGTGATTAGAGAGTTTCTTGTCTATGGTGGAGTCCCAACCTAATGGGGGAAGGTACTTTGTCAACCCTTTGAAATGATGACCCAGCTACGGTGTCAGAGGAGTGCAGGTGGTGCCCCAAGCAGGGCTGTCACTCCTCTTGGGGACATTTAGTCCCTGTCTGGCCCCAGGAAAGCAGTGCTGAGAATTGAGTCCTTCCTTTGGCATGCATGTCTGGGGAGATCCTGACATCTACGGCTCTCCAGGCTGTCTTTGCTGGTACNTTCTGGGCTGTACTTCAGCTCTGTCCTGAGGCCTTGACCCTTTCTTCAGGAGGTAGGCAGGACTGTGAGGCTCTTGTTCTTCTGCAGGTGTGCCTCTGNCAAAATCTTGAGGGATGGACCATGGCGGGGAGGAAAGCAGATGTGTTTGGTCCCCAGAGTGTGCCTTTGTTTGTGTGGGACATCCCAGTTTAACAGGAATGTCAAAGCAATACTTTGTGGTGGCAGAGCAGCATCTTTCCTTCCGAGATTTGCCCATGCTGGACTCTGGGGACCTTGGAAGAGGGAAAACAGCCTGGTTTATTACTCCGGATAGCAATGCTTGGTATCCCAGAAGGGCTAAAGCCCAAGGGCAGAGCTGACATGCTTGGAAAACTGGTCGCTGAGATACCCTGAGCTGGTTGATAGGGAAAGCTTAGGCTGTGGCTGGTCCTCACATAGGAACTTTGTTGGGAGTCTGGGTTTTAATGATAGGTTTGGAAGGAAATGAGGACCCATACATTAAAGAGAAAACCTCAAAACAAGTCCCAGGAGGGTGAGAGTCTGTGATTACCAGGTGAGGTAGGCCATCTTTGTCTTCATGTCTTTTTCTTCATCTTCTTCCCTCATTGCTGTCTCATTTCCCTGGAAATATTTTTGGCCTCTAATACTATCACTTGAAAGGAGCCTGTGTGGCAAAACAGGCATGGCATGGACAAGGAAATGAAAAGGCAGCGTTGCAGGGAACATAAGCAGTGTCCCCATTTCTTTAATTGTGGTTTGCATGAAAAATGAGCTTGTTGGTAAACACATTACATGCACAAAGGCTGCCTTTAGGGTCTGGGGTGTTCTGGACCAGTATAAAAGGCAGTCCAACTTCAGCTTCCCTCATTCACTTCTTTTGCCTTCTCCTCCTTGGTGAACGAGGTGAGTTACAATCTCCTTTGCCTCACTTTCCTCTTTCTCTTATTCTCTCTTTGTCTTCTGGCCTTGTTCGAGTCTTTAGTTTTCTAAAGAAGGTTTTGCTGAGAGCCTACTCCTTCGTACTGCTTCCATCATGCCTGTTGTCCTTGCTCTCCAAGCAGCTTAGACGGTAGAAGGTGTTGGACTTTCTCTGCAGGGAAACCCTGGGGATCAGGGATCTTTAATCTGCCTTCCTCCCAATGCAGCCAGTCCCTGCTCCCCAGACTCTGCCTTTTCTCTTCCCCGGCAGGCTGCATCTCAAAAGCTGTCTGTGCTTTCCCTGCCCTCTCTCCCAGGTACACCTCCATCCCACAGCCATGTCCTGCTACGATCTGTGCCGTCCCTGTGGCCCAACCCCTCTGGCCAACAGCTGCAACGAGCCCTGTGTCAGGCAGTGCCAGGACTCCCGGGTGGTGATCCAGCCCTCTCCCGTGGTGGTGACCCTGCCCGGACCCATCCTCAGCTCCTTCCCCCAGAACACCGCCGTGGGATCCTCCACCTCTGCTGCTGTTGGCAGCATCCTGAGTGAGGAGGGAGTGCCCATCAACTCTGGTGGCTTCAACCTCTCTGGCCTTGGTGGCCGCTACTACAGCAGAAGGTGCCTGCCTTACTAAAGCTGGGCTGGATGTCCAGTGAGTGCATCGACCAGGAAGCCCACAGCCAGATGCTGGACTGAGGACGGAGCTGGTGGCCAGAGTATCCAGAGGGGTTGAGCACACTTTTGCCCTCCTGCTGGAAACATGGCCAGCTGCTGTCTTCTACTTCTCCTACTTTCTTCTCCACATCATGAGTCCCTGTTGTCTCCTGCTATCCTGTGCCATGGGTCCATCCTGAAGCGAGTTGAGATCCATCCAGCTCATCCCTCACCCTCCCTGTGTGTGTGAGGAAGCCTTGTGTCCCATTGCTGTGAAGGGAGTGCCTGACTGCCAGCTGCCCTTGTAGCAGCCTGGACCAGGTTCCTTCCACCATTTGCTCTTTTGTTTCACTCTTCCATTAAATTTATGATGCATTGTATCTTGATGTCTCCTGGTGTTCTTTCCCACCTGAGAAGCCCAGCCAAGGTGTCCAGGGGGAAATGTGATCCTCTGGAGGGGGTGAGGGTGGGTGTGTGAGTGGCCAGCCTAGGGTGAATGATTGACCTCTATTGTGCCCATAGGAGCTAACACCTCTCAAGGGCCATGGTTCTTATAGAAGCTATGGGACATTGGAGTGTGCAAAGGTGATCAAGAACTTCCCCAAGGGACGTGTGAGTAGCTACTCAGCTGGGATACTGGTTTCAGCTGATGAGGCAAGCCTTTGACCTGCTGCAAGACATCTGTGTGCAAGCTAATGTCCATTTGGCCAAGGCTCTGGTCACAGGTTACCATTCACAATGTGTCCTTGCCCTTCTCTCCCCTGAGCAATTTTACCAAGCCCTGGAAATGGAGGGACATCCACAGTAGATGAAGGGCCATGTGACAAGCCAGAGAAACTGTAAAAAGGTGATGTGAGCCCTGTACTGCTTTTTGAATAACTGGGATATGTTGAGTGTGACTGTGCAAAATAGGTAAGGGAGTGGGATGGACACACAGGGATCATTTCCCACCTCTGAAAGTCATGGGTAGCATCAGTGACATGTCCTGGAGGACTACAAGAGAGTATAAAAAGCACCTTTGCCCACACTGAAGCAGTCTTGAGGTTAAAAGCACTATGTATTGCGGAGTCCTTCTGTGTGTGTCATTGTGTCCTGAAGGGACATGACTTTGGAGCAGAAATGCAAAAATTCCTTCATAAACCCCTCTCAGGTGCTGTGCCTGGAGAGGTCCCAAGTGGTAAACCTTTGTGCCTCCAACCAGACCTCAAGCTGGGAGACTGAGGGAGTGGTACTCTGTCAGTTCTGTTCTTAGTTCCTGCATCTCATGCCCTTGTCCTACTTGTGTTTGGGAGTCCTTCTGTGTGTGTCTCTGTTTCCTGAAAGGGACATGTCTCTGGAGAAGATGTGTAGCAGATACTTCAGAGACCCTGCTCAGGGTCTGTGCCTAGAGGGGTCCCAAGCAGAGATACTTTTGTCCCTCCAAGCAGACTTCAAGCTGGGAAGTGGTACCCTGCCATCGCTGTTCTGCCTCCTTTCCACATCATTTCCTCCATAGGCGATACTTTGGCTCCACTCCTCTGGTCGTGCTTCAGGTAGAGGAGGCACCTCTTGTGCTCTGATCTTCTGACTGTCTATGCAAGGAGTCATGAACTCTGCTTGCTACTGGAAAGGGTTGGGTGTCCTGTGGAAATACTGCCAAGTATGTGGTGATTCCTGGTGGTCAAAGCAGCAGCTGGGACAAAGACAAGAGCAGAAAGAAGGACACATATTGATAGTGCACCATGTGCTTTGGTCCTGGTGTTCCTCCAACTTTTCCAGAGATTTCCAGTAGAGAATGTTGGGAGGGGAATAGGCTATATCCCTTACCGTCAGTGGTCACTGTTTAAGGCATGTAGGTATGAAAGAGAGAAGGAAGATGTAAAGGAGCCAGGCAAACTTCTGCTGAGTCTCGGAGAGAGAGAGTCTAAAACCCAAGAGAAGAGGTGTCCTGTATGGAAATGTGACACCTAGTGCAGTGTGAGGGAGGAGAGCATGAGATCGAGTGAGTGATGGTGCCCACCCTTGTGTGTGGATGTCCAAGCTGAAGCCATGTGAGGAGACCTGTCCCATTCATCAGGAAACACTTTAAAGGGAGGCCCCGCAGGGCAAGGGAATGGCATCACCTGGTGAGGTGGGACACTCCTCATCCCTGGCTGCATCATTTGCCTCTGCTGACGTGTCATTTTCCCTGGAAACATTTTGGCTTCTCTAATACAGGCACTTGAAAGGAGCCTGTTTGGTGGAACAGACATGTCATAGACATGGAAATGAAAAGGCAGCATTGCAGGGAACATAAGCAGTGTCCCCATTTCTCTAATTATGATGCTTTGCATGCAAAATGAGCCTGCTGGTAAACACATTATATGTGCCAAGGCAGCCTCTAGGACCCGAGGTGTTCTGGACCAGTATAAAAGGCAGCCCAACTGCAGGCTTCCACATCTACTTCTCTTGCCTTCTCCTCCTCGGTGAACAAGGTGAGCTCCAACTGCCTTTGCCTCCTGCACTCTTCCTACTATTTCTTCTGCTTGTCTTTCAGCCTTGAGTCTTTTTTTGATGTAGCTCTTCCTGACATACTTGCTGCTTGATCCTGCTCCATCATCTCTGTCTTGTTCTCTGTTGAAGAGAGGTGGGAGAAGGTCTTGAGCTTCCTTTGCAGGGAAAACCTTTGGAATCAAGGGTCTTCAATCTCTCTTCTACCCAGTGTTGCCTGTCCCTGCTCCCCAGACTCTGCCTTTTCTCTTCCCCAGCAGGCTCTCAGGCTGAATAACACATAACGCCTTTTCTCTCCCTGCCCTCTCTCCCAGGTACACCTCCATCCCACAGCCATGTCCTGCTACGATCTGTGCCGTCCCTGTGGCCCAACCCCTCTGGCCAACAGCTGCAACGAGCCCTGTGTCAGGCAGTGCCAGGACTCCCGGGTGGTGATCCAGCCCTCTCCCGTGGTGGTGACCCTGCCCGGACCCATCCTCAGCTCCTTCCCCCAGAACACCGCCGTGGGATCCTCCACCTCTGCTGCTGTTGGCAGCATCCTGAGTGAGGAGGGAGTGCCCATCAACTCTGGTGGCTTCAACCTCTCTGGCCTTGGTGGCCGCTACTACAGCAGAAGGTGCCTGCCTTACTAAAGCTGGGCTGGATGTCCAGTGAGTGCATCGACAAGGAAGCCCAAAGCCAGATGCTGGACTGGGGATGGAGCTGGTGGCCGGGATTTCCAGAGGGGCTGAGCACACTTTTGCCCTCCTGCTGGAAACATGGCCAGCTGATGTCTTCTACTTCTCCTACTTTCTTCTCCACATCATGAGTCCCTGTTGTCTCCTGCTATCCTGTGCCATGGGTCCATCCTGAAGCAAGTCGAGAGCCATCCAGCTCATCCCTCACCCTCCCTGTGTGTGTGAGGAAGCCTTGTGTCCCATTGCTGCGAAGGGGTGCCTGACTGCCAGCTGCCCTTGTAGCAGCCTGGACCAGGTCCCTTCCACCATGTGCTGCTTTTTTTCATTCTTTAAACTCATTAAAGTTTACATTGCATTGTATCTTGATGTCTCCTCGTGTTCCTTCTCACCTCGGATCTCAAATTTCAGGTCTCTCTCTGGCTCCAGGTTCCTTTTTGTACTACTCAGCCATGGTGGCCAAGCACCACAGTCACTGTTGAAGAGTTTACATGACCTGTGGGCCATTACCCTGAATGAGGGCATTCAGCAGGTCCCTCTCTGTCCCTTGCATACCAGAGAAAGGAGAGAAGGGAACCCTCCAGGACAAAGCCATTGAGTCTTCCTGCCTTTCTGCTGCAAGACCACTGACATCAGGGAGGATGTAAGCTTGTTTGTGTGCGGAGTTGTCGTGTAATTGGTGTGGTGAACTCCACTGGGACGTGGTGGTTATTCCTGCCGCAAGGGATGTAAGAGAGAACAAGCTGCCTGTCCTGCCCCCCCACATGCTCTAGGCCTCCACAGGTGGTGTTTTGCCCCATGGCCCCCAGTCCTGCTTCAGGCAGAGTGACGGGCACCTCCTGTGCTCTCCATATACTGTAGGAAGCCCTACATTGCCATTCCCCAGAGCTAAAGCCCTGTCTTCTCTTGAAGCCACCTTCTGTCAGCAAACCCTGTGTGTCCTGCTGGGCAGGAAGGCCCTCAGGAAATGCACTCTTCATTCTCCCTCATGAACTGTGCTGAGCTGGCAGCAGAAGCACAGTGGGGTGAACAGCTCATGCCAGGGAGGGAAGGCAACATCTGTGGAGGTGATCAGAGGGACCAGGGAGGGACAGGGCACTGGAGCCTTTGGGAAGACACCAACCATAGCCTCTGACTGAGGAAGTATCACAGTCTGGGAAGAGACTCTGCCTGGGCAGGGATGTGACTAAAAGGACCCTCACAGGGAAAGAAAGATTTTGCACTCCTAAACAGATGGGAGCTTCCTTCTTGCAGGAAAAAGTCCTTCCTTGCTTTGTTGTGATGGATGGAGCGGGTGTTCTGTGTCCAAGGGGCACAAGAAAATTCCTCTTCTTACACATCAGTGGCCTGAGTTCAGTAACAACATGCCCAGTGAACCCCACCTGGAGTCTCTCCCACCTCCCTCTGCCCTCTATGGTCTCTTTAAGCTCTGTCCTGAGACCTTAGCCTCTTTTTCAGGTGTCTGGCAATAGTGTAAGGCTCCTGTTCTTCTGCAGGTGTGCCTCTGCCTGACCATGAGCTCCCTGGGTGTGGAGCCTGAGTTTCCCACTCTTTTCCCATCCTCTCCTTGGGTCTGTCTGGTCATTCTGGCTCTGGTGAGCAACCAGTGGGCTCTGTTGACCTGGGTGACTATCATTGGATCTGTTCCTGCCCTGTGGTCTGAGTGCCCTGCTTGATCACCATGTCCATCTTCATCCTCATGTCCTACTTCATTACCATGAACCTGATGGTTGAGCTGAGCTCTGGGCTGCTCCTGTCTACCATCTCTGCAGTTTTCCTTGCTCAGGTACAGTGCACTGGAATAATTCCTCTTTTAGTTATGTGTCATTTTCCCTGGAAATATTTTGGTCTCTAATGCAGGCACTTGAAAGGAGCCTGCGTGGCGGAACAAGCATGTCATGGACATGGAAATGAAAAGGCAGCCTTGTAGGGAATATAAGCAATGTCCCCATTTCTTTAATTGTAATGCTTTGCATGAAAAATGAGCTTGTTGGTAAACACATTACATGCGCAAAGGCTGCCTCTAGGGCCTGGGGCAGTTTGGACCAGTATAAAAGGCAGTCCAACTGCAGGCTCCCTCATCCACTTCTCTTGCCTTTTCCTCCTTGGTGAAGAAGGTGAGCTCCAACAACCTCTGCCTCTTGTCTTTCCCTTATTTTTTTTCTTTGTCTTCTGGTCTTGTTGAAGCTGTTGCTGAGCAGCTTAAGCCTGTATTTTTCTTTCATTCTCTCTCTTTTTATTTTCTGTAGTGGGGAGAGGGGAGTAAGTATTCTCCAATTTGGCTGGGGCTCCTTCAGGACTGCGGCTTCTAATACCCTCTTCATCCCTACAAACCCTGACCCTGCTCCCCAGCCTTTGCCTTTTCCCTCATTGAGCAGGCTGCCAGGTTGTGCCTCAAACACTGTCTGTGATTTGCCTACCCTCTCTCCCAGGTGCACCTCCATCACACAACCATGTCCTGCTATGATCTGTGCCGTCCCTGTGGCCCAACCCCTCTGGCCAACAGCTGCAACGAGCCCTGTGTCAGGCAGTGCCAGGACTCCCGGGTGGTGATCCAGCCCTCTCCCGTGGTGGTGACCCTGCCCGGACCCATCCTCAGCTCCTTCCCTCAGAACACTGCCGTGGGATCTTCTGCATCTGCTGCTGTTGGCAGCATCCTGAGTGAGGAGGGAGTGCCCATCAACTCTGGTGGCTTCAACCTCTCTGGCCTTGGTGGCCGCTACTATGGCAGAAGGTGCCTGCCCTGCTAAAGCCGGGATGAGTGTCCAGCACATCACCCAGGAAGCCCAAACCCAGTTGCTTGTCTGAGGACAGAACTACTGTCCAGGGTTTCCAGATGGGTTGAGCAACCCTCATGCTCTCCTGCAAAGGAGGGAAGCAAGGTCTGTCTGGAAACATGGCCAGCTGAGGTCTTCTTCTTCAAATTCCTGCTTTGGATGACTTCCCTTGCATCTGTTACTTTGAGTTTCACATTGACATGGTGTTTAATGCTGTTCTTTTAAATGATCAGTGGAGGGGTTTTATTCAGGAATTAAGGAAAAGTGGAGTCTTGCTTGCCATCTTTCAACTGAAATGGTTTAACAGCTTCTCTTCCTTGTATAAATACATATATTCCTTTTGTTTTGCAGAATACTACTTGACTTTTTATCATTAAACTGATGTTGCATCTGAATTGGAGTTTCCTTGTGGTTTTCTTTTCCTCTTTTTTCATCCCCTTGGGGAGGAATATGTCATTATATGGAAAATCTATGTAGAGCACCTTCTTGCAGAGTACCAATGTGGATTGAATAGTCACCACAATCAGCCTCATAAAAATAATTTCATTGCTGTTTACACTCTGTGAGCATTGAACAGGTTTACATAGATATTTCTCTAAAATTTCTTCCACGTGCATGTAAAAGTGCAATTTTGATGTTTGAGGTTGGGAGCTTTCTGGTCTATTTGACACCTCTGAAACTTGAAAGTGCATAAGGTTTTTCAGAAGCAGAGATAGGGTTTTCTGGTTTTGGTTACATGGAGTACTGCCAGACTCTAACGTTTTAACCGTGACATGTTTTGAGGGATCTTGACTCAAGGCTTCAAGGGTGAGGTGAGCATTCAAATCTCATCAGAGTACTGAGGCTCTTTATATGATTGTATCACTAATACATTTTTATGATGGATTTTGATGTCCCCTCTTCACACACTAAAGAAAATCCAACGAGTCTCATTCCTTGGCTAATCCACAGAGGAAGAATTACACGAGTGGAGAACTAAAGAAATGGCCATAGGTATTTCCCTTAAGAACTGTTTGGTTTTTATCCAGCTTCTCACTATCTAGTATTTTTTCTCGTCTGTGTTAAAACTCAGCACATGGTGTGCAGCTAAGAGATATCCAAGAATACCCTTGTCTGTAGGTACCTAAGCTTTGAGAAGTTTATCCAAGTTTTTAACGGTACCAACTCCTTTGATCTCCCACTGGAGATATGTGGGGTCCAGCAGGACATCCCACAGGAAAAGTGACAAGGGAGTTGTGTAATTTCTGATGACTCTGCCTTATGCAGGGTTTACTCTTTTAGAACCCACTAAAATCTACGTGAAGATTAAAGCATCGTAGTGCTAAGACAGAAATAGTGGAGGAAGCAGAGGGAAGATCCCTGACATTGGGGTTCAGTGCTGGAACAAGCCCAAGTGCCCACACAGCGGGGGCAAGGTGGGGAGCGGGGAGGAGGAAAAGGTAGGTTTATTTTTTTCAAGTGTTTTACACTTATTTTACAAAGTTACCAATATAAGGGGGAAAAGTAGTTTAGAGAGAAGATGGGATATGTCCCCTTTTAGGCTGTGGCTTGAGGCAGTAAAAGCAAAGTATGAAAGATGGTAAATCACAGATACCAGACTGAGTGGAGTCTCTGCTTAAAAATTAGTTTCCATGAGTACTTTCTAAACAAATAATTGAAGGGACTGGAATGTCTGCACCTGCACATGGTGCCCTGTTGACAGAATTGGTGTGACTGAAGTAATTAGTTATTTACTCAGACCTGTGAGGAATCACTGATTGCACTCTGATGTACATCAAAGAGCGGCCTCCTTCTTGGAAGGCGTCTTTCTTTGATGCAAATGGACAAGGAGCATAAAGAGCACAGAAAGGGATTTTGGGAGAGGTGAAGTGTCTGGTTAAGTGGCCTGTGTCCAACAACAGCATGTCCTGAAAGCTATGTTGGTGCGGTGCTTGTTGTGAATGAAAAAGCTTGGAGAGCTGCTCTCTACTAGGAGTGCCAAAGTCTATGCTTCCTGATTTAGGAAAAAAAAAAAAAAAAGAAAACCCCAAAACAAACAAGCAAAAAGAAAGCTGCATCCTGGAACTAACCATTTTCAGACAAGGTGGCAGCATGGAGTATTTGTGCAGGATGTTGAAGCCTTTATTTAAAGTATCATTAGAGAGGCTGCTCCTGAAGAATCTGAACATCTGTTTGAAGGCCACGTCTCCTTTGTGTTTCAAGATTGGAGAAATGGGTACAATAATTATCCATGTGGATGTTCCCAAATTTATGAGACTATTGAGGCCTCCTTTTTTGCATGAATTAGTTCCCACATACATTTTTTTGCAGGTGGAACCAATGAAATTGTATTGCCTTATTTTCCAGTCTAGCTTCACCCTGGTATTGCATGAGAAGCATACTCTACCCATTACAGATTCTTTCATCTTCACAATTTATGGGTACTTTTAATTTCTGGTACTTTTACACTGACTCTAGTAGTGTGAATATAAAATTACTCCAAGCCCAGCCTAATAAAGCTATTTTTTTTTTCAACTCTTCAGCAGTTTGTTAGCTTGCGGGGTGTCTTGGGAGCACAACCTCCAATCACATTGAAGATGTTCACTAAAGCTCTTTGTGAGCCATTCCCTGCCTGACCCACTTCAGAACAATTGCCAGTTAATTTGTTCACCGTCTTTGAAATAAAAAAAATCTCCGAGGAGATCTCCAAGGAGGGCTTCAAGCCTCTTGGATGAGTTCTTAGAGCCAATCAGACCAACCTGGAGTTGAGCCATGGTCAGGAGACAGATCAGGAATAGTTTTGAAAATACTTCAGTGATGGCTGATGAGTTTGCATTTAAAATATGAGGTAGGATATCAAATAGAAGCTCTCGGATGGATAGAAGGAGGAAGAACAGAAATGCTGGAAGCTTCCATGGCTTTTCCAAGTTTTACAGGAAAAATAATTCTCCAGGTTGCCAGTAAGCACCTGATGCTACAGAAGAATTTGTGTTTTGAAAAAGCGCATGTTTATGGGTTGGAAGCATTATTTAGGTCTGGCAAGGAAGGGACATATTTAAGAGTATAGGTGGGTCACTTTCAAGAGCTTCTATTTCCCAGATATCAAAGAATTGCCATGTCCAATATTCAATAACTCATATCTAAGGAGACATTCAAACCCTGTAGCTTGTACAGGAGAGACGGCAAAGTTAAAAAATATATTAAAATTTTGTGTATATATTCCACTTATGCAATAAATTTCCATCAGTCTGGAGCGTACTCACTGTTGTGCTGCTGTCTGAAATGAGGAGGAAAAAACAGAATGGCAAACAGGTCCTTATGTGTTGTTTTTTTCCCTCAGTAACTCCACAGTTAAGCTTGTGCAAGGATAATACCTGAAAACAGTTTAAAATTCATGTGTCCTCAAGATGACTTGTTAAGTGCTGTCCTTATTTGTGGGCTGAGATGCTACAGAGGGGACCTATAGGTTCCCTTTGTAAAAGAACTGATAAATCAGGTTTCAGTGTCCCCTTATGCCAGCAACTGTACCTCAAGCTGTGTTATGGAGGTGTAATAGTGTGATACTGTCCCAGTTTGATATAATATATTAGGGTTTTTTTTTATCTGAATTTCCCAATCCTTTCTCATTGGATTCAGTGGGATTTCAGGTGTGTTTTTTTGCAGGGGCTTCTCGAAATGCAGAAGTTCAGTCTAAATTGTTCTTGTGTTTGGCTGGAGTTGGACCTTTGTAGACACTGGTGGAGACTAGAATTTATTAAGGATTTACACTCATATTCTTAATAAAAGAATGCCCTTCAATGATGAATTATGTATTGTATATTTTTTTCTGAATGATTTTCTTTATGACTAAAGTAAAATTTACACTAAAGCATAAATTTGTTGTGACTGAAAGGTGGCACTGGAATAAATTTGGTCCATAATACCAGAAGATGAGAGAAACTCGTAAGATGGAATATGTCTGGCAGAAGATAGGGAAATGAAAACACAGTAATAAACAGTAAGGAAAAGACATTTAATCAGTTGGAAGCATTTTGCATTCAGGACATACTCATTGGCAAATAATTTCATACACAAAGGGTGTCTGCGGTCCTCAGGCCATCTGAGATGGAGTATAAAAGCCAACTCAACTCAACGTCCATCCTACCACTTCTCTTACTTTTTCCTTCTTTTGTGAACAAGGTTAGTTCGAATCTACTTCTCTTTTTCTGTGTGCTGATTTCTTGCCTTCATAACAATTTGATCGCTGTTCTTTTTTATTTTGCAGTGTTTTGCTAGTTGCTGGACGGGTTTGTGGGGGGAGAGGGGTACAAGGGGGGGAAGGATTTCTCTCTCTCAACAAAAAGTTGTGTTTTGCTGTTAGAGTTACAGGTGCTTCTGGAGCCCCGACCTGGCCATGTGGATCCTTGAAATGCTGATTGAAATGTATTTAAATATGGCTTTCAGACCTGCTAGCTGATTTAGAAAATAATTAATAATAATAATAATAAAGATCAGCAAACTGTATGGGTAGAATACCTGTACAAGAGGGCATGGGGGCTGGAAAAAAGTGATCCTTAAAGGTCCCTTCCAACTCAAACCATTCTATGGTTACAGAGATCGGTGTGCTCAGTCATCTTTCAAGTTGGCTCTAATCACACGTTCTCAGCCTTCTCCTGCTGTAGTAGTCACCATGGACTTCAATATGATAGAGATCATCAAAAAGTTCTGCCTGGTGTCTTACTGTTTTGAAATGATGTTCCAAGGTGCAATCACAGCTGCAAGTTTAGAGAAATGGTTTCAAGGACTGGGACGATGACGGGAAAGAAACACAAATAAAAAAGGAGGAGAGCAGAGCACCCACCAGACTGAGATGGGCAGTAGGAAAGGGTGACTTTGTGTTTATTGATGTGTTGGAACTAGACATGGATAGTACATGGGGAGCTCCTGGATTTCTCATGGGTGGCACATCTGTGGACAAGTTGTCTGGGAGAGATTTCCAAAGAGCTCAGCTTCGAGTATGACTAACTAGATTGAAATTTGTACCTCTTCCTAGGCAAAACTGCAACCTGGAACATAATTCTTCATTTAATTTTCCAGTTGTCTATTGAATTCTCTCCATAAGTACCTTTGTGGCTTGGTATTACTCATAATTACTACTTCTATGATGCTCTGAATACCTGGGGCTGGATCTCAGCAGTGTTTTTCCAGACACAGAGCCAATAAAAAAACCTTAAAATTAAAGTAATGATATGGGTATGTGCCCTTTTGTTCTGCTGCCAGCTATTCTGCTGGATCACCAACAACAGGGAGAGGATTATTTCAGCCTCTGTCTTCTTGTACGGTATTTAAGAATTTGATTTCCTTCTCTCAGCTCCTGAAAGTATTCCTGGAAAGCTCTTGTTGTCCTGGTACTGGGGATAAGCAAATGTAAGTGCAAAAAGACTCCTGTGTCGCATTCACTTCTGGTCCTGTGTTCCAGATTCCACACCACAGCCATGTCCTGTTATGAGCGGTGTCCTCCCACCTCCTGTGGCCCAACCCCATTGGCCAACAGCTGCAATGAGCCCTGTGTCAGGCATTGCCAGGACTCCACGGTGGTGATCCAGCCCTCTCCTGTGGTGGTGACCCTGCCTGGACCCATCCTCAGCTCCTTCCCCCAGAACACCACGGTGGGATCCTCAGCATCTGCAGCTGTTGGGACTGCACTCAGTGCCGAGGGAGTGCCCATCTCCTCTGGCAGCTCCTTGGGATTTGGGGGCTTGGGGTATTCGGGTCTGGGCAGCGGGTACAGCCGGCCCTACCGTCGCTACAACACTTACCGCAGTGGCTTCTACGGGCCATGCTAACGCGTGAGGAGCAACCAGGAAAGAATGACCCAGGAATGCTGAGGCATGACCTGACACAGGACTGAGCTCATGAACATAGTTTTCAGAGATGATGTTAGATACCCACAAGTCCAGCTCAAGCTGATTGAGCTGTGGGAATTAGCTATTCCCTAAAATGAGGCCCCTTCTCTCATTATACAACTTTATGCTTCTGATCAAGTTTGTAGTTCTGTTGCATGCCACTGTATTTGATACTCCCTGGTGTAAAACTTCTAATTTAGACAGTAAATGGGACTTGATTGTCAAGGTGCTACACTGAAAGAAGAGCTCCATCTGTGAAATACGTCATCGTGAGATGTGACATTCTTCCCTCATTGAAACCTGTTGCTTTGCAGTATTTTAATCCACTCCTTGGTATTATTAAAGTTATGCTTTTATCATGCCTCCAGTCTTCCGTTATTTTTCCTTTCCTCTCCTACCTCCTCTTGAAACTGTGTAGATCATCAGTACCAGGCAGACACATGATATGAATGCTGTTGGGGCCACTAATTAAAGAAGAACACATGTTTAGAGCTCAAGATCAATAAAATATTTAATTTTGCAGCTGATGTATATTAATTCCACACTGACTCATCATAACACTTGGCTTTTTGTATCTCTGCCAAGAAATCATTCTCCAGGCCTGGAAACATTTTATGATCTGACAGAATGGCAGGGTATCTAATCCAGCGTGAAATGATAGTTGTTTTAAGGAATCCTGTTGTGATTCACACTCAGTAACTCTGACCTGGAACTGCAGGGTGCAGAGAAAGATTTACATTCTTTTACCATCAAATCACTGCTTGAATGCTTGGATTTGTGAAGTAAAACATGAACGGCGGCACAAGTCTCCAGGGAGAGATGCATAGCTTTTTGGGACAGAGAAAAAATAAAATTATTTGATCTACCTACTGCAGAAGTACTGTGCATTTTAGGGCTCCTCATAAAAGTCTGGCTGCCCTACAGAAGTCCAACAAAAAGCTCATGTCAAGGACTGAAGCATGCTCACATCAAATAAATATAGGACATTTTAGGCTTAAAATCCTGTAGAAATCCTCGCAGGTAAATTATTTTTGCTGACAGGAAGGACCTGAGGTTCAAACCAGATTTGCAACAGCCACTGAAGCTACTGAAACAATAGATTTTGTGGAAAAAAATGAGAGAGATTCTCATGTTGGGAAGGTTTGAGCCATTCGATGATTCCACTTACATAAATTCTGTTGCAGCTGGTTAAATTGTCCCCAGTAGTTAAATTGTTCCCAGTAGTTAAATTGCTTATGTACCAGTCTGGTCTCCTCCTGGCGTCGGCTGAAAAGCCTCCCTCAAAGCTTCTTTCATCTCAAAGGCCTGCAGGTCATCTGAACAACTTCTACAAGCACACTCCAGCCTCTGAAGTCAACATAAAGGTGATACAAATTTCAATTCATCCAAGTAATTTGTCGGCTCTTTGGCAATTCAGTAGCTCAGCAGCCTGTCATGGGAGCACCCTCTTCTTACACAAAAGGGTTTTCATTGAGTGTGTGGAACGCAAAACTCCATCCCTGACCCATAACTGAGAACTGTTCCATCCTGCTTCACCAGCCCTCGCAACCCCCAATAGCAAGATCCAAAAGCTCTCAACCTTTTGGGTGAACTCGAGGTGCAAATTAGACTAAATTGGCAGAATATTAATGAAAACATTGCCAGGCTGTTAATGAGCCTGTTTCTAAAATATTATATACCCTCCAAGAAAAAAACCAAACATTTATGTCCCTAGAAGGAAGAAAGAGAAGTTAGCATTACTTGGATATCTCACTTTACAAATTAAAGGGAAATTAATTCTCCAGGTGAGTGATTGTTTCACCCACTATAAGGAATTAATTTGTCAAAATATGTCAGAAGACAACAGGTAGTGAGTTGGATGTTAAAGACTGTGAGTGAGGGAAGAAAAGAATTTCTCTCCTTTTATAGCAAAAGAGACGAGAATTTTCCTGTTAAGAATCCTTAAAATATGTGGAGTTACAGGATTTTGTAGAAGATGAAGGTTTGGCTTTAGTTATTTTTTTTAATCAATTAGGAAAAATTTTAATAGAATAATTAAAGCTTCTGAAGGTGTTTACCTCAAATTAGTTTGTGAAGCCCTTTGAGTGATCTTGACTCACACACTTTGAAATTAGGTTATTAGCCAGGCAATGCTGAGATCTTGTCACATACCTGGAGCGTTAGGTAGCACAAAACTTTGCATATTTGAGCCATTAGTGAAAAGCTGTTCTAAACTTTGAAGTCCTTTGTTCTTCTGAAGACCAAGACCAACCTGTGTATAAAGACACTCTTCATTTAGAATTAATTCCTCTCTCTTGCTGGGGTGGGTATGTTAAGAGGAAAGGTCTGATTCCTGCTTTGTCCATATTTTCCACCCATGGAAGTATTTCCAGCAGGTTGGAGTGGAGCCAGGACAAGCCACAGAGGTGAAAAAAAAAATCATGTAATGATGAAGGTGATGGAGAACTGGGCATGCCTTCTATTGATGGTACAATTTGGCTTAGGCAAAACACTGCCTCTAAGAACCAATAGTTGGAAACCAATCTTTAACACGCCCATTCCTACTTAATTTTATGTGAAAATTACTGCACGTCCAGGTGACTTACTGGTATTTCAGGTGATTCCTCAAATGAGAGGCTGCAGAGAAATCACACCGAGAATTAGAGGTAGTTGATGAATTAGTTGATGAACGTCACAGAGTAATGGGATCATGCAACCAAGCTCTTTCATTAAAAGTGTGATTATTTGACTCGGGCACGGCAAATGAAGTCAAAAGTTATGATCAGATAAAGAAAAGCAGTCTTACATGTGTTTGCATCAGCTGCGTTCATACAAGCTGGGAAAACTGTAGATTAACCCAAGCAATTTTAGGAGGTATTTTATTGTCTCTGGTCAGCAATTCTCACTGGTCTTAATTTTCTTTAACCTTTGCAAGGCAGGTGAAAATTTGCTGCTCTTCTCAGCTATGTGTGGGACTGAAATAGTGCAGAAGTGCAAAATTTGGGAATGCTTAATGCACAACTTGTCTTGCGGTAAAGCTGAGTCCTTGAAATAGAAATAGTTGTGAATTGAACCCAGGCCCCCACCTCAGAACTCAATGATTATTCACCTAAAGGAGTGAAGTCCTGAATAAGGACTGTTCATCCCATATGCTCCCCTTGGGCAGTGTCTTGATGACTGAAACGAAACACAAATTGCACGTTGGCCTTAGGAGACAACATAATTACTGCTGTAATTCAAATGAGTCGCCACGGTCTCCCAAGCAATTCAGTGGGTGCCCATCAGTGCAGATGAAAGCTTGGTGTGTGCTGGAATGTGAAGGTAATAAGGAGAGGGGGAAAAAATGCTGCAATAGTAAAAGAGATTTTGAAAGGAAATAAATAAATAAATAAATAAATAAATAAATAAATAAATGGTGCTGATCAGTTTAGGGGACTTTGCATGCGAAGGTACGGATCATTAAATAATTTCATGCATAATAGATGTCTCTGGTCTGCAGGCAGTCTGGAGCATGGTATAAAAGCCTATAGAACACAAGGCTCTTCCATCCACTTCTCTTGCCTTATTCGCCCAGGTGAACAGGTAAGTCTGAATCTACCCAGAACCTTTTTAAATGCTAAAATCTTACTTTGATGACTGCTTTTTTTTGTTGTTGTTGTTTTGGTTCTTATTTATTATTCTTAGTTCTGTATAAATATTGCTAGCTTTTTTTTCTTTTTTTTCTTTTTTTTTTTTGCTTTTGGGAAGGAAAATTACAAAGGCTTACTTCTGTCAAAAAAAGCAGAGCTTTATTTGTGGAGCAGGGTGTAACAAGAAAGGGCTTAGAGGGTGCTTGAAATACTGTCTCTCCAAACAAGCAGCTTCATGCTCTACTTCAGACCAGTGCTAAGGGAGTAGCTATATGATGAACCCATTTGGAAATATAGTCTTATCTTATGAAACTGGGACTAGTTTAAAAAAAAACAACTGGTATCTACCCCCAAGTCTTGTTTTCCAGAGGCAGATGAGCAGGGTTAGTAACTAAGTTTTAGCCACCAATGTGTCAGTGATCAGCTCAGGGCCACATTCCCTGCCCGATGAGAGTTCCAGCTGCTGGTCTCCATCTGCACCTTCACCAGAGAGACAGTATGAAGGGAAACTCCTAAAGAATGGGAAAAGAAAGGACAAAAACATTGCCATGACTGGCACCAGCCCTCAGAGGCCAACTGCAGAGCAGGGACATCCTCCAGTAGCCTTATAGAAATCAAGAGAAACCTCTATGCTATTTTTAGAGTGTCTGCTATGGATTTTGAGCCAATAAATCACATAATGGTTATAGAGTTGGAAGGGACCTTGAAGACCATCCCATTCCCTCCCCTGCCCTGGGCAGGGACACCTCCCACTAGAACAGGTTGCTCCAAGCCCCCTTCAACCTGGCCTCGAATCCCTCCAGGGATGGGGCAGCCACAGCTTCTCTGGGCAACCTGGGCCCTTACAGGTAGGAATTTCTTCTCAATATCTAAATCTGCCCTTCTTAAATTTAAAACCATTATCCTCATCCTATTCTGTCACTGCTCGTCCTATCTGACCACCTTCTCCAGGTGCTTTCACAAATGTTATCCTCTTCATTGGCTTTTGTAAATTTAATATAGCTTTGATGTTGCATTTACGTTCTTCCCCGTGTTGCAGACCTCTCTCTGTCCTACAGCCATGTCTTCCTACGACCTGTGTCAACCCAACCCCTGTAGCCCAACTCCACTGGCCAACAGCTGCAATGAGCCCTGTGTCAGGCAATGCCAGGAATCCACCTACGTGATCCAACCCCCTCCTGTTGTGGTGACCCTGCCCGGACCCATCCTCAGCTCCTTCCCCCAGAACACCGCTGTGGGATCCACCACCTCTGCAGCTGTGGGCAGCAATCTCAGCTCTGAAGGGGTGCCCATCAGCTCGGGCAGCTCCTCAGGATTTGGGAGCTTTGGGTATCCGAGCCTGAGCAGCCGGCCCTACCGTCGCTACAATACCAACCGCAGTGGCTTTAGCGAGCCGTGCTAAAGCGTGAGGAGCAACCAGGAAGGAATGACCCAGGAATGCTGAGGCACGACCTGACACAGGACTGAGCTCATGGCCATGGTTTTCAGAAGTGATGTTAGATACCCACAGCTCCAGCTCACGTTGGTGGAGCTGTGGGAGCTCGGTATCTCCTAAAATCAGGCCTTTGCTTGTCTTCTTCTTTGAACACTTCATACTTCTGATGAAACACTTTTTTTTTTTTTCTGTTGCTGTAGGTGAGACTTTATTGTCTCAGTTCACAGCAGCACTGAGAAGAGGAACCTAGGATGAGAAGAAACATTAGTTGTTGTCCTTCTGAATCCTAGAAATATATACTTATACCTTGTACTTTTTTTATTCCACATTTTTGCTCTCATTAAAGTTATGCAGCATCACAGTCTGAGGCTCCCAGTGTTTATTTGTAGGAATTTTTGTAAAATTTCTTACTGTTCCTCTGCTCTATTAACTGAAAGCTAACTTTTTATTATTTTTTTTTCCCACATGAAGTAGAAATAAGGGTTTTGCTGATGACCTCAATTGTAAGAAATCATTCTACAGCCACAAAATGTTGGGATAATTATTACAAAGTATTTACTCTATATATACAAATTATCTCCTTTTTATGGTCATCTTAGAGGCTGTTTGTGGACCTAGATTATAGACCTTGCAGAAAAGCTGAAAGCAGATTCAGAATCAAAACTTTGTCCACACATACTTTCTGTGTGCTCCATTTCCTTCCCCAACTCCGGCTCTTCATCACTGGGGTCAGATTTAAACTCCCACTTAAAGTGCTTGTTATTAAATTCCTCTTCATCATTCAAGAGCATTTCTGATGGCTGTGGTCTGAGCAAAGCGAGACCTCCAAAGAGAAAAAATCTCAGGAAGTTTTGGAGGTGGAATGCTCTGAGACCTGTTCCCCTCAAAAATTATACTGAGCACTTTTTGTCACTAATTCCAAGCTATCTTAAATGTAGATCTGGAACCCGCGTAGTAAACTAAGCTCCTGGTGCCTCTCTGTGGATCTTCGTGGGCTGGTGTTGGTATGGCTGGGTTTGGCAGAGGTACTCGTGTGTGCTCTCTGGTTGGAGGCATCTCTGGAGTTATCAAGAGGCTGAATTTTCACCCCACTCAAAAGCCTGTCATTTCAAAGATTATTTTGAGGAGGAACCCTTTCTTTTCATAATGGGATGGAAAGACTTTAAATTAACGTGTTAATCCTGGGTCTCCAGCTCCAAACAAGTCGGCTGTGATCTTTTCCTGCCTAAATGACTAACGGAAATAAATATAAAATTGGGAAATCAGCATGTAGTTGCAGCAAAATGCAGGTGAGTGATATCTCATGTAACCTTTGGCAGAAAGAAATAATGCCCTGTGAAAAGGGCTGATGCCGGTGACTATGGTCAGTCCCTTGCTCTGAGGTGATGGGTTATTCATCAGCCTTGGTGGCACCAAGACATCCTTCTGCAGGGAAGGTGGGTCTGACTCACAGGACCACGGGTAGAAAAATGCTAATTGCACTCTTACAATTGGAAATAGAATTATAATCTGCATTTGAAAAATTATTCAAATTTATTTAAAAAACAACTAACGCCCACCCCTTTTTGGGCGTGGTGTGTCGCCGAGGTTCTGGTGAGTAAATAATTTCTTCCCTTCGGTGAAAAATTAATTTCTGTTATGTTCTTCTGCTGTTCCCCATTGAATTCCAGCATAACGACCCCACTGCACCTGGCTCTTTGCAGCTATGGTCCGCAGATCTGGATGCAGTAGTTACTTACATTTATTTTTTGACAAAAAAGGAGAAATGGTAACAGAAAATTGTTTAAGCTCATTAGACCACAGCAAGATGCAAAAGCAAACCTCAAATTTTAAAGTTCTCTGTGACACTATTTGAATAACACTAACATTGAAAATAGTTTGGTTGAGGTATGAACTTTGAGGGCTACATATCTAGCCATGCTTGAACACATTTGCCTTCAGGGGAGCTATTTGAGGAGCAAGTTGGGGTTGTGAAGAAGAAGTCAGAGGCTCTACCTACACCAAAAGGCCACTCAGGTTAGACAGAAACCATGTACCAATCAGCTGCCTTGGCCAAACCCCAAATCACAGCTGGGAGTGGCAGTGCTGCAATAAAAACATTGGTGGCACGCAGAGGCAGCCAACCTGACTGAACCAAAGCACCTTAAGCTATAGGTACAATCTTCTGGTCTGAGCAACAAGCCAGAATTGTTAATAATTCAAGGGCGTGAGCAGAGTCCCCTCTCAGTGGTGAGGAATCAGGTACTCAGATAATCGTGTGAATGGTGTAGGATCCACAGGCTGCTGCTAATGTTGCCAATAAACACCAAGATGAGTGCAATTAGTAAAGAATGAGGTCTGAAATAAGAGCAACAGTCAGAGCTGGTGTGAAAGGTGGGAGAAGGGAATGGTATTAGAGGGCTCTGAGCTGAAAGAACTTCTACAGATCTGTTCAACTGCTCATAGCCTCTGTGAGAATCCCTCTCTTTACAATGGGTTAATTAATTAAAATTAAAAACTTATTGCAGATGGCACTCTTCTTGCTAGGGGAACTTCCATTTTCTGTATGTCTGTGTCTCCACACACAGATTTTTGGGGTCACATTTGCATCTGGAACCATTACGTGGGGATTACTGTGAGTAACCTTCCAGTTCCACTTTGATTAAGAATTTTTCCTCAGGCCTTTAGTCACTCACAGGTGCCTCAGGAAAATGTTCTCATTACACAATCGCGGAATTATTATGCAAAAAGTTTTAATTATAATCTGAATATATAGGTCTGTCCTTGATTATACAAAAATAAAAAGAAAAAGCTGTGAACTTCTGATTCACTCACTTTAATTCATTTCAAAGATCAGGACATTAAGTCATTCTGACTGTACAATAAAGCAGCTGGAGTTGGAACAATAATTACTGTAATTATTTTCAAGAAAGGCCACAGACATCTCTGAAAATAATGCTAGATGCTTTTTTTTTTTTTTTTTTTACACTCATAAGCCTGTTTTTAAAAATCTTTCATGTTTTCCAAGCAGAGCTCGGATGAAGGAAGAATTGGAAAAAAAAAAAAAAAAGATTAAAATTATCTATGGATACTGTTATGCAAATTAATTCCTCAAATAGGTTTTATAACAGAAATGGCTTTTGAAAAAGACAGCTAATCCCTTAGAGTATGAGACACTGAGGAACGGCCAGGGTTGGTAAAGCTAAAAAAGGCAATGGCATTTTTATTTTAGAATCTCCTTGAAATATGAGATGGCTTAAACCAAACCTTGAGCTTGCTTTTTTTTTTTTTNNNTTTTTTTTTTTTTTTTTTAATTAAAGCTAAAACCACTGTAATTCCTATAGCCAGGAACAATGACATAAATTTTAGAACCCAGTGACTGACCTGTACACCCAAATCTTGATAATACGTTGTTACAGAAGTGATAGGAGCATTCAAATATGGGTCCCATCTCTTAAATTTGCACATCGTGTTGCACTTTGCATGCCCTAGCACTTTAATAAAAGCTTCCGATAAACTTTGAAGTTCTCTGGAACCTCTGACCAAGCAAAACGAGTTTTTGTTCCCAGGGGATCTTCCCGAGGAGACTCCTCATTTAGCAATGATTTACATGTCTCAGTAGTTAAAGCGCTGGGAGAGCAAAACCCTCAGCTACTGATCTCAGCTACTACCCCCTTCTGTAGACGAGGCTCAACATCATCCCGCAGCCAAAGGCTGCTCTAAAGTGACAGAAAAATCAACAGTGAGTCACCTTATTGAAATTATTAGCGCTTTCTATCTTTTTGACACTTCTCACGCCGGTTCCTGCTGGTCTCTAACAAGCCAGTAGCAGGGAAATGAATGGTGCAGGAGGGAAGGAAGAATTCTTGTACGTGATTCCTTCTGCCTCCGCAGCTGAGTCTCACCAAGCGCAGAACTCTTCCTTGAGAACAAATGTCACCATGAAACACAACACATTTATGCATGGGGCAGTTAATCTGAAAACAGTTTTGAGGGCTGACATGAGAGTAAACATGGATTTGTGGGTTCTTTAGATAAAGAACTAAGGGATTAAGCCCAGAGTTAGACACAGCCAGGAAAGATCCTGTATTAATAAGATGTGTCCTTCAGACTTTTCCACAGAAGTGCTGTAAGTTGTTACTATAGAATCATAGAATTGTTAGAGCTGGAAGGGACCTTCAAGATCATCCTGTTCAACCCCTCTGCCATGGGCAGGGACACCTCCCACCAGACCAGGTTGCTCCAAGCCCCAAACAGCCTGGCCTTGAACCCCTCCAGGGATGGGACAACTTGTTCCAGTGTCTCACCACCATTATCTCATTGGTCTGGACTTTTAACACTCTTTTTTGTTTCTTCTTCCATGTCCAAGATGTGGTACCTTCAGTGTTTTACTAGTTGTAGCCCAGCCAACGTACATAACAATTTTCGGTTCTCCCCAACTCAGTTCTTCTGTGTCCTTTCCTTCTAACAATATTTGTGCTGTTTCTCTCATTTTGGGGCTGGAGTTGGGGGAAAATTATGTGTGTATTCCCGACCATTTTCTGGAAAAAACCAAAACCAAACAAAAATAAAATCACTCTCCTCTTTTCCCTAAAAGCAGCTTAAATCCCCAAACTACAAACTCACATGGGTTGGATTCCAACAGCTGAAATTCTTTACCATTTCCAACAGCATTTACTTTGCAGAGGAGGGTACAAGGGACTACATTATGTAAATTGTGCTTAATCTCCTTTAATGACACCTGGCAGATCCAAGAGGGTTTTGAAGGCAGAATAAATTCTTCTGAATTAATCATTCTAGTGTTCCCAGAAATTTAAGTTGGGCCAGAATATTTTAAGATGAAAGGGACTTCTGGTCAGATATACGTGCCACAAGATAAGGAAGTGAGGCAGTAACAAACACAAATACTGAGGCAAAAAAAAAAAAAAAAGCATGTAATCAGTAGGGGCTCATAAATAACTTCATGCAAAAAGAATGTCCCAAGTTGTTGAGCAACTTAGGACTCAGTATAAAAACCTGAGCAACCCAAGACTCTTCCATCCATTTCTCTTGCCGCCTTTGCCTTGGTGAATCAGGTAAGTCTGAACCTGTTTTTTCTCTCTTTATATGTTGACCTGTTGCCTTCATGATTTTGTAGCTTTTCCTCACTAATGTTGTAGTACATTCATTGTTTTCTTTTTTCTCTGAGGGAGGAAGGGGTTTTCACATGAAAGAGGGGGTTTTCACACGAAAGAGGAAGTTTTCTGTTCATGGTCAGTTACAAAAATCATTGAATGGGGCAGTAAGCCACAAGTTAAGCAGTTGGGTCTATTTATTCAGCTGTAGAATCTGATCAAGTTTTCAGGTCCTGCAGCTGAACATAGAGCATCTGCAGTGAATTCATGAGTCTGTTTGGAATAGTCTGATGGTCTACAGAAAATTTAGGCCAGGAGATGAGAAGAACATGGGGATACTGGCCAGTACTGTCAGTCCTGGGTCACGAATCCTGCACACAGAAAACAATCATCAGTCTATGCCTGACACTGAAGCACAATCTGTAGATCCTCCACAGACAAGGAGTGACCTTTGACCAGTTGCTTCTCCATCCTCCAAACAACTGTGGACAGATTTGCACTGTAGCTTCTGAGATTTAAATATTCTGATGATTTAAATATTACTAGCGATACACAAAAATAGAAGTGGTCCTGAATTCAGAACAGGTTTTGAACAGATTTTAAGTGCTTAAGCTTCTATTTTCCATGCACTAAAACCGGGAGAAGGGCCCTCCAAGATGGAGCGTGCACAAGAGGAAGCTGCAGGAACAAAATGGGAAAGGTTATTTGCTGTGTTCAAGTTAGGCAGGGTTTTTGTTGTCATTAACTGTTTAGCCTTGGATCAGGAATAACAAGCAGAATCTTACCTGTTCCAGCAGAGCACCTTCATGTGGAGGCTACAGAGTCAACCTCCATTTCTCTAGGACACACAGAACCCTAATCGTTTGCCTGTGTGCAGCCACAACTGCAAGGGGAAGTGTTGGAAGTGGCTTTTCCCAAGGGTAGTGGTATGGCATAGCCTTATGTGTGTGGTTAGGGCACCCTGCAATGGGAAGGAACAGGCTTCAAGCACCAGACTGTACCCTGGTTCCTGGATGAGCTGACTAACCGAGGAGGTTTCAGGGTAAGTTCCCGACCAAGAACCATCAGTGCTACCTTCCCTGCATTCTCCTTAAAGAAAATGCAAGCTCAACCCTGTTTTCAAAGTAATTCCTCTGGATCTGGTGAAAAAATGTCCTCTTGCTCCCCAGGGAATCTCTTGTTATATACTCCTGTTTGACAGAGAATTTCAGCTGTAAAAGCAGAGTTATATTTAAACTCTTGTATTTCTTCCCTTTGGTTCTGTTTCAGGCTTTCCACCCCACAGCCATGTCTTGCTACGACTTGTGTCCTCCCACCTCCTGTGGCCCAACCCCGCTGGCCAACAGCTGCAACGAGCCCTGTGTCAGGCAGTGCCAGGACTCCACGGTGGTGATCCAGCCCTCTCCTGTGGTGGTGACCCTGCCCGGACCCATCCTCAGCTCCTTCCCCCAGAACACCACGGTGGGATCCTCAGCATCTGCAGCCGTTGGGAGCGCCCTCGGTGCTGGAGGGGTCCCCATCTCCTCTGGCACCTCCTTGGGATTTGGGGGCTTGGGATATCCGGGTCTGGGCAGCGGGTACAGCCGGCCCTACCGTCGCTACAACACCTACCGCAGTGGCTTCTATGGGCCGTGCTAGAGCTTGAGGAGCAACCAGGAAAGAATGACCCAGGAATGCTGAGGCATGACCCAACACAGGACTGAGCTCACGGCCATGGTTTTCAGACATGATGTTAGATACCCACAATCTGAAGTTAACGGAGCTGTGGGAGCTCAACATCTCCTAAAATCAGGCCTTTGTTTGTCTTAGTTTTTGTTATGCTTTACTTCATATTTCTGATCAAATGTCTTATTATTTGACAACGACTAGGTGAAATATGTAATTATTAGAAATCATTCTGCATGATTGAATTAGTACAGTCCACTTAAATGATGAAGAAGGAAGATCTCTTTTCACCGAGCGTGTCATTGCGAGAGGGCTGAGTGGGTACTATCCTTAGTGGCCCATGGAAATGTATTCCCTCCACTTTACGCTGCTTCCTTCCATTCCTCAGCCTCATTAAATTTGTGTTGCATCATATCCCGAGTCTGCCTCTACTTCTTTCTTCTCCCAGCCCTTTTTCCAGCTTGTCTGTGGGGAAACAGGTCCCTTTGCAAGTCATTGGTTCCAGAAAACACTGTGCAAAGAACTTCATGGCAGTTGCCAAGGGAGAGTGAGTCTGATTTCAGCTGTGGAAAGTTTTTCTTTTGTCTAAACATGTTAAATCCAGCCCAAAACAATTTATGAAGGACTAGAGGGAGACAATGTTCACCTGCCATGGGTGCATCTACTGCTGTGGCACGAAGAGGAAATCTTGAATTGAGGGAGCTGCTTCTCTTTGCACCTTAAAGACCCTTAATTTACTGAACCATGGAGATGGAAAAAGGCCCTTTAACTGTCTTAATCTTGCTCTTTTATGAGAAAGTGCTTGTTTTGAGGTGGATGTCTTTGAAGAGAGATGGGAATGGGGCAATAAACTGAATTGAGGGGGGGAATTAGCTCCCCTTCGTTAAGAAGCAGAATAGCCTAATTTCAGGGGAAAGCTCACTGAGGGGAAATACTCTTTCTCCTTATTCTTCAGTAGTTGTAATAGAAAAAGTTTCTACGTAGAAAAGAGGACAGAGAGAGGCAGCAGGAAAACCTATGGGGGCATGAGGAACACTAGAAATTATAGGGATAACCCTTTTTTCTGAAGTGCCAACTCCACTCATCTGATCTCAGCTTGCGACACAAATAGGATACAGGTGCTAGTGCCTGGGCAACCTGGAAGAAGATTGTGACTTGCTTTGCCCTCTCTGTGATGCTTAAGAAGATCCCTTTGGAAGAAGGGGGTGACAAGGTTTTTCCCTGAGCACAGGGAAAAGGGCAGAGTTGGTGGGAGAGAGGCAGAAGCTGGTGCAGCCCATTGAGTGCAGAACCTCTTGGCAGCTGAGATCAGGCTCCAGTAAATCTCGGAGGGGAGGATGAGAACGTTTTGTGGTGTTTTGGAGAAGGAATTGACCTTTAAAACTTGCAGACCCAGGAAGCATGTCTAGGAGAAAGAGAATAAAATATTTTAAGTTCTAAACCTTTCTCAGTGTGTCTTTATAAACTGACTCCCACCTGTTGTGCTTTAGTAGATGAGGACTTTACCAGACACTGCTTTGTTCTGACTTGATCATCTGTGTTGCAATAAAGGTCATAGACACTGGGAGCTCTAGTCTCCAAAAGGCAAAAGGTTTGAAAATTTCTACTTGAAGGCTCTGGATGATTCAGTGTCCTGTCAGCTCACAGCCTGATATCTGGGAAACTTCTTACTTGGAGTCTCTGTCTGTGTCTCTGCAGCCTGATGCTGAACTGTAATTAAAGGCAGGGAAAGCTGTTGACAAAGTTATATTGACTATAGTCATTAGTGGAGCTAAATTAAAGGCAGTACATCAGTTCCATGAAAGAATTAATAATCTTTAAGGAGTAGGTTTTATTAAAACAGAGCACAACAGAAGAGAGTGGAAAGTTAGCAGTTTGACATTATAATATAGTAGGAGGTTGGTCTGAATTAAATGTGTAATATATATATATATTTTTGTTGCCATCTCAACTAAAGCTGTTCCTTGATCAAAGGGCATGCATTCCAAAGGAGTCGTCATTCTTTTGCAGTTGTTGCAAAACAGCTTTCTGTGCTGGAGGCCAAGCTGTGTATCTAACATGGCACAGAAGTGACAATTCCATGGTATCGATATGGCTGGAAAGATTTATGGCTGAGGCTCTACGGTGAAGGCATCTTTAATGCGCCCCTGGGAGTGTACACTCTTTCCAAAGTTGAGGTCTTTCCTTCAGGCATCCAGAAGTTGTGGCAGACAGGCCTGTACACAGCTCACTTCAAAAGAAAAGGCAGAACCAACCCTCAAACATAACTTTCCACCTTCGTTCCCACCCCAAACTGCCACCTTTGGGTTAAAACTTATCACAGCAACAAGTAGAGTCCCAAAGGAAAAGGTTCCGTAGTTAATCAGAAAGTGGTTTATTCACTGCTGCAGAATGTGAGCTGCTTTATTCTGGTACAGAACCTTCTGGGCCAGGCAAGCCCAGGTGCTGCCCCTTGCCTTGTTATTGTGTTGGCTTTGGGAATGTCGTCGCGTGATATTCTGCGGGCTAGATCATCAGGCACACTGTGCACAATAACACCTAGTACCAGGCAATAGAACAGCCACATAAAACCCAATGCGTGGTAGAGCACATGTGCCCCAAGCAAAAAGAACTCTCCATATCTTCTCTTTCTCAATATAGAGACTTGGATCTGTTAACGTCTATCACTGAATTAGCTGGAACAAGTTGGTCCCAGAGGGAAAAAAGAATAATACAAGGTGTTTGTGCAGGGCACCAAGGATTTGCTGCTGCTGTTGGTGAAATTGTGTTTCAATACCAAATTTCATCAAGCCGAAACCAGAATTATAGCGTCTGTTGTGCGCACAGAGACAAGGGCAGAGGGAGGGAGGCTCTGAAGAACAAGAGGTTTTATAGCTTTCTCAGGCTACCTGGATGATCTGAGACATTCTTGTACGTTTACTAACTAGTTCCTGCATAATTTTTAAAATTTCTTTTGCATATGGCTTGGTTCCCAGTGGTGAAATCGTTGTGTTTACTGTTTATGTTTATTGCCTGGATGTACCTTGGCATTGGACAAAACCCATGATCCGTCGTGTCTCTTTCATCTTTCTGGTTTGCAGCCATTAAATATTCCTGGCTCCATTATACTGACTCCACCTTCCCAACATGTGGATGAGTCAGAATTCGATTTGCTTAGGTATTTTGCCTTACTCTTTAGCATTTTGATCACACCGGCCTGTGGGAGCACCACCTGCTGTCAGAGTAAGAGCTTTTAATTTAAGTCCTGAATGTGCAATTTCATCCCTGAGAAGTGACTGGGTGATTTGGGATCACTACTCTTTGGGATACTCTGATGAGTGATATCCTAAAGCTCTCAGCTCCTGGGAAGAGGAAACTGGGCCAGCCTGACATGTGATCCCCTTCAGGAGAGGACTTGTGGTGTTTTTTCTCATCATGACACCTTTTGATGATTTTTTTTTTTTTTNTAAAGATGGTAGAGTTCCAATCTCCCTGCCCTGGGCAGGGACACCTCCCACCAGAGCAGGTTGCTCCAAGCCCCATCCAGCCTGGCCTTGAACCCCTCCAGGGATGGGGCATCCACAGCTTCTGTGAGCAACCTGTTCCAGTGCCTCACTACCCTCACAGCAAAGAATTTCTTCCTAATATCCAATCCAAATCTTCTCTCTTCCAACTAAAACCCTTCCCCCTTGTCCTATCACTAGACTTCCTGACAAAGAGTCCTTCCCTTCAGATCCTGGAAGGCTGCTCCAAGATCTCCCCGGAGCCTTCTCTTCTCCAGGCTGAACAGCCCCACCTCCGTCAGCCTGTTCTCATAGGAGAAGTATTCCATCCGTCTAATCATCTTTGTGGCCCTCTGCTGAACGCGTTCCAACAGTTCTATGTCCTTTGATGGTAAATAGACAGTTGTTGCCATAAAGAAATATGTTTTTTTTAACATTTTGATACTGCTATAGTGTGTCCATGTCTGTGTGTGTTGGTCACAACATCGGGGAAAGACTTGTGAATCTCAGGGGACAGGAGAGCTTCAGTTAGTAGCATCACCAGTGGAAGTCATCACATACCTATGGATGCCCAGTGACTGCTGAATGGAGTGGGGTTGTTAACATGTGGTTTTGTTCAAATGCTCACTTACCTTTTAAGCAAAAAAAAATAATAAAAGGACTCCAGTCAATGGCACCACGTAACATGAGGAAGTTTGTGAGATTCATTAGGAGTCCTGGTCGCAAAATTTTAAGCGTCAATGGTGCCCAAATAGTGTCACATTTTCTGATAACGCATTATTTGTGTGTCTGAGCCATTGATGAATATGTGTTGTGAACTTTGAAGTCTTTTGTTCTTCAGAAGTGTGCAATCAGCATTTATTTCCCAGGAGATCTTCCTGAAGATATTCACAGTTCAGAGGCAATTTGCGTGTCTCTAGCTGTGTGATTTAAACATTAGGGAGGGGATCAGTATTCCGATCTGTCCTCTCCTAGATTCTGCTTAGGCATCGTATGCAATTCCTTTTTAATCTAGAAATTGTCTTTGAAAAAGAAATTGAATTGTCGCACCTTGCAATGTTCTTTAAGCCCATGCCAATGAGGACAATGCTATTTGCTTTCAAAAGAGGAAAAAAGAACAAGACTCTTACAAACTTCTGTAAGTAGCTACCCTTAATTTGGCGTATAATTTTGTATAATAGTGAAAGACGTGGTAGGGGAAAATAATTTAATGGCAAATGTAAAACTCTTTGGTGACTCTAATGACCCAATCAGGAAGCTTGGGCAGGACTCTGAGTACCAGTGCCTCTGATTAGCCTAAAATTCATGAACATCCTCAGTCTGACCCAAATTGTTTTCCTGGATTTTGATGCCGGAAGAAAGTTAAAACTGCAGACTCCTTAGATTAAGGACTCTGACACTCAGCTCCCAGCTCCCAAATTGAAGAGCTGTGTCCCAAATTCCTTCACGGAAGTGTAGCAGTTTAATATTAAAATGAATAGATGAGACTGTTGATACCCTTTCATTGTCCTTGAGTCAGGAAGGTAAAACCATTTGGTCCCTCAAATATACCTATTTCCCAGTAAGTGCCTTTGAGACTGGTGAAGTGTAATGGGCTCTGCAAAGTACTTTCTGTACCAATATTATTTTCTGAATTTGCTCAGCTGCTTGAGAGCAATTCGGCAAACCTACAGTCCAATTCAGAGTCAGAAACACTCACTTGTGGAATTTTCAAGAGGGATGTGCCAAAAACTTGTGCTCTCCATGAAACAGGGATTTCACAAGGGAGTTCACATGTCTTTTCTAACACACACACACACACACACACATATATATATGTGTGTGTGTGTGTGTGTGTATTCATCTATATCAAATGATGTACATTGCATGTATTTTCCCTAGGAGGCAAAATAATTTATTTAGAAAACAAGACGAATCAGTTGATCTGACCAGGAATTAGCTGGGCTCAGAAGATTTTTAAGATAAAAGAAACCTCTATAGTGGAATGCATATGTTATGGTGAGGAAATTAAATCAGGGAAATAAATACAAACAGTGAGGGAAAAGTAAATAGTCGGCTGGGAATATTTTGCATACAAGAAGCAATTGGCTGGTAAATAGCTACATGCACAAAGTGTGTCTCGGGTCCTCAGGCGCTCTAGGACACGGTATAAAAGTCAGCGCAGGGGAGAGCTGCTGCCATCCTCTTCTTCTGCTTTATTCTTGCTGGAAAGGGTAAGTTTGAACCTTCTCACTTTCTTTCAATGTCCTGAATTGTTGCCTTCGTTGTGCTTTATTTGTCTATGGCAGCCGGAGGTTTCATGCTCTTTATTGAGGGTGGGGTGTGGGGGAGACTTTCCAGCAGCTCTTTCTCTAAAGACGGTAACCACTCTTTGAAGGGTGGCAGTTGCTGGACACAGGACTTGGAATAATTTTTCATTTGTGTTACCGAGTCCTTCCATTCTAAGATGTCCAAATCTCTGCTTGGGGATTGCTCAGCAACCAGAAGCAGCTGTGGAGAACCTGTGCAGAGATTTTGGCTTTCTGTGAGCTTTTTCTGTAGATAAACACTGGTAAGTGGGCTGAAATTTTCAAAAATGTGCTGAGCAATATTGGAAGTAGACCCGTTCTTGTACCAGGATACCGTGAAAATAATCCTTCTCTGTTCCAAAGCACTTTGGGACCGGGGAGATTCAAATCATCTCCTTCTAAAAATGCTTTGAATACTTCAGCACTAGATCTCCATCACAGCACATCGGTAACCCGCAACTAAAATAACATCAATAGTGAAGCTGCCGCCTGTTCTATTTGCTTATCAAATGATTTTGGTCACCATCAACTTCTATTCCCCCCCCTCCCTCCCCTTCAGGAACTGGCAGAAAGTTTCTCACTCTCTCTAAAATTGTAAAATTGGTAAAAGGGAGGTTGTTCTATAAGAATTAGGCAGAATATTTGGGTTTTTTGCTGTTTAAGAGACAAGCCCATCTCTGGGGAGAGTACCAGCTCCCTTTGGCGGGCGAGTGTCACATTATCAGGTTATGCTCCTCGCTTCTACCTGCTGAGAAACATTTTTCTTCTTCTCCTTGTTACAGGGGAAGATTCTCCTGGCCATATCATACAGGAGATCACAAGCCTCATCCCTTGCTTCCCACCTATTGCAGGGCTGCACCCACTCTGCAGGAGCGTTGTGGGAAAGGAGCTACCAAAAACTGTTTGGGAGCCAGTGGAGTCACCCCTTGAACTGTTCTCTGTAGTCTAGAAGAGTCTGGGTTTCATTGAAGTCTCCTTTCAACCCAAGACTAACGCATTATTCAGTTCTCTGCAGTCTCTAGTTACTTTCCTGCACTCTCCATCATCTCAGCATCTTAATTATGTGACTATAATTATAACTTCTTTTTTGTGTGTTTACTTCCTTCCCTGTGTTGCAGACCTAGTCTTATCCCTCAACCATGTCCTGCTACGACCTGTGTCCTCCCACCTCCTGTGGCCCAACCCCTCTGGCCAACAGCTGCAATGAGCCCTGTGTCAGGCAGTGCCAGGACTCAACATACGTGATCCAACCCTCTCCCGTGGTGGTGACCCTGCCTGGACCCATCCTCAGCTCCTTCCCACAAAATACCACGGTGGGATCCTCAGCATCTGCAGCTGTAGGGGATGCTCTCAGTGCCGGGGGAGTCCCTATCTCCTCTGGCACCTCCCTGGGACTTGGGAGCCTTGGATATTCAGGTCTCGGTGGCCTTTCTGGGAGGTCCTACCGTCGTTACAACCGGTGCGGGCCGTGATAAAGCCTTGGGGAAAAACCACAAAGGAACAACCAGAAGTTTAAAAGCGTGACCCAGATGCAGGACTGAGTTGATGACCACGGCCGTGTGCTTTGCTGACCACCCTCAGCTTTTCCCTATGCTGCAGGAGCTTGGCATTTCCCATTTAATGCCTTTCTCTGTAATCAATGAGGTGAAAAACGTAACTTTTGTTGCTGCATGTAGGAGTTGGGTGTCCAGCTGTAAAGTATTGCCTTGAAATGGATGATTAATTTTATCCCTCTTCAGCCCTACTGCTTTCTTGTGCTGTACATTTATTATTTTTTTAATTTTTTTTTAATTCTACTTCTCACTCATTAAATTTATGGTGCATCATAAAATGTGTCTTGCAAAGTTCTTCCCCTTTGGAGCCTTCTGTGGGAGAAATTTGCCTGTGCATAAATTATGGGTACCAGGCAGATCTTTGTTTAAATCCTACCACAGCAATTAGAGAGAAGGTAATCTTAGATAAATGCAAGCAATGAGTAATACCTCTTTTCTTTTTTTTTTTTCTTTTCTTTTGTTCTGGGGAGGGTATATTTTCTCTTCATCACACTTATTTAAGTACAATATAAAATAATCATTCCTGTCTCATAATGAATGGAGGAAAAGAGGTGGGAATGCCAAGACTATCTTAGAGGTGACGTGTAATTTCATTACTCGGTATTTCAATTCCTTGGAGCTCCTAAATTCCCAGCACTCTCTGTTATTATTTTCATACTCACTTTTTAGATATGAAGAAGACTTTCCCATTAACAAAGAAGAGCAGTAAATACTGGGAGGAACACTTAAAAAAAAAAGAACAAATGAAAAAAATTATGCATGATTCTTCCTTTGTTGGCTTATTAGTTTAGGAATGCTGTCATTTTGCAGTAATTGGTTGCTAAATTATGTGGTGATCTGGGGGCCTTTGGGGTGTCACCAGAAAGCCTCAGAGCAATAACAATTACCAGCCTCCTCTGAACCTTGGAGAAGATAATGACAGCTAAATTGTTAAACAAACATTCATCAATACGATGCTGTGGATGCCTTCAGGATCCCAATTAAAATTTCATTCCATGTTTTAAGGAGAGATTGAGCAGGGCAGATTGGCTGATAAGGAAACTCAGCGCAATAGAGAGATTTGCTCCCAGAGGAGGCTGAAGAACAAATGAAAATCCGAAGAAGTTCTTGTGCAACACCACGGGGTTTTAATGGGAAAGAGAAGCAGAGCAACCAGTTACAGAAAAATCAAGAAATTACAAGGGGAAAGGTGTGATGCAGGTGTCATGCTCCGGTACCAGGGCCCTGCTCAGGACCAAGAGGACAGCTGAGGTGATGGAGGGATGCAGAAGGGACCGAGGCTCGGGGCAGTGGGCTGCTGGACACACACAGCCTCCTCCTGTGGCCCCTGTCAGTGCAGCTGCTGGTCCCNCCCCCATAACCAGAGAAGTCCCCCAGGCCCAGGGAGCTCCCATAACCCCCATAGCCTCCCAGACCAACGGAGCCCCCGTAGCCCTGGGAGCTCCCATACCCCAAGGAACCCCCATAGCCTCCCAAGCCAAAGGAGCCTCCCCCATAACCCTGGCCACTGCGGGAACTAAAGGAACCCCCCAGCAAGGCTGGGCCGGACGACCCCACAACACTCTCCTGAGGAAAGGAGCTGAGGATGGGGCCTGGGATGGTCACCAAAACCGGTGGGGGCAAGATGATTGCTCTGGAGTCGGGACATTGCTGCACACATGGCTCGTTGTAGCTCTCGGCAACTGGCTGAGGGCAGGACACCCCACAGGCTCTGGAGGACTCGTTGTAGCAAGACATCCTTCTTGTGGTGGATGAGAATCTACAATGCATAGCAATAAGGAGGTTCAAGATAAATAAACAAATACCAGAGTTGGGCTGGAAAGAGATCAACCAGGATTATTAAGCGATGATTTGCATCTGAAGTACCAGAAGTTAACAGGGAAAGAGATGCATTTAAATATGCTATCGAATACAATTATTGTATCAAACTTTATCCTGGCAGTGGCTGTAAATCTACAAGGCAGAGCAGGAAGGAGGTTTTGGATGCAGATGTTTTCACCTGACTCCAGCTGCCTGTGCTTGCTTTATAGTTTGTGGAAATTGTGACAACCCAGATTTTGTTATCTTTCGAAGTATTCCTACGTCATATCCTTGACTCTGTGTACTGTGACAATCCCCTTGATGGGGATCAAATCCTACACTTGATATCACTGCTCTGGTTTATAGCACAAAGCATCGAATTCATTAAGACCAACTGAAACAGACTGAAGTATGTAATTTACAGCAAGTTAAGAAAAGAAAAGTATGAGGTGGAGCCACTTATTTCTATAATTACCTATCTCTTCCCCAAGAGCACACAACTTCCAAATAGGAGTATTTGTCCTTAAGGGGCAAATACTAGTGCAAGGTGGTATATACTATGATCACTTCTATATTTGTAGATGTATTGCATGTAGATCCTGAATTGGAGCCAAAATGCCTGGGAAATGGTTATTCAAAGTGGCAGAATAAAACTTTCCATTTTGTTCTATGGATAACACATTCTGACACCCGCGGTTCTCTATCCTGCCGATCCATAACATCGTGTATGAAGAAAAGAAGACAAAGAGAGAAAGGCTCGAGGAGGACAGAGGCTGAGCCAAATCAGACTTACCCTGTTCACCAAGGAGAAAAAGGCAGGAGATGTGGATAGAGAGGCTTGGAGTGGAGACGGCTTTTATACGTTTCTCAAACTGCTTACAGATATGAAACACCCTTTGTGCCTCAGGTCCTACATAGTGACAAAACAACCTTCCTGTTGAGGGATTTAATTTTGCTTGCTTTGCACTGCCACTCCCCACCTACAAAACCAGACGTGATACAAGGTTGGTACCAACTTGTGGGCATTGACCAGGTGAATGACGAGATCATTCAGACATCTGGTACCCAGCACCAGCGCTGGGGCATCTGCTGTTTAATTCCACTTTAGGCTTCGAGATTGTAAGTTTGGTCTTTAAGGTGGATGAGTGAGGATAAATTAAAGTTATCTGCCTTTTAAGAATAGTGCCATTTAAGCAAATACTATGAAAATACGTGCAAGCTGAGTAAGAGGAGTGAGAAAGGTAATAGAAAGAGGGACAATTTCAGATGCTTGCATCTAGTTTAGAAACAGGGGCTTTAACATCTGTATTTGCTGATCAAACATAATTAATTACTCTTTAATTACAAGGTGGACTCCATTGTTATTTTTACTGCCATCTTCTGAAGCGTCATTGAGGCAGTAACACTTCAGAGATGTCCCGGATCCTCCTAGGAACGATAAGATGCTTTGTAAACACCCACCAAAAATTCATATTTGATGTGTTGTGCCATCGTTATACATGAACACCCAACTATCAGCACGCAAAACCTTGTGCAAGCACATCAGTTCAGAGATGTGTGAACAAAGTGTCCTGTGTCATTAGGTGCAGTTTCATGCAGAAGATGGGAAGTCATTTAGAGGTGAGAACAAGCGATCTGAAATGTCTAAGGTAGAGGTTTCAGGATATCAGTGTGATATCCCTTCTTTTTCAAGGCATGGACAGATAATGCAGATAATTTCAGATAAAATAAATTCAGATTTTTTTTAATGCGACTCTTTTTTCCCTCCCCTAGAATTTAAAACAATAAACTTTTTTGGCATATTAGACAAATATTGGCTCATAAGGGGAGATGAAGTTACTATCTATAGTCTGTAGCACGGAAACTTCATCATCTCCCAAAATGTGGTCAAAATGAAACAAAGAACTTGATACCATGAATGAAAATCAACTCATTGCAAGCTCTGAAGTCCTAAATCAGAGTCTGTTCAGGGAACCAAAAGGAGTGCCATTGGCTGGCATATTTTTTAATGATGCTGTTTCATAACAAGGGAGCTCCTAATTCCTGCCCTTCTTCTTTTAATATGATAATAACCAAAATTACAAACACTAAGTATTAACGAGTATTTGTGAAGCAGCTTAAAGTAATTTTCTTCCAAGTGCCTCTCATTATTATCAGTACATCCTGATGACACTTCAAAGGTACAGCTACCTTACAATTTAGAGGCAATTCATGGCCTATCTTTTGCAATATTGTAAAATTATAAAACAAGATATTTGCAAATAACTGTGTGATGCCACAGAATTATCCCATTAAAATATATCCTTTTCAATTTCTTGTTTTTTCTTAAGTGCTCAGTACTTCAGGACTGGGACGGGGAGGGAAGGAAATTTGGGGAGTTTTAAAACGTATTTCTAACTGAACTTCTAGAAGTAGGGATTTAAAAGGAAATTTTGCAATATTTGGTATTAGCTTTAGACAGAGACCCTGTCAACAGTTGTGGCTCTACAGAAGGCCTTTTCTGCCTGTTTGGGGGTGTCCCTCAGCCTGTCCATTCTTCTCTTAACCTGACGGCATCTGAATTTTCCCAGAAGACTTGGGATGGATGATGGGAGAGGTTTTGATGGGCTGATCCTAGCTCCATTTGGGTTGTAGTTAATATTTCTGGTGATGATGGGACCGTATGGCTCCTCTCTATCACTTCACAGGTGCAGTAAATCAGACACTGATCATCCCTCCTGGGTTAATTGTGGGTAAAATGAAAAGCTTAGAGCACAAATGGAAACCTTTGCCAGGGCTCACTGCTCTTGTATTGTTATTAGCCATAGGGTTGTCCCATCAGGAGTGAGCCTGCACCATGTCAGTCTTTCCTCTGCTGCAGAACGTTTATAGACCCCAGCCAGCTGTGGAGACAACTTATAAAATCAAAGAATTGCCTAGGTTGGAAAGGACCTTCCAGATCATCCACTCCAATCGTCAACCCAACACTGACAAAAACCATCTCTGAGCTTCTTACTCAAGTTGGACGACCTTCACCTAGTTCATGCACGTGGCACCATAAAGGGCTCCAGGCCACATGAGCACAACCTTGAACATGAAAATGGGACTAATGTGATGCAACACTCTCGCTCTGGCTCTCAGTCGATGACTGTATGGCAAAACTTCAGCTCCAAGTTCCCCAAATCCCCTAAAATGACAATCACAGATAACTGATTGTCGTCAGCACTTGTATCACACCCACACTGACATTTGGGAGGGACAGCGCTGAGGTGGCAAAATTAAAGCTCCCACTATCACGATTGTTTTGTAACAAATTAAGACCAGAGGTGTAAAGGGTGCCTGAAAGAAGCATATAAAAGCTGGTATCACACACAGCCCTTCCACCCACTTCTCTTGTCTCAGTCTCTGCAGTGACCAAGGTAAGTGTGATCTCGCTCGTTCTTTCTACTATGACTAGCATTTGATTTCAACAATACTTTTGTCACTGAGGTGATCCATGCATGTGTTTTTATAGACTTATATCCTCTGTTTCCTTCCGAAAATGTGTATTTGTCCACATGCAACATAAAGAGTCGCTGTGTTATGATAGGAAGATGATCTCCAAGCTATAGAAAGACTTCGGGTGACTTAGACCCCAAAAAGTCTGCATTAATGCATATGCTTTTCCATGCCCGTTGGTTTCTTTTTTCCACTGGTTCTCATGCTTTAATCGTTGCATCGTTGATCGTCCAAGTTGCTACAGATACATCTATCTGTCTAATTTACCCAGTACTGAATTTGTGTTTCACATGAAATTCGATCAAAAGATGAAAGACAGGATAAAGTTTGATACAATAATTGTATTCGATAGCATATTTAAATGCATCTCTTTCCCTGTTAACTTCTGGTACTTCAGATGCAAATCATCGCTTAATAATCCTGGTTGATCTCTTTCCAGCCCAACTCTGGTATTTGTTTATTTATCTTGAACCTCCTTATTGCTATGCATTGTAGATTCTCATCCACCACAAGAAGGATGTCTTGCTACAACGAGTCCTCCAGAGCCTGTGGGGTGTCCTGCCCTCAGCCAGTTGCCGAGAGCTACAACGAGCCATGTGTGCAGCAATGTCCCGACTCCAGAGCAATCATCTTGCCCCCACCGGTTTTGGTGACCATCCCAGGCCCCATCCTCAGCTCCTTTCCTCAGGAGAGTGTTGTGGGGTCGTCCGGCCCAGCCTTGCTGGGGGGTTCCTTTAGTTCCCGCAGTGGCCAGGGTTATGGGGGAGGCTCCTTTGGCTTGGGAGGCTATGGGGGTTCCTTGGGGTATGGGAGCTCCCAGGGCTACGGGGGCTCCGTTGGTCTGGGAGGCTATGGGGGTTATGGGAGCTCCCTGGGCCTGGGGGACTTCTCTGGTTATGGGGGCTCCTCTAGTTATGGGGGCTCTCGGGGCTACAGGAACTCCTTTGGACTGGGGGGCTATGGAAGCTCCCTGGGCTATGGGGGCTTCTCTGGCTATGGAGGTTCCCAAGGCTATGGGAGCTCCTTTGGCTTAGGAAGCTGTGGAGGCTCTGGGGGGTCCCTTGGGTATGGCCGTTCCCTGGGTTATGGAAACAACACGGGCTATGGGGGCTCCCTGGGCTACGGGTCCAGCGGCTTTGGCAACTGCGGGAGGTCCTACAGCTCTGGCTTCTCCTCCTGTGGCACGGGCTACTACCTCCCCGGTGCCCAGAGGTGGGGCAGGTCCCGTCGTGGGAGCTGTGGCTCTTTCTAAAGCCCTTGGGATGGTGTCTGGGACCAGCAACAGCCCCGAAGCAAGGACCACAGCCAAGGACAATGGAGCAAGAGCCTCGGGGACCAGCAGCTGCACTGACAGGGGCCACAGGAGGAGGCTGTGTGTGTCCAGCAGCCCACTGCCCCGAGCCTCGGTCCTTTCTGCATCCCTCCATCACCTCAGCTGTCCTCTAGGTCCTGAGCAGGGCCCTGGTACCGGAGCATGACACCTGCATCACACCTTTCCCCTTGTAATTTCTTGATTTTTCTGTAACTGGTTGCTCTGCTTCTCTTTCCCATTAAAACCCCGTGGTGTTGCACAGGAACCTCTTTGGATTTCCATTTGTTCTTCAGCCTCTTCCATGAGCAATATTTATTCTTATTAGAAGTTTCTGGAGTCTCTCAGCAGCCATGACAAAAAAATGGACTTTATTTCAGTCCCTTATGCATTTCTGAAGTGTTTCTGTTTGGTTTTTGTATTTTTGCAGGACTGTTCTCAATAGGTCCTTCTGTAGGTTTTCTCTCAGTGCAAAGTGATATTAAAATGACTCAAAAGTGGTTTTCCTTGGTTGCGATAATAGTTTGAAATGCGTTGTGCACACAGATTACCTTTCAGTTCTTGTTACTGTAAATTGACAGTAGCTAAAGGAACAGGGGGAGGATGCCAGGACAGGTAGGAGTGAGATTTCCACAGGGTTTATGAGGTTCTTTTGTTTGCCAGTGGTGGGGATGGAAACTTGATACCAAACACTGAACTTCATAGTTTTTAAGAGTATTACCAAAGCCACACTTAAAAGAGGAGGGAGGAAAGCAGAAATCTGCTCGTTTTATAGAGCAGAACTTAATTAAGAATGAAAGTTAGAGGAAAACAACTCAAATATCCCCACCTTTCTTAAATTACTCATAGCAAACGTCCTCAATTAGCATAAAACAAAAACCAAGATACGGGGAATGTAGAACATTAATCAAAAAAAAAAAAAAAA
>VXBW01001205.1:207-33530 GCA_013400375.1 Thinocorus orbignyianus
TTCTCGGATCCTCTTTTAAACCCACTCCACACTGCCGCGCTGTCTATTACATGCTAATTTAATTTTACTATGGACGATATTTTCAGCATTTGCTGAGGACAGTAAATTTTGTAGTTTATGTTATTTCACTTTTTATGACTTTTTAACACTTAATAAAATTTTATTAGAGCACTTTTGTGTTTACAAGGCCACAAAACTCTTGGCAGGTTGTCAGAAGTCCTTTTTATTATGATCCTACTGATATACTGCGAGTAATGAAATAATCATGTCCAGAAATGTATCAAAGGCCAGAGGGATTATCCAATTTAATGGCTCTACAGATGCGCTGTGAGGGATACGGACAGGCAATGCGTCGACAGGCTAAAAAGTGTGTGCGAGGAGGAGGGAGACCTGCTTAATTTCTTTCCCATTGCAGGCTGGTTCTGCGCTGTCCTAAAGGCTCCGGACTTGGTCATGTGATGCCGGGCGGCTTCAAGAAAAATGGTTTTATTCTGTTGCAAAAAAGGCCCTTTTCTTTTTATTCTTCTTAGGTGCACATCTAGCGCTGATGTGCTTGCTCTGGAGCTTCCATGGCTTGCGACATTCCTTAAAATACGACTTACTGGAACACACCCAATGTCATCGTGCCATTGTGTGGCAAACAGTGGCTTTGGGCGTTAGGATTTGGTCTTGCAGCGAGAAAAAAAAATAAACAGAAAAAAGAAAGACCAAAATAAACAAACATAAATAAAACATCAGAGGCAGAACAAGCTGGTGAGATCAAATATGAGTGAGATGTTTTACAATATTCTGTGAAATGACCACTTTCTGCTTTTGTCTTTGCAAGGGCAGGCTTGCGGGAGCGCTCTCGGCTGCGCGCCTGCCTTGGTTCCACAATGGGCTGTTTTTCTGCGCTGCTGTCGGTGCTATAGCCTGAGATACTGCAGCTGTTTTTAAGGTCATTTCCTTTTATTTTAAATAATTGTTCATTTAACATATGTTGTTAAACTCATTCTTGCGTCAAAAGGAGGCGATTATACTTCCTGACCCTGAAAGCAAGGTGGGTGGCTTTGTTTTATAATTAAATTTGCTGTGTTCAATTTCATATTTTTCTTTCTCTGCTGTTTCCGAAAGGGCATGCCAAAAAAGATAAAAGGCAGCAATATCAGGAACACTTCAGTGCCAGTCTTGTTGCTTTAACACACATTGTTCCAAACTTTCAAGCTTCACAGGGAAACCAGAAAGATATCATTTCATCATTTTACAATTAATTATTTAATTCACTGTGATCTGAAACCTGCCCCGATAAAGTCCTCAACAAGAGAGTATTTCACAATTTCCAAAGTAGAAGGAAGACTTTTTTCTTCCAGCACAAACATATGTAGCGTATTCCAAGGTATCTCGTGATACTGCCAATAGGAATTTCTTTTAAAGAGAACAGGTACTATCTGTGCATTTTTAAAATCTATTTCAATAATTTGCAAAGACTTTACAAACAGACCTGAAGACAAGGTTAAAAGTGATCAAAGAATATATCTTAAAAATCGTGACAATGCATTAGCGGACCACATGTTGGTATATTTATTCACATTGTGGATCTGTCTCACCTTGGAAGAGTGCCTCCAAAATCAATGGGGCTTCTGGAGGAGTTAAAATAATGTACAGTGTTAATAAATACACCAGAACCTGGCCCAGGAGAAGTAATATAAATCATTAAATGCTGTTTAGCTCCAGGACAGAAGTTTTGTTTTTCCAGAACAATATAATCTACTGTAAATCATATGTTTGCAGGTCAAGGTCAATTTAAACTTCTTAAACCTTTAGCAGCCATCAAACTGGAAACCTGCAGGATGAAATGATGTGATGAAAGAAGTGATGGACTGGAAACTGTTAACCTTGGAAAAGGAACGTTTGCTATTGTTCTTTGGAGAGAAAGAGCAAACTTAGAAATGCCTTTAGTATAAATATGTAAACATGACACGGATTGTTTAATCGATGCAGAACCTAGCTAATTTAACCCTTCCTTTACTGGGGGCTTAACTTTTTTTCCTGGAACACCAGGGAAGGCCTGAGGAAGTGAATTTGCCATTCCCACCATCACGGAAACAGAAACAGAGAGGCAGCATTCAGTAACTGGACCTGGGTTGAGGTGAGGTGTGCAAGGCTGGCGAGAATGTGCTGGCTGAAAGAGGACAACCTCTGTGGAATAATTTTAGGGAGCAGCATGACTAGGGATGGCCCTGTCCCCAGTGTGTGCAAATGCCAGCCCCAGGAGAGGTCCCTCTGACCCCAGTGGGCACTGTCAGGTCAGTTACCGGGGAGGGACATTCCCCTCCACCAAGGATGGCCAGAAGATGCTATTAGAGGCATGGAGAATGTGGGTCCAGGGAGAAAACTGTGGACACTGTCACTGTATTTGCACATAAAGCCTGCTTGATGGCCTGGTTATTCTCTTTAATAATAGGCCATCAAGCAGGTGCACTGGTGAAATGCACTGTCCTCCTGGCACACTGTATATTGCCAAACCTACTGATGCTCTGGTGAAAATGAGGAGTTATATATTAATCATTTTAATGGTCTAAATCCTACACCTATTCACATCTATTCCATTGTCCACAATGAAACCAGAACTCCGGTCATAATTAATTAGTTATTAATAGGCATTTACCTATAAGCTTAGTAACGACTTTGTACTATCAAAAACCTAACTATGGTATGCTATAGATTGATGGAATGAATAATCGTAGTTTAACAATTTATCATTCACGTATTTACATGCAACAGGCCAACAGCCTTTTTTATGAAACCGCTATAAAAAAAATAAATTATGAAAATCAATCCAGAAGTCTGGAATTAAAGAAGACAAGATGTTCTGTGGGAGCCATTTGGGTTTTAGTCACAGAACTCCTGTGGATTACAAAGGGATTTGTGCAGGCAAACCTCACTCAAATGTCTGAAAACAATGTTAAGGTTGATTATGAATCCACAAAGGCAAGTACACCCCCTTCTGAAATCTGTTAAAGGGATTTCAATCAGGTCTTTAATCTTCTTTTTGCAAAACAAGTGATAGGTACTTTTCCAGGGCTGTTTGTTACTTTTTTTTTTTTTTTGGGGGGTTGGCATGTCATTTCCTTGTTGAACAAAAAATATTTCCAGGGGCTTGGTCACTATTACTTGAGAAGGAAGGCCTGGCTCCTATAGATTAGATATTAATATACTCTCCTGGTATTCAGGAGACCATAAGCCAATCTCTTTTCTCTAAATTCAAGCATGGATTGGAGCCCACATCTACCACCTCCCAAATGAGTGCCTACTGCCTAGGTGATGGGGTTGTCCAAGATAGGTCTTCCAGTGAGGGCACTCCAGGGAGCTCAAGGGAAGAGAGGAAATAACAGCAAAGTTTAATCAACCTGTCTCATGAATTTTTATTAAAATTCCTAAAGTTTGTGGCTGGGAGTGAGGCTGGAGCTCCCAACTAGGTCATCAAATTGAGAAAAAAAACGTTCCTGTCAAAATTCTAGCCTTTTCTTTCCCATGTAGTCATCTGCTACAGTGATCAGTATACTGCAGATGTATAAAAGGATGAAAGTACATGAAGATAATTATATAAACTGAAAGTATATAAAAACAAGACAGTTGAAATGCTACCTGCATTGCAGTTTTATTATAGTTTAATGGACATACACCAATGAGCACTGCGCCTCTGTGTCCAAACTGATAGATGTACCCCATAAAAGCTTTCCTCAGAAGAAAGTCAGATAAGTGAAACTCAGTAGAAAAATAGCTGTACTTTCTGCAGCTATAGATTATTCAATCAATGAAACTCCTATCTAACTCAATACTACCCACATCCTTGGATTTTCTTTCTGAACTCTAATCTGAAGTACAAACTGGCTCCCAAATTCCTCTGATGAGTATGGTAATTTTGAAAGCCCAGAAATCCTTCCTGGGGACTAAGCAGTAGCTCCAGACTATGGGGTTTATGGCTGAGACCAGAAAGGGATAGCATTTACAGTTCTCAAGACAGAGCTTGGGAATTGCTGTTTTGCTTAGGAACATAGCTGTCGTTTATAATGCAATGTTGTTTAAGTTATTAAGATGAGTGGTAGTTATGGCATCATTTCATGTTCTTTATTGTTTTGGCTTAGTCACATTTTTCTTTTCTTTTTCCTTTTCCCACATATATATATATCTATCTCATTACTGGTTCTCAAGAAAATGTTAACATTTCTTTACTGTCTGTTTCCTGGTAACTTATGGATACAACTTTATTAACAGTAACCATAGTAATACAGAAACAGTCTAACATGACCGCCTTGAAACAAGCAATTCAGAATAACTACAAGGAACTGGACGTGCAATTCTTAGCTGGAGGAATTATAAACAGCAAACTCAACTGGAGAACTTCTCACCTTATACTGGAAAGTCCTACCAAACTGCTGTACTCATCCTGCTGAACATTTAGGGATTAGGGGCTGTTGCGCTGTTTAACACCCTATGCCTTCTGTGTGTGAGGCATCAGCAGGAGCAACAAACATGGCAAAGGTGCTCCCAGAGCTGGGAAGTCTCTGGCTGCCCAAGAGCCTCTCGGTTACTACCACAGGACAGCACCTTGCAACTTTCTGGGTACAGAATTATCTTTATAACCATTTTCCACAGGAGAAACTGAGGTAGTTGGCTTGACAGTATTTAGGTTCCTAGGGGAATCCCACTTGGCGCTCTGTTCTCATAGCCTCTGCATGGCTTTGGTTTTCATCCTTACCTGACTAAAATAGCCTTGTGAGTTTAAATGATGTCTCCAAGCCTTCACAGATTTGAATGGCAAAGGAGGAAGATGAATTCATACCCCTCAGGTTGCCAGCCTAGCCCTCAAGCACAGGAGGTGAGGTGGCATGAAATCTCCTACAGCAAATTGCCCACACGGCACGGCAGGGAACGGGTCTCTGAGGGGAGGGTATGTGACACGCAGGTCTCACAGGCAAGTGGGTGCCAGGAGCTGCAGAGGGGTTAAGCTGGGGTGTCATGCGTGGCCCAGTGTGGTGTAGGTGTCAGGGAGCTAAGGAGATTTCAGGAGCAGCACCTGCACAGCAGCTGGAGGTTGGGAAAGCCTGGGCAAACCTCTCTCCTCTCCCTTGCGCTCTGTTATGCTTTGGGTAGCCGGGGACAGTGGAAATTTTAGGCATCATCTTTTTGACCCAAATCCTGCATTTAGAGAGCATTGTGGTGACTGTCTGTAGCCCATCCTGGTCTCTCAGATCACGCTGCTTCTCCCTACCTCCTTGCCAAGTCCCAGCCACACTGCTGGGATAGTTGGCAGGGGAGCGGGAAGGCTGATACTACTTGCAAGTGTTTTTCTCCCTCTTGATCTGTGTGCATTGCTTTCCCGATGCACTCTGAGGAGAAGGAGTGCACTCCTCTCTCCTCTCCTCACATGTGAGGAGATATTTATACCTCCCATATCAATGAGAACTACCAGCATCTTAAAACATCATTTAGAAGTGCTGTAACAATGAATGTGTTACACGGGCAGTAGCTCTTTAAAAGTTTCTCATGTAAATAAAGATCGTCTCCAAGAAAAGTCACATACATAATATTACACCGTAATCATAAGATTTAAAAACTATTACAAACAAAATAGAATTCAACACATCAAAATGGATTTGGACCATGTGACCATTCAAAGCTTATTAAAATTATAAACTCGAAGAAGAGGGTGGAATGCTTAAAACTCAGCACTCGTTCATGTGCTAGTTTGATTTAAAGAAGACTCCAGAGGATTTCTTAAGCCTCTCACAAATTATTCTGCAGACTCCAATGCTGGCCAAAATATGGCCATCACTAGGCCCCAGGTCCCTCCCTCTATGTGATCTGGCTTTTCACAGAAGATTCAAACCTGACAGGCTCTCCTCTCACACGCATACTCTTGGCAACTCTTTATTTTCCTTGGGGAATTCTAGGGCCTTCATCTTCTCTCACGCTTAAAAAAGATGTGGTTTCCAATGCCTTAACACTTCTACTAATGCAGCAGTTTCTCTGTGAGGCGCATAAGCTTGGGGCTTTTCCTCTTGGCGTGAAGGTATGCTAGGGCATGTCTGCTCCACAGCCTGTGGTGAGCTGCAGCAGTGCCTTAGCTGGTGTTCCACCATCCAGCCTTCCTGCCTTGGCAGAGCAAATTACCACATTATCTGGGTGAACATGGACATGGGATACCTTGACCTTTTACAGAATCTTCAGTGAAAAACTGTGTTTCTAGTTTCCCAGGCTGTGCACATATCTTAGCTCAAGCCTATCATACCCTAGGGGTAAAAGCAGTGGTTTTTTGCAAAATTATGGCCCATAAAGTGAAAAGTTTAGACTAGTATGCATTGAATGGGTCAACCGCATTAGAGCCCCAAATAGTGATGTCCAAACAAGTAGTGCCCATTGTGGGAACAGGAGTCAAGCAGGAGGGGGAAAAGAGCCAATGAGGCAATGGAGGCTCCAAAGAAAGGTTTAGTCCATCCTTCACCAAAAAGTCCATAAAGTAAGCTTGGCTCAAGGAACAGGCAAGGGTCTGGTCAGTTTCTAGACTTGTTGAAACGAGTCTTCTGTGAATAAAAGTTTTGTAATTCATCTGGCAGAACAACTTTGCACATCAGGTTGCTGTGATTTAAGCGACATCCTTTTTATCACAATGACATTGAACCAACCTGAAAAATGTTTCAAGATACTAAATCCTTCAAGCTTGATATTTGGAATGGGGTCCTCTTTCAAAATTGGAATTTTCCCATCACTGATGACATCTTTGTATTATGGAGTCCCTTATCTTTCATTCTAATGATATTGCATAGACCTGTCTCTGTGACACACTGAAGACCTGTGATAAAGTGATGCAGTGAATTTTCTCACTGGGATGTAAGAAAAAGATGTCTCCTGGACAGCCTCTGTTCTGGGCTTTTTTTTTTAATATAAAATCTAGAAAATCCCATTACAAAACACAAGATAACTCAAAGCAGATAAAATTTTTATCAGTAAGATATTTTTGAAAGACAGTAACAATGCCACAGGAAGAAAGTGATCATAAGGGCAAATAAAATACAATACATATTTGTAAAGTGTCTGAAAAATTAGCTTATATTTTGACCACATTATTTGCATGTCTTCACTGCTTCAAATTGTTACTGTCTAAACACTCTTCAGGTATTTCCCAGCAGGCTAACACTGTGATATGGTGAATATATGCCAGTTTAATGCCACTTTCTTTTAAAAATATCAGCAGAGCCTGGTAGGGCCTGACCATGGAAAATCAACGAAAGCTTTTCAGGTACTTCTAAAGTCTATGAGTCAGTTGGTCTCATAGTGAATGTTAGTAAAGGCTATGAAGGTAAGTATTTCTGCTGATTTCCCAAAAGCTTTGTACAGTTTTCAGTGTACTCCCATGTAAGCCTGTGCTCATTAAGTCATTAGGTCTGTGTACATGCTTCTAAAAAGATACATAAGTCACAACGTGTAAAGAGAGGAAAATCTCAAAAAAAAATCCTACAAGTACTGTAAGAAACATACTTTGACATCAAAGCAGTGCCTCATATGCATAATAATTAATTCAGACTACAGAGAGAAGAGGGTCTATTTTTAGTGTCAGTCCATTTAAAAATGTTTTCAGTAGGTAAAATACCTGGGGACAACACCTTATGTTACAGAACTTGCTGCAAATGTTGCAGATATATAATTTAATCAAAATATCAAGTAGCTTTCACTATGGTCCAGTTAACCTTTGTAAACTAAGCAGTTACTTACAGGACTTTCCTCACAAGATGAACTTCTGGCAGTGGATATATAAACACACTTTGTGGGCTGAGTCCTTTTCCACTAACACACTTGGGTTTTGGCACAGTTTGAAATAAGAGGGGGGAGGGTGGAAGGGTCAGTTGCTTCCTGACATCTAAAATCTTTATCAGTACCAGCAACCCCTTGGCTGGTGTCAGTGACTTGTGGTATTGTTGTTTATCTGTGTATCACTCACTCGGACACACTGTTTAGATCCAAAGGTCTCAAGACCATTTGCAATCTCTTCTAGGCGTGCTGTACCAGACAGGGCAGACATCTGGCTGTCAGTTATAATTGCATCCTGCACTAGAAGTTGTTTTTAAATACTCCTGGTTCCCTTTGAACGCAGAACTGTGATGCTCAACAGTTTCAAGCCATTACTGCAAGAGGCAAAGTCAATCCATGGCTTTAGCCCAGTTTGAAACAAGATTTATGAGAGATGGTGGGGAGGGGGGCCATTTTACAAAAGGGTGGCTGTTTGAGCCTGCTTAGATTTTAATGATACAGCAGTTTCCTTTCCAGCCCATACAACTTATTCTTTGAACGCTGACAGAAATAGTGCATCAGAAAAGTGTATTTGTGGTGTTGCCATGTTTACTGTTTCCTGTTGTCTTTCTTTGGAAGTATTTTAACAGAAATTAGGACTTCACATAAAAACCCTACAGGGCCTGGGATGAAAGGATTTACTATTAGGTTTCCTTCTCACTCTAACATGGTGGACTGTGATTTAAACCCCACAGACCCATGACAGGATATGATGCCAATTAAAAGCATGAAACCTAATTTTTTGACAGAATAATCACATAATCCCCTTTCTATTATCTGCCTAAAGGGTTATTGACAGCACCTTTATTTCTCAGCCCAAATCTTGGATTTATTAGGCTAACAAACTGCTCTTGTTTAAGTTATATAGGCCAATGAATATTGTTGAATGTCCAGGCACAGGACTGCATTCAATATTGCAAAGGGATGTTTTTCCCCTGGTAATTGTCACACTGGGTCAAAAATGCACAGAAATATAAGTGGCCAGCTGGTTTTGGTTGAAAGTAGAGTTCTGATTTGCTGTTTAATACCAAATCAATTATAAAGTAATTTAATAACAAATCTTATAAAGTGAGACATTACAGTGAAAAATTCAGCTGGAGTCTCTTCTGAGCTCTGAATTCAGTTTGCATGGAATATATAGGAAGTTTGATGGAAAAATATTACAGATTAGAGACAAGAAAAATGGTAAGTTCTGCCTCTCTAAGTTGCCGGTTGTGTCAATGCTTGTGCCCAATATGTGATCTACATTGTGTTGTCAAGGCAAGACTTTTGGTAAGACAGATCATGCTGATGCACTGTTGGAAATTAGCTGTACCCCTCCCCAGCTTTGACAGCTGGTCTGACACCAGAGAAGTGTCCAGAGGCCAGTATTTTCCATTTCAGTTCAGCCCCTGGTGGACTGCTATCTCTACTACATATGAGTTTTCCACAGAAATGTTTCACATTTACACAGATTTTGTGCAGCAGTGTCTGAAACAGTGAGGAATCTCTCTCTCCCTCTCTCTCTCTCTGTCACATACACTCTCACATAAATTGGAGCCTGCAATTTCCCTAATCACTAAAATCCCTTCTCTCCACGTGTAAGTTGTTAACCTTCATTACATCCCCAAGGGGACATACACTAAGCAGAGGCCTGTTAAAATGAAAATAACCATCCCTCCAAATTGCCAAATCATCGTATTAAAAAGTCCCTTTCTTATAAAGCAAGGTTCATCATTTGCAGTGCCAGGCTAACTCCTGCTCAGAGTTGAATGTAATTATTTCTGCTATGTGGGTTTATTTTTAAAAATACTTCATTGACTTCTGCAGCATCACAACAGCACATACTGTTCTAAATCTTCCTAAAGCTACAGGTTTTAAGACGAGGATACACCTTAGAGTTATTAGAAAATTCATACAGAGACTGCTTTCACGTGTCACGTGTATACATACGTTGTTTTCTTTGAGCTTCAAGGTTAATTTTTACCCTGTGTGTTTTCCAGATGCACACAGGATTTTCCCCTCATTTCCTGTCTCATTCCTAATCTAAAATCTATTGCCATTTCATAATAATTAAAAAAAGAGCTGGGCTGTTGAGTGAGCAGAGGAACTCCGGTGCTGAGTCGGGTGTGCTAGCCCTTCTGAACCACCATTTTATCGCTCTTGCATGTGAACTGCAAAATGGTGGTTCCTGGGATTTTGATGAACAGGGACCTGCAATACACTCGTCGTGTGGTCATGAAAAATGCCCTCGCCCCAACTAAAAAAGAAAAAAAAAGGCAAAAGGCTGGCCTCTCTCTCTGGTGCTTGCCTTTGTGCCTGTCTCTCTGTGCTCTCACAGCCCTCGGCCGCCTCAGGACTGCCCGTAATTCCTCTGTGAGAGCCACAAAGCCACTAAACACTGATTTCTAATTTAAAGTTCCTCAGGAGTAGCCGCAGTGCTGCGTGCATGACATACAACCCCAAATGGTAAGAGGACAAAATCACAGTAATTTTGTGTCCTGTGTGTTTATTAATAGAGGACCAAATGTCACACAGGCAGTAGTCCCACAACCAGTTTGCATGGAGAATGAATGTTTTGCTCGTGAATAAATGGTCCCTCCAGATCAAGGTTGAGGTCATTGGCAAGATCTAGGCGTTAGCTCACTCTAAAACTATGTGCATATGCTAATAAAGGAGTTAATACTTGGACTGTCAGTATTTCTCTTTCGTAAGAGATGTGTTCAGCCTAATTTTCATTTAATAGTTGGATACAGTTTACCGCACGCTTCATTCAGCGTACGTATGTTGCTGGCAACACAGCCGCCAAAGCAGGCAGTGACCTTGGGCTACCACTAGCTGGGTATCAAAGAGCACCACAAAAGAGGGTGAGGAAAATGCTAACGAAATGGAAATTGCCTGTGATTGCCCGCAGCAGGATGAGCGTCCTCTCTTGCCTGTGAAGAAATAATTTCCTCTCGCCCAGGTACGAAGCTGCTGCCGTGTGTTTAGAGAAAGCAGCTTCATAGCGTGCCAGCAGCCACGGATGGCAGACAAATACGCTGGCTTTTGAGAATCTATGTGTAGTTTTTCCCCGGATAAAACACATCCACAGCAACAGTATTTACAGTCTACACAACAATATTATTTTTCTCTCTTTGTTTTGCAAGGGTTGTAAACAGAAAAAAAATAAAAAAATGGCTAAGCTATTAAATCTAGGTATAACAAGGCTCTTAAAGCCAGGTTTATTGTACTGGGGTAGGTAAAAACTTGACGTTTTTTTATCTGCGGGTGCTAAATATCCTGTCTGAGCCAGGATTCCTGCTCGGATGTTATTTATCTCCCTGAATCTTGGAGGTGGGGGTGGGGGGAAAGGAGCGGACAGATGNGCGGCAGCCCCCGGCCGGGTGGAGGTGGGCTTGGATTTTGACGAAAATGAAATTAAACGGTCCCTAGTGTTTTGGCTTTACTGACTTTTAAGCGCTCAAGCCAAGTGTTATCCAATTTTTCCCGTACAATCTGTTTGGAGAGCTAGCAGTGCATTTCAAAATGGCTTATTTTGATGACATGGTCATAATTCTAAATAATTTGATTTCCAAATATATACATCGTATTGTGGCTTTGACAGAAAATCGCTCTATTGAAAGACTTCTGTCTTAAGATTTAGACTAAAGGGGAAGTGCTTACATGATCTAAACACCTTTCTGGGGGAAGCGGGTGGGGAGCTGTGGTGTTTGCTGCTGTTTGTTTACTAGGAAAATGCTAAACAAAGACAATATTTTCCAAACCCAAAAGCTTCTTTCTGGGGGTTGTGAACTGGAGACATTGCGGGTACTGTCAAAAATCTACAGAGGAAATGAAAAATAGCACTTGCTCCTTTTGAATGTGTGCGTGTGTTTTCTTTTCTTGATGGCTGGAGAAGACTGTGTTCTAACGAGGTTTCTCAGTACATTAGAAAAATGCAGAAATATGTCATAATTCCTTGGGTCCTTCAAACTGAAAAATCAGAGAGAATGTTTAGCACACAAGAACTGTGTGCGTGTATTAGCTTATAGCTGCAAAGCAGAACTTCCACGTATATTTGTATGTATGGTGGAATTTAAATCTTCAGCCTCCAATAAAATTGTATTCTGTAATAAAACTGCTGCACCTTGACTCCAGACTACACTGAATCCCAAATTAAACACCCCATTTACTCTACAGTAACAAGCAGGAAGGTTTGCTACAGTGAACACTATTACAGACAGGAAAGGCATATTATCATTCTCTTTACCTTCTGTACATATGATAGCAACACCTAAACAGCCCCTGTGAGTCATATTTTTCTCTAGTTCCTGGCTCATCTTACGAGAAACAATTGATGAAGGGAAAAGGTGAATTGAAATGTGATATTTAATTTCACATTGCTCCCCTAATTATTTAGCTAGCTGGACAGACAGCTCCAGCAGTTTAAAAGCAAGCAGGTAGCGTATTTTACTACAAAATGTCTTCCTGGATTTCATGAATAACTCAGTGTCATAAACAGAAACAGCTGGCATGCTGAAGGCTGTGTAGATTTCTTTATGCATTATATATAATGTAGATGCATCCCACATAACGCTCACAAACTATCCGCTTCCTATCAATGTTTGTAGCCCACAAATACTATAAATAATATACCGGGGATATAAAATTAGGGGACTTAAACTTGTTAATTCAGGCTACATATTAAAACGCCATTGTTTAGTGGCCATTTGTCTTTTGTTTAAAGATCCAACTATTTCAGATGCATACTGCTCTTGGGTGCTAATTTTCCTGTCTTTCTCTAGGAGAGGCATTATAGAATTTTGATGTTTTTGTTGTGGTTATTAAACTAGAAATGGGAGCTCAATGAGGGTAACAGGAGGCGAGAAACACTGTTAATGCTGCTTTGTCACATCAAGCGAATCGCAGGCGAACCAGCACGCTGGGGCTGGGCTGAAGGCTTTTCAGCTGTGATCTGAGGGGAGCCACCCTCTAGTGGACTGATGGTGAATTTTATTCCCCTTTTCATCCCCCATCCTGGTCGTCATTTATTAAATGCAAGGTACCTTCTCTAAGAATATTCTTGGCTATTAACCTTCATGCATGAGACAGGAGCTGAAAGTTAATAAAAAAAGTATTTCTAATCAACTGTGGTGATGTGAGGCATGGAGAAGTCATACTGCTAAGCCAAGAATGCGAATCCCCAGGCCTCTCACAGCTGAGGTTAATCTGAAAGGAGTTACAAGTTTGAAGTTGTTTTAGATCAGATGTCTAAGGCAAGAAAGGAGGGCTCCATTCCCAGACATCTGATCTAAACCCTTTGAGCCTTGGGAGTTGTGACTCCAGATGCAGGTTCCAGTTCTGCAGATGATCCTTATCTTTAATGGGACCAACTCAAACAACCACACATAGATTTGTTGCCATTGCAACGGACCCAAGGAAAGAAACTGGCTCTCAGCCTGTAGCTTTGGGGCAATTCAATCCTTGAGCATGAGTAGTCTGAGTTTGGCTCACCTCTGTTTAAAAGTGAAGTAACCAAGGGAAAAAAAAAAAAAAAACAGGCCAGAGAGTTGGAAGGGTGAAAAATAAAGGATGTGATTAAATTAGAAGTTTTTCTGGGCCCATGCAGGGCGTTGTGTGTAGCATTGCTGGGCTAGAGACTCTATTAGCATCTACTGTAAGTTTTGTTCCAAGGGATCAGATTTCTGGAGCCTGAGACCAGTTACGATACATCAGAGGAAGCCTCGTAATAGGAAGCTTTATTGCCTTCTGCTAAGTGAGCCAAAAGTCAGGGGCTTTCCCTTTTAAGCATAAGGCTGGGGAGGGGGGAAGGGGAGGTGGGAGGGTTGTTTTTTATTTTTTGCCTGATGTGTTTCATCCTTCCCCACCTCCAACATCAAAGTGTTTGCTAGGGCAAGTCAGCCCTGTGATTCTGGAGCTGTGTATTTCCCCTCTCCCAGTAGTTTCCATGCCCATTTCCTATGCCCCAGCTGCCAGAGCACTAACCCTCTGCTGCTTTAATCACTCCATTAATCAAGCCTTTGCAGTGATCAGCACACTAGCTCTCACTGCCACAAGGAAGCCTGTTACTTCTTCGGGACACATAATCTCCCACTAGCCCTCCAAGGGTTTTTACTCAACTGAGCCATATTGCTCCACCAGCTAAAAAGGGTATTTCACTCCATTTTGAATTAGCTGTGTTTTTAACATAATGTAGCTCACATAAGGCACAACTCAAGAATAGTTCTTATATTTTGGGCACTATGAAGGTGAAAAGACAGATTTAGCTGTTTTGTATCTAAGCTTCACAGGCACTGTGATTTCATTAAACAGACCAACACTGTCATCAAACCAAAGATCAGCAGATACAAACAGGTCATTTCTGCTGGCTCCCTAGAGAGTTGTGATTGACTCCCCATGGGCATGGGGGGGGGGGCCTGTCACATACAAAGGCATGTGTATAGACAGTGTCCAGTCCAGTCAGAGCAGTTTATTAACTACTATTTTGTACTGGGTAGTGCCAAAAGATGGCAGATCCTATTATACTAGGAGACTTTGAAAAATTTGAAAGGTAGTCATAAAACAAAAGATCACAGTAAAGCCACAGACAGAGCAAAAATAAATGAAAGGAAAGCTTGGTAACCTTCAGTGGCCACTCACACTTCTGACTCTTGCGAGGGCAACAGTGTAGTACGTAAAAATTATTTCGCAGTGCCTTTTGACTGGGCACTGTGCTGACTTGCAGGATAGGGATGTCATTTCCGAAGGTTAAGGGGAAGCAGGGAGAGTCCTGTGTGCTCAGGGAAGGTGCAGCTCCTGCCTGACGCGAGGTGGGGCAAAGCTTGTCCCTCGGTAGCTCTGTCTGCCTTTGCTAGGAAACCTCTCTTCCCATGCATCTGTCCGCCAGCACGCCCTGCCTTTTCCTGAGCCATCCATTTCTGAAGCCAGGAAAATCAGGGAAAGGAAAGGAAGAAAAAAACCCCAGAGCTGCACTAGAAAATACATCACTACCACCATCATTCCAGCAATATGTGAGAGCAAAGGCACAAGGGTGGGATGTGAAAATAACAGCAGAGAGGAAATGAGCTCGGAGTTTGAGAATCCCAGCCTGCTGGGAAGGACAAAATCCTTCCAGTTGTGGCAAAAGGCTCAGCAAAGAGCAGTGTCTGAGGGAGCGGAAACTGGAAGAAGTGAGACCAGTCTGTTTGCTGGCGACAGTGGGGGGCACAGAAAGCAACCATATCACCGTTCATCAGCTTTGAGTCTTTAAGCATAAGCATGCTCTAAAATTTTCAATGTCCAGTTTATATAGCTGTTCATTCCCTTCCCAGATCCAGATTTGAATTCTGCAGCTTGGGCAGTTTGTGGCTGCTGTGAGCAAAGCAGATCTCTCACATGAATGCACACACGCACATGCGCGCACAAACCCCCCGCGCTCCCCGGGGGGACGTCTGCAGAAATATCAGCAGCAAATAGAAATGATAACACATACAACAGTTTCCGAATACAAACACGGATGTAGTACAATCAGTGCAATGCTTTAGCAGAATCACTTCACTGAAGTATTTACTTTTCTATCTGCTGTGACTGCATGTTTAAGCTTTTCTTCCTGAGTATCAATACTTGTTTTCCCATTTAAGTTTTCTAGCTTCCGCTTCGTAAACGTGCATCAAATCCAAATGACATGTTTGCATGTGTATATTCAATGAACAACACAAATTATTTATCCCTTGGGATAAAGGACTTGAAAATACAGATGGTCTTGATACAGTCTGATAAGAATGTAAACAGGAAAATATCTTTGTTGACTTATTTCTTAGTAATCAGTAATAGTTAGTTATTGTCTAGAGATGAATTATATTATTCCATAAACCTTGTAACAAACAATAGCTAAATGAAATCAACTTTGATTTTCTTAGGATTACTAAAGATAACATCAGATAACTTCCTTAGCAAACTAACAAAAGCCCCAGCTCCATTTTTCATTTTTTTTTTTTTTGGTTTACATCAAACTCAAAGCTGAAAATCAAGATCACAAAGCGTTCCAGAATTTACCTTGCCCCTCACTTCTATGGTTTTGCAACTAAGCTATTTTTCAAATTACTAACCTCATCAATATTAAATCTGTAGAGTGGTTTTAGTTCTTCTGAAATAATTTGTTTTTCTCATGACTTTGACCAATTATTTCCACCCCAGGAGGTATGCTTGGTGTCTTGCCTTCGGTGTATTATGGTCTGCTTCTCCATTTCAACTGAGCAAACCCAAACAAAATATTTGCCTCTCCTTGTGGTTGTTCCATACGTTGATTAGATTCCAGACAGTCATATCTATCTCTTGTAATGACTTCGCAATTTTTCAAGAATGTTTCAATTTGTGGATTAATACTGGCAAGAAACTGATAGCTGAGCTGTATCTGGCTTTGGTAACACTCTGTCATACAGTGCTAATCGTTTCCCTGACTTCTAGTGGAAGGAAATCACAAAGTTACTATGAAGGTCTGCACGTAACAATTCTCTTCATGTCAGGAGAAATCAAATGCAAAAATGATTACATGGAGAAAATGCAGCAGGTTGGGAGCATGGCTGAATTAATAAAAATGTCCAATGAATGTTCCTCTTTGAGGTCTTCTTGCAGAGCTGTGAACTTGCACTGCCACAGACTCTGCTGTTACCCCTCCTGGCCCTGCCAAGCCTCTCCCCTCTTTCAGCTTGCCCTTCTGCCTCGCCTCTGCCTAGATCAGTTCCCAGATCACCTGCTGGTCACCATTCAGTGCTCCTCCACCAGCCTAAAGCAGTCCTCAGACGCCTTCAGTGTCCTGTTCCTTTTCTGTTTCATACATTGGTAGGACACATTAAGCATTAATTACTTAACTAATTGGCCAAGTGCAATGATGCCTATTCTCAGGTTGTTGTTGCTGTTATTATTATTATTTATTTATTTTGGTATAATTTTGGATTTTAGGTATAATTTTTCCAGATGTAAGGCAATTAGGTTATATTTTCTAGTTCCTCTGTTAGTATGCATTAAAATGAAATAGAAGATAAATTCTGTTTCCCCTGGATAGTCAATTATGTAATGCAGACTACCACAATTCTGAGTGGTGACCTGACTGCAGAGCTTGCTTGAACCTGGAAGAATTTACATACTTTCTTTACGTTGAGGTGACTCTATGGTATAATTGGTCTCAAGCCACCAGTTGCCAAAAATACTTATTAATGATTATCTGTGATTGGTGAAAGTATCTGAACATCTGTGTTGGCAATAGGTGACTCTGAGTCATGGCAGGTGGGATTTGCTGAGGCTGGTATACAAGCCTGATTGGAAAAAAGACATTTTCTATTGCATATGAGGTGTCTGAGGATGACTTATATGTTGTTACGGAGACTCCTATGTTGTTGTTCTACAGCATGACTACCAGTGGCCAGAAACGATGCAGTTTGTGTTACAGCTTTGCTAAACACTAGTTGAAATAATCTTTGCAGCATTCCTTTTTAATATGGGAATAATCAAATTAGCACTTTACTGGAAAAGCTTAAATAATACAGAAAAATATCAAGTGAAAATACTGAAAATAAGAGATTCTACATGCTGACATGTGGATTGGTATTGATATATGAAACTGTAATGCTAATATACAAGAACTGCTTGTCTTGCAAAGCTGTGCTTTATAGCTTACTAGTTTTTGACCTTTTGATAGATGGACTCAGCACAGCCACGTAGACTGGTAGTTTGGAGGGGCCAGAGTTTGCCTCAGTTACTGATAGCAGTTTGGGAATTTTGAAAAAGGAGAGAAATGTCTCTGTCAGGTCTACCAACTGAAATGTCACAAAGGATGGAGAAATCCTCACCTAAGAACTGGCCTGCCATAGGTAAATGTACTCTACAGGGTAAAAGTCACTGTGAGATTGCCCTTTTCTGACGGCTTTCAGAGGAGACTGACCGCATCCTGGTGACAAATAGTGAGACTCACGTAGCAAGATGTAACAGCCTCCATTGGACTTTCCATCAGTCCACAGCATTGGACTGATGTTTCCATCAAAATTGCGTGCTTCCTAGCTGGTTCTGTTGACAGAATAAGGCCCAGGAGTACACGTTCACTCAGGGAAAAATTACATTTACCTGAATACTGCCTAGTAATTAAGTCTTCTACCAAACTGGGCTGTAGTTCATCACTGACCAACCAGAAGCTGTGAGCTCCGCACCTGGGGGATAACTGCTGGGTTGCATTATCTATAAAACCAGAAATTGGGTGAATAAGGCACACACTTTTTCTCCTTTTGTATAAAATTAATTAAAAAAATATCATGCTAAGAAAGAAAAGATAGCATGCCCATATTATAGGTATTTCTTCCTAATCTTCTCGACATTTCTTCAGAATTCAGGTAGCAGGGATGAGGAAACAAATCTATCCCCTGGATCTGAAAAAAGTGCATCTCCAGTCTCCAGCTGTCTGCCATAGATTCTGTTCAATGCACTTGTCTGTCTTAGTCTCTCAGCTTTTTAAGTGGGGGTAATATTAACTCGCCTTTGTAAAGTACTATGAATTCTTTAGGTGAAAAAAGTGCTGTATATGTTGAATCCTGAACTCGATTTTGGCAGGCAAGTAAAGGAATTGATTTTGAGCCTATATTTATTCGCAGTTTTAAATTGCACTAACTTCTTCAGGTTTTTTCCAAATGCACAAATGTGTAATTGATAGCAGAAATCATCCCATACCTTCTTATAGACCGCTCTTCTAACCACTGAGCTACAGCAGGCTAGTAGACAGCAGAATCTGGCTCCTTGTATGTCAAGCTGTTTTATAAAACTGATAAAAATCAGTTTCACTGTTATAGACTTTTTTTTTTTTTTTTTTGGATATGCAGTGGCAGAAATTTAACCAGTAAGATTAACCAGAAATTTAATGGTAAGGGCCAAATTCTATTCTCCATTACTTGAGGAGGTAGATAACATAAATCCATTGGTATCAAAAGTGCTTCTTTAGGATTATTATTTTGATCTGTTGGAGTACAGGCGTGAAAGATATTTATTTCATTTTGCAATAGCGGACTTTTTTGTAATGGCTGCTACAAGAAATATTGACTTTTTATCTTTTAATAAATAATATTTATAGATTTAAAAAAATCATTACATATGAATTATAGCTACTGTAATCATTATAAATGCATTAACAACAAATGGTCAAGCCAAATTAGAAAAGCTCTATTAAAAATTAAATAAAAAGATCTATTGAGTAAACAGATGTCTCTTCACAGCAGACATATCCCCACAGTTATTGACTGAAGCACTTCTAAGTATTAGGAAATGACCAACCATGACAAAACAGTTACTAAAATAATGCTCCATAAAATACAACTTGCAATGTTGCCTTGATTGGGGGCAATCAGGAAGCTAATTAACAGATTGGTGTGCAATATTCTCAGAAATCCAATGGCTTCTATAAGGAGATCTAAATGACATGCTTAGAAATAATTAAAGAGTTCAGGTAGCAAGCAAATTTTTAAAAGAACAGCTATCATCTAAGGTGACTGTGCTTTAAAGGTGACTGTCTGTCTGTTGAGGCCCTTTTTTTACCTTTTGCAGATAAAAGGTTCAATAGAACAGTAGAGAAGAAAATTGCGGCAAATGGACCCTGAAGTTTAGCAAGGTAGAGCCCTCAATTCTGATTTGAATCAACTCAAATAGAGCAGGGAATGTGTAAAATCTGGTAGGATCAGGCCCCCAATGGCTATTAGTGTGTTATAAGAACTTATTCAGCAAAGTATATGACATAAAAAGTATAATCCTACAGTGTCGATGGCCGTGTTTAAGAAGTACATAAATAAGATTATACTTCAATTATTATGCTACTTTGCTTTTACAGAGGGCTAAATATGATGCTTTAGATTCAAAAGCAGTGCTAACTTCCAGGCTAAAACAAAGCTAGTTTAAAAATTGAAATGGCTCCAGTTCTTGATTTAAAACAGGTTTTTACTCCCAGTAATCTCTGGCAGTAAACACACATATTTTTCTTTTCAAGATGGTTTATGATCAGTGATTTCAGTCCACCCCACATTACCCTACCACATGTCCTGAACTGCTTGGGACAATCCCAGATTAGGAAACGCATTCATAGGTCTCGGACAAAGACTACTTTATACAGAAATAACAAAATGCCCTTACATCTGTTCACAGCCCATTTAGTAATAAGCTCATACACCTTGACACTTTCAAAGGTCTTCCTAGAGTTACCATTATCTCTGTGAGACAAGGGAGCCAGGTGGCGTTTGCACACACATTTTCTTTTAAACTAAATCTTATTATCACTGATGTTATTAGAGAAGCCATTAAATTCTGTCCTTGCTTCTAAGGTGGGAGGCGTTAGCTCAAGCTGAATGGCTCAGTTGCATGGCAGATCTGAAATACGCAAGGGCAGGGGTAAACACTCACTGCCTACCATGAAATTACAGTTACAGAAAACCATCATATCCTGTCGCATGGGGAAGGGAGAGCCCTGATCCAAGGAAAGGGAAACCCGCGGAGCCATTTATCCACTGTGCTCTACACTGGTCATCCAAGAAAGAAACAATGTGGGGGTGGTATGAGCTTTTGCTCTGTGACATCTACAGTTTCTATTTCAGTCCAGAAGGAGGGTTTATGCATTAAAAGTCTGAGTGTCTTTTTTTTTTCTCAGTGATGGCAGTTGCTCTAATAAAATGTCACTTCTTCCTATAAACTTGCTGCTCTGGCTCGTTCACATATTCATAATAGTAAATTCCCATCAGTGCGATGCCCATTAAACACTCAGATGACCACCATTCAGGGTTTGGCCTATCTGGACAGCAACAAACTGTTCTGTAATCTCAGTCCTTGCTTTTTTAATACTAGAATGATAAAGTTTATTGCAGTTTTAGTGCCCATTAGGAAGTTGCCTTCCCACAGATACCCTGATTTAATGTGAGACAGTTGATTTATTATGAGCCACAATGTGAATACTTGTTTTCACCTCCTTCCCGTCTCCACCCCCAATTCCCATGTGTTCTGGTTGAAAAGTTCTGCAGCATGTAAGTGCCATCATCATCATCAACATATACACCACTCAGCCACCTTTGTAAAGTTACCTTTACACTGAGTGCTGAAGCCTACAAGTTTTACAGCCTGAGCAACCTAAATTTGTCAGATTAATGCTATTTAGGCATATGTGTATAACCTAAAGTGATATTTTTCATTGCAATAGAGGTGCACTGTTATAAACAAGAGACACAAAGATCCAGTAGTTTTTGAAGTGCTTAACACTCGGAATAGTCCTAATTTAAGGCAACTGCTTGAGGAAATAGAGGATACTGCAAGGAAAAGTAATAAAAACCTCCTGCAAAATCATTCACTAAACCAACAATTGAAATGTACGTATTAAGTGACACAATTGACATGCATTTGGGTAATTTAAATCTATTAATATTCTAGTGGGAAAAATGCTCACTGCTTCTTCTTGGCCTGATGCATATCAAAATAACAGTGCTGCATCACTTAATGTTGTGGGGTAACTTTAATGCTCCATTTGAAAACATATTAGAGATATGTAAGAAATAATAACAGGAAAGAGAAATTACAGGGTATAATGCACAGGAGAAGAGAGATGTTTTCAACTACGATTTGAAATCAGATTGAGAGTCAATGAGGTAGAGAGATAAAGAAAGGCTGTTCCAGATGGTGGGAGCTGCAGAGCAGAAGGCTGTCTTACCACCAATTAATTTAATGAAACCCACCCACCGGTTTCGCATCCTGACTTTTTCCCCGAACCATGTTAGACTCATACCTCGTGGTGCGAAACCACAAGAACCCGATGTGAAAAATTCCGTGGTCTCGGCATGCTGTGGTGAGAAACTCCCATGTGCAGATGTGTCTGCAGGAAGGCCATGCCTGCAGACAAATGTCTTTCTCTCCCAAATGTCACTGTTAAGTCCAATTTAGAAACATTTCCCCTTCTCCCATCACTACACTCCCTGATAAAGAGTCCATCCCCATCTCTCTTGTAGGCACCGTTTAAGTACTGAAAGGCTGCAATAAGGTCTCCCTGGAACCTTCTCTTCTCCAGGCTGAACAACCTCAACTCTCTCAGCCTGTCTTCACACCAAACAACAAGGATCCAGTACATGCTATCAGTTAAATCCATGCCCTTCAAGTAATTTTAGGGTAAAACTGGAATACTGCATGAGTCTTCTCCAAAACATAGTAAACGTAGATTCATAATATTATTTCATTTTATTCCTTTCCATAATTCTACTTATCACAACTCTAAAATCCCCCCCCCAAAATCCCCCTAGATAGAAATTATTAAAGAAGTGATGACAAAAATGCCATGTTAGATTTCCATTTATTTTATCATTAAAAAGATTTACAGCCTGTACTGATATCAGATTATAAAAATTAGGGTCCTCCATAAATTAAAAAAGCTTGTGCTTGCTGAGCTATAATAAGGGAGCTAATATGTCAGATTTGAAAGGTCTAAGAAGCAGAAAAACAAGCAGCAATGAAAAGTGAGATCTTAAAAGTATGTAGAGATTTAAAAAGTAGATTCTTATAGAATGCAATGAAATACTAGTAGAAAAAGGTAACTTGCAAAGATAACTGCACTAATCCTCCTCTTATAACAGCCTTCATGGCAGGATTAGTAATACCTTCTTTTTTTTATTTTTTTTTTTATTATTATTAATTGGGCTCTGATATAATGACACTGAATTCTATGCAAATATTCTACTTCTTTAGGAATAATTTATTGTAGCTTTACTGGAAAATTTTAGCTGGATCTTAAAAGGTTTTATGGCCTCAATTATAGCCCTTTTACTCCTAATAATCAATATTGATTTTACCTTATCATCCTTTTTAAAGTTTCTCTTGGTTTACTCTCTTGACTGAGTTTATGAAGTGATAGTATTTTCATTCTAAAACCATATTCGTTTAGGTAATTATTCCAGGTCCTCAATAGTTGCACTATACAACTAAAAAGGCAAGTCAAATCTTTCTTTCTTCGCAGGAAGCAAGTGTAGTGTAAGGCAGTAGGAAAAAGACAGCTAATTAGCAAGATTGTGCAATGACCTGCAGTTGCGCTCATCCCTTTACATGTTTTCATTGTGTTCTAGCGCTTCATTCCCTGTATCACGGAGTCTGTGTCTTATCTGCAATGGCAGCCTACACTCCTGCTGCAATGCCCCAGAGACAAACCTTAGGAAACTGACTTACATGGATCTTTTGCTGTGCACTGCCCCTAGGAAACAGAGCCCTCTGAATCAGCTCCAGGCACTACGGGCACATGCAAGGGACCTGTCTCTCCTGTCTGCTCCTCTGCACAGCCAGGCTTTTCCACCTGTACAGTTCTCTCAGGAGCTGTGGCACTGCTGTGTCTGAACTGTGGCTTCTCAATCCAACACACACCCAGTTATCATCTCCTGCACAAGCTGTGACACTCTTCTTAGAGTGAATACTTTGGTGTGTGAAGAGTCTGAGAAACAGAGAGTGCCTTTCTCTTCAGCTTGGCTGTCTCTGCCTGGGCTTCTTCCAGCAGTGGACAGAAATGAGATGCTGTCAGGCAGGGGATCCCAGTGCTCGCTGGGGCCCGGAGCTGTGGAGAAGCTGGGATTCTGGCAGTCAGCTGCTCCTTTGCAATCCCACAGGGTGTAGCTTCCTTGTTCTCTCCATTGAACAAAACTATGAGGAAGAGATGCACTTTGATCGGTCAGCCCCATGTTTTTTTTAGCTTTGGAGAGATAAAGTTTGACTTGCTTTTCCTGGAGAAGGGCAGTGGCCAAGTGAAATCCTTGAAGGCTTTGTCCGTAGTAGGCGTATGCCAGGAGGATCTGCATTTTCCATTCAAAGTATAAGCCTGCTTATTGTGCCCTTGCCTTTTCTAATATAATTAAGTGGTGAGAAACATACATAGTTTAAATGCTAAATTGCTTTTTCAACTAGGAAGAATAAGAAATAAATGTAGGAAAGGAAAGAAATAGCATATAGAAAATGTCTGTAACTGTTCTATTGACTTATACACCTGCTTTGTCGGTTCTTTTGCTCTGTCTTTCTGCTCCCTTACACCAGGTTTCTTTCAGTATCTTTGGAAATGAAAAGATCTCCTTTTGTTTCAGAATTAGTATTTGACTGATGAAAAGAATGAACCCCAGGGGCTGTCTTTTCCAATCAGGCACTGTACAAGCACTTGAGCTGACTATGTTCTGCAGAACATTGAAAACATGGCATGCCCAGGAAATGTTTGCCATCACATTAGTGATGCTGTAATGGGCACCACAAATCACCTGGACATTAATAGAATGAAATCACTTACTGCCTCTGAAAGCAGCTTTATTCTCAGTTGGTGTCCTGAAGGCACCATGTGTGCAGTCTAGAGTTTCTACCACAAAGGAGAAATTTTCAAATATCATAAAAGTCCTGTTTTACTTGCTGCTTTTGGAGTTTGTTTAAGTCTTGGCTGATTGTTTCTGATAGCAATCCCTTAAACACAACTAGTGTTGGAAAAAACCTCATTAAAAAAAAAATTAGTTGTCTTACAAACTTTAAGTGATCTCTGATTTTTCTAAAAGCTGTAGCAGAACAGGATACACGTGACTTCTAATGACTGCCCTTGCTCTCACTTGACTGCAATAACGCATCAAATGTGTTTCTTTATCCTGTTATTGCTGGTTTGTAATTTGATCGTCAGACAGATCTGAATTCTCTCCAAGCTGTTCCAATGTGTTTGTAACAGAAGCAGAGGTCCCTACGTGCACTTCCCATTTTTCTCAGAAAATAGAACAGCTTCAATGATCAGAGCCCATGTGAAGCAGACAGCAGCGGTTAAATTAACTGTTGTGATCAAAGAAATGGACTGTTAAAAATACCTGATTTCCTACTAGAGAAGACTTTTTAGTTGTGCTTCTGGTGCCTAGAACACATTGAATTTTTTATGAGATAATTCAGGCAACAGTCCATTAGAAAGTGTATTTGATGTAGCTTGAGGAAGTTTGGGAAAAGAGCGCAGTCCTGTGTGAGCAGTGGCTCTACTCCACCCCCTGCCCCTGCCAGGGCTGCTTTTCCTGGGCAGCAAAGAAACCAGTGTGCCCACTACCTTGTGCCCACAATGCCAGCCAGCTGCACGGGTGCACACCGAAATCAGCCGCGCGTTAACATTAACCTATGGAGGTGTGAACTACAGCAACTGAAAGCCCACTCTGCTTTCCTTGTTACAGGAGCAGTGTCCTCTTCAGCTAAACTCAAGAGATCTCTGGAGTCAAATCCTTTACTGTCCATAAAATAAAATATAATATCTGGCATCTCAGGCTTCTCTTTCTTTTTTAAACTTATTTTCACTTTGTATTAATAGAATGTTTGTTATACCATGCTCAAGAAAGCATCTAGTTTCTCCAGTGCTACTCTAGCAATCAAACTGATAGCTGTAAAACAGATAAATAGGAGCTGTACAGCACTGTTTCTGCTGGCCCATTTTTCATTTTTTGAAATAAACCCCCCAGAGTCTTTTTGCAGAATAAATTGAAGATAAAAAAGTTATCTTTTGATGCGGATAGTTTGAACATGTCAGATTTGTGAAGCATTTTCTTCGGCTAGCTTAGCACTCTGCCTTTTGAAAGACACATAAGGCAAAGCACAGCTGTCAGAATTTAAAAAAAGAGTTGTGTAAGACAAAATTAAGTAGCTCTATTAAAAATAGAGGATCTAGAAAGTCAGGTTCCACTCTCCGTGTTAATGCCAAGCAACACTTCACTCCACAATTTTTCCTTACTGAAATCAATGAAATTACTTGGGAAGGGGGGATAATACTCAGTATGAGGAAACATGCCTAAATCTGGCCTTAACTCTTCTGTTCTTGGCAATGAAGCTGCTCTTACAACCAAAGATCCAGCAAATGCCCCTTGCTCTGTGCCACTTGTTCCAAATAGGATAGAAGAACTAACTAATCCTGCACAGAACTGAACAGTGGGCTGTGATTACTGGGGACCCATTTATTTTAAGCAGTTCTTTTATTTATTCAAATTATACCATGAAGGAAGCATGATTGGCTGAGACAGAAGCAATAAGGAATCCAGTTTTCTTTTCTCATCCCCTGTTCCTCTGCAAAGCTAAAGACTGAATATATTTTTTCAGCATGTTTATAAGCAAAATATCAAGTTTAAGCACTGCAGAAAGGAGTATTTTTGTACACAAATCTACTTCATGGTAAGCTATAGAAGCTTAATTACTATCAGCTCTTGGAAGGCTGGTCATATCTAGATCTGAAATAATAGATCTGAAATTATTAAAGTTAGTAATTCTCAATATAGTGCTGCTTGATTATAAGTTTCCCTATAGGTCTTCAACAGTTTGGAGAAATATGTGGCAAAGATGATTTTACGCCACACTACATTTCCACAGCTAAGAGCACAAACTGTTGGGAGTTTTACTCTGCTCATGCTTCTAGACTGTGGAACTACTGATTTCATTTAAATTATTCCTGATTTATTACATAAGTTAGAAGCCATCAGATTCTCCATCTGCTACGTGAGCCTGTTTTATAGAAACCAAATCATGGAGGATAGGGACATAGCAGGATCAGTGATTTTTGGGAAATAATGAATTAAATCAACAGCTTTGAGTTCATTTCTTACTGCAGTTCCTAAGAGGTGATTAGTGTGTTTGTTACAGAATGCCTGCATTTTTGATGCAGTGCAATCCCTCAAACACCTCACAAAAGCAATTATTGATCAGGCAGAGTCCAAAAACTCAGTGCAGGATAAGGTCCTGTGAATCTTCGTATCAGTGTGGGAGTGGAGGGGAGTCAGATTGGCAATTCTGCTGAAAATATCTATTTCTTTGAGAAAGTAAGAAGTCTCAACAGTTCCTGTTAATGCTATAGTCAGAAAGAAGGGAAATCACTCTATTCATAATGCACTTGCAGTATTAAATATTCCCTCATTTAAGGAAAATACACATTAAAAAAAAAAAAGAATTCTCCCTTCAGAAAGCTGTTGTACTAAATATGACAATGAAATTCAGTTCTTAAAGTCCAAGATGAGGGCACGTTCCCCTGATCTACCAGGAGTATCAGCGCAGCCTTTTATTTAGAAGTCACTACTGATGTTTACTTACCATCCTATTAAGTCATACAGGTGCGTTATTTCACCACCGCTGTGCTGATCATCTTCATCTTGCCCACAGAGCCACTAACCCACGACCAGCTTTAGGCAAAGGAGTTTGTGCTCAGCTTGACCTGTGGAAGTAGTCATGAGGATTTTACATAGGTAACAACAGATTTAGCACAGGTGTACAGGCCTGCTTTATCAGAGGCTTTACTACTGTCACAGTTTAGCCTCGACGGCAACAAAAGCGCCACATGGCAGTCCCTTGGCTCCACCCCCCAGCGGCGAGGAGAGGATGAGAAAGAAAAGGCAGACTCGTGGGTTGAGATAAAAACTGTTTACCAGAGCAACTGGTATTGCAGGGAAACAGTAACACAGATGGAGGAGACAAACATGAGTACAATACCGACCGCGCCCCGCGCCGCCCTGCCCCGTCCCGACCCGACCGCCACCAACACCGCTGAGAGCACCCTGGCGCTGCCCGCCCATATATTCGCCTACACCGTGACGTCACCACGCCCACTCCTGGTTGTGGCCCCTCCCCTCCCCGGCTAGCTCCCTGCTGCCCCTGGGCCTGGCACACATGGGGTGGGATAGTTGTGCCGGATAGAGACAGGGGAGAATTAACCCCGTCCCTGCTGAAAACCAGGACAACTACTCAGCTGCTGTGAATCAGGGGCTCTGCCATCGGTGTGGTAAGAAGCACCACACACAACAGGGCTCTGACTAGAGCTTTTAAAAGCCCTGAGTTAATAGCACAAACAGTAAACATGATCAATTCTGCTCTGTGGTGTAAATTAGACTAGCTCCGTTCAAGGAAATGAAGTAAATTTAGTGGAGTAACCGAGACAAGAATTTTGGTCAATGATGCTACCTTGAATTTCTTAGTAAAAGCTGCATGAACAGTATCATGGCTTATTATGGCTAAAGAGTATGCCCTCTCTGAAAGATGAAAATAGCCATATCTCAAATGACAAGTAGGTCAGATGGAAAGTTATGGCCTTTCAGTTCATGGAAGAAAACATCCCAGTTATCTGTGCAAGTCTGTTGCACTGTTCAAATAACAGAAGGTATTGTACAACAGTGCTAGGAGACATTCATAAGAGTTGTTACCATAATACAACAATATGGATTCCATTCTTTTCATCCTAAATGTGTGATTAAACTCTTTGGTGATGTGAATTTGTCTTTGTTAAATGTAATGTTACTTTACTAAAGATCATCTCAAGGAAATGAAGGCAACTAGTCAAAGAAAGAAAGAGGCATAGGGTGAATTCCTGATGCTTCTGAAATTTATGGCAAGGATGTACCACTAATGAGTTCTGATGTTTGTCTGCAAGGGCATAGATTTAGAGATGCTTACTTTCCAATAAAGGAGGAGGAAATGTTTGAGTCAAAGAAACTTCATCTATCTGCTGATAATATCTTAATACTATGGAGTGGATGTAGTCAAAACTGTCACACCAGAAGAATACTAAAGGTAGATTGAAGTGATTAATGAACAGCTAGTATTTGAGGGCTGTATGTAGGAACATTCCCATAGCCACTTACATAGAACTGAACACTTCAGGTAGAACACGGGATAATGGCTAGAGTTGGGAAGAATTAGGATTTTCATTTCCAAATTCATCCAGTCTATTGAAACTTGAGATGGCAATGGAAGATGACTAGTTTGGTAGGAATAGAAGGTCCTAGAGAAAGGGAAAGAACTCTGGGTTACAGTTTTGGCTGAAAGTGGTGGAAAAGGCGTTAGCCTTGGTCTACATGTTCTCACATACAGAGTTTTGCGCACAAATAAATGGAACTAGCCATATAATGGAAATTGTTCCACTTACTATAGAGTTTGGCCTTTAAAAGATTCTTACCTCAACTGGGTGAAAGCCATCATTTTCACCTTCATTTTCCCTCTGAACATCAGATTGAGTATTAGTGAGGCAATGTTCTGTGGAAGGAATTTCCCTTCACTTAAAAAAACCCCGGCAAAACAACTAAAATATCTCCTGACAAATATATTGAGTGAAACCAGTAATGATTTTCATTTGCTGATGTTCACCCAGTAAAGAAAGCAAGCGGCACCCTTCCTCTCAAAGGAAATGAAGAACTCTGTTCTCAGTATGGGGTGTACGGGGAAAGCTAATTACTTTTTCCATGCCAGGAGAGAAATGACATGTGGCTCAAAAGAAATGTGAATTCTGGTGACCCCGCAACCTCTGCAGAAACGTGACCTTGGCCTGTGACGAACTGCGCTTCGCTGTGGGGACGTACACAGTGCAGGGGGCATGGGCTCAAAGGCAAAGAGAATGAAGTACAGCTCAGGATTCACAGAAAACCAGCAAAGGGAAGGGTCATGACATGAAGTAATCTGTGTTTCTGTATGGCCATGCTTCCCCAAGACAGAAATTTGCTAATCAGGCCTGAAATTATTTTGATTTTTGTGAAGTTTGATTATAGTTTAAGGGTTGTAAAATACCCTTTTCCAAAGGGGTACTTAGAAAAACCTGTACCGTAAAGAAGTAAACAAAGCACTGGTGTTCTTGTTCTTCTGGCTTTGAAGCATTATTTCCAGCTTTTAATCACTTCCTTCTATGTCCTTACCGCTGGCAACTGTCATTTGTAAACTGATTTTTTTCCCTCTGATGCTTATTTTGTTGTTTCAGCTCCAGTCCTCTACAACTGATCCCAACAGTAGTTTTGTACCAGTGAATTACTGACAGATCTGGGAACAGAGCTCTCAACACCCCACTCTTCATCCAGTGCTCTCAGAGTGATGCCTCACCCTGTTCCTGCAGTGCAAGCCCTGCTGGCATGCTGGTGTTCCTGCTGTAATTAGAGTGTGGCTTTCCATGAGCTTAAGCGGCTGGGGCTGCCAGTTGGAGATAGAGAGTAGGACAGGTTTCTTAATTAGCTCTTGGGGACTGCTGTTCTTTTTCTCTTAGGTTATTTTCCAGGAATAAAATGTTTCCCCCAGTAATAGCAAAGGTGCTTTTATAGTCAGACTCTCTTCTTCCCTCACAGTGATAAAAAGACAGTTTAGTTAGGATTATCCACCATTTGTTGGACTATTGCATTTAAAATTCTAAGAGAAAGTATCAACATAGGAGAAAAGCTTCACACAACAACTAAACAAGTGTGTGGAAAAATGTATTTAAACTTCTGTTTAAATGCAAAAATATAGAGCATATTACATCCTGAAACACAGAACACAATGGTAGCTCCAGAGGGAAGGACGTGGTGAGGACAGAACACAGTAGATAAAAGATAATTTAAAAGAGTAAAATTGCTATTTTATATGAGGACAATAGTAATTCATTAAAATATTTATAAAGACCACAAAATCTACTATGCATAAAAGAGCACTGCAGGAATTTTCATACAAACTACAGTATAGGGAATGCATTGTAAGTCCCTGCATTATTTATATGCTTCCGGTATTCTATTTGGTTTTTAAGACTCTTGTGTCTCTCATGCCTAAGAATCAGACATTGTAGCCGTGTCCTCTGGCAAACCATCCTTATTCTCTGCAAAAGGTCAGTAAGTGGATAGTTTTGAAATTAATAAGTACAGAGAAAAAGAATTTAACTTTATCATAAGGTAGCTTCAGCTTTATCCAATTAAAGCTTTGGTATTTATTCCATGTCATCTAATCCTTATTATTGCAAATGTATTTGACTGTTACATAAAAAAAGGAGAAAAGTCCATTTTCTTCAAAAGTGAGTGTCTTTTTCCCATGTTGTAGATATAAAACTCCCTTGCTTGTGTCCATTATAAAGAGAGTTAACAGTAAAATTACTTGCTTACACAGCCGTAACGAGATATAGAAGACCTCAAGTGAATAGCTCTGAAGAGATCTCCTTTTAGGTTGATCTCAGATATGATAACCCTTGTCTTCCTTGTTTTCCCTTCCTTCTTTGAGCTTCAACCAGGCACATGCCAGGGTAGTAAAATGTCTGCCCTATTGACCAAAGACCTTCTTGAGTTTTTATATATGGAAATACATGTACTTGCATTTTAAAATATGCCCTATGTATTACATTGATGAACTTGACTCCTGGGTCTGAAGTTACACATACACCTTGTCAAACCAAGGTCTGAAAAAAACTCCCACCAACAAACAAATCCTGGAATAAAAAGGAAATACTTGTTTGCTTCTGTTACGAGATACTTATTTTAATTGTGTTTCTTTGTTTTTAAAAGAGCATCAAAGTGCTCATGATAAACTAGACAAAAAGCCAAGGTTTTACTGAAAAAATATAGAAACACAATTGCTAGACCTGTTTGGAGTTGGTCATTCAATGATCCAAACTGGTAGGACTGAGATAAATTACTTGTGGTACCATTTTCCTCTTGGAAAATCACAGATGAGACTAAATGAGACGTTTTATATATATAGTAGCAAACAGTCATAGGTACATTTCATTTTGAAAGTCCCATCTGTCTTATAGTCCAAACAGTTTTTGACACCACAGAATGATTGCTGCACTTCACGTTATATGAAAAGGTAGTAAGGGTTGATATGCACCAGGGCTCTAAACATCAGAGCTCCATTTTACTATACTGAGCATTTATTCCTAAAGAACTGGGCTAAAAAAAAAAAAAAAAANAAAAAAGAAGAAAAGATATATTAATAATTTATACTCATTGCCCTAAAAATATGATCAAGATTTGATTTCAAGGCTCTGAGTTACCTAATCCCTAGAAGGATCATCTGATTCATAAATTAAAGCTGTTGCTTTTTTTTTTTTTTCATAGAAAACTAAACAAAATGTATGCATGTGATTTATTGTTTGATCACAATTTAATTGCATTAAAGCTGCAAATATTAAGGGAACTCAGCCTGCATACTTGTTGGAGCCTGATTCAGCACGCATCTTAAAGCTAACTGTGTGTGGCATTCCACAGTCAGTAAGGTTTAAATTAATAATATAGACTTAAATACTACCATCAAAGCAAAGAGTTAATTGACTTCCTATTTGGAGTATGACACTGAAACACCACAAGAGCTCAAAATGATTGTTACCATCACCAGAAAAATAAGTGTAGAGTTTGTTCAGGATTAAAGAAGGATTGGTGTGCTGTCTTACTGCTTAGTAAAAAGCTACCAGCAGTACGCTCAGTCACAGCTACAATTTCCTTCCTTATCAAACACTCACAATTACCTTATCAACAGTATAGAGAAACAGTTATTTCAAAGATCAGGCTATGCCTCTGAACAGACACTGGTTGGACCCTGCACATTCCACAGTCACGTATCAGCTACAGTCTTCCCAGGAGAGTCACTTGCAGAACTCTGAAAGGCAAACAGAAGAGATATTTTTCCTTTAAATGATTCACAAAATTCCACTGTAGATTATTTTAGCCCATTGAATCCATACATGAAAGAATTATTTACTGGATATGGAATATGATTTTGTATCAGACAAAAGGATCATATATTTTTTGTGATAATGGGTGTTTCTGAAATGCTTGCATGGTTGTAAAAGACTCTAAGGTCCACTGTGGGGAGTAATTTCTGATACTGGTCACTTTGTTGTGGGAGTATAGTCAAGGTCTCATCCCCAGTGTACCCTTGTGTTGCTCTATAGGCTTTGGTTTGCTTAGTTATCATCAGTATGACTGAGGATGATGCACTGCTGACTAAATGGCAGCTTGCTCCTTTTGGTTCCAATGCTGGCATTCGGGGTGACTGATCAAAGCAATTTGAACTGGAATGTAGAGCAATGGTATGGGTCTTTTCAGATTTCTGAAATGTTGTTTCTAGTGTTGTTGGAAGACGAGTTTTCATTTGAAATTTTTGCTTGCAGGTGCAAAGGATGGAAGCTAAGGGAAACCAATGTCTCCTTAGCATTCTGTCTTTGCAACAATGCTGTGGAAGGGCCTAAATCTCCATAGAAGAACAGAATAGATAAAGGTGAATTTTCGTATTTAATGTAGTCCAAACCAGTGTACTATGCCACAGCTCAGCATGTCCTGGTAGACTATAACAGAGCAAGTTATAAAGGAAGGCAGATACAACATCCGTTTTTCACATTCTTAATGAACAGCGTGAATTCGTTGCTTTCAGAATAACAGATGATTTAATTGAATCTGTATAATCTAATGTAATCAATCTCATTTAACTAAATGTCACACAGCCCTTTTCACTGAGAGGCAGTTTATGTATACACACCAAGGAGCAGGACCAATTTCTGAAGCCCTTACTAGCGTAAGGTCGGGTTTATGAGTTGTCCAGTAAAACCAGTGCACTTTTATTTTGTTTCTAACTTAACTGCTAAATACACTGCCTCCAAGAAACATTCAAAAGGCTATAGTCTAACAGCAGAGAAACAGGGAATTATAAAATAAAGAAAAAGCCCTGTGCTTACTATACTCAACCTGAGTTTTGATCCAAGCAAAAGGTAGGACTGAATAGACTTTTAAGACCTTTTTTTTTTT
>VXBW01001205.1:33566-118586 GCA_013400375.1 Thinocorus orbignyianus
CTCTATGAATAAATTGCAGGTTTCCAGGATCCAAGTCTGTTGTCAGTTTTGGTATATAACTAAATTTTCCACTATATATTTCATACACCTTGCAACAATCCAAGTCTGTTATGAACACAGCTGAGCATTTCATACTCATAGGTCAAACCCAGATGTTTTACCTACGCAGGTCTCACATCAGCAGTGTTTGTAGTGACTCCTGTTTGGAGAGCAGTATCCTCCCTGGTCCTTGCTCTGTGGCTCCTATCTGCTCAGCTGCCTGCAGTTCACAGACACACCACTTTTCGTCTGCTTCTGTTACTGAGAAGCACAGATTATTTAATTGCCAAGCCTTTGTCAAATGATGCACTGCAGAAAACAGGATGGAGGGCTCTACCCAGGCAGGTTTGTGGCCAAGGATGTCTTGTTTCCATCACAGGAGAAAGCAGGCTTTTAATGCCACCAGGAAGCTATGGGAATTACAGCTTTTTCCTTTGCTGTGCCCCATTTATTTATAATCAGATGCCAATGGCTGAGCACTAGCTTTCATCTAGCATGGACTTGTGTTCAGTGTGCACCAACCCCCGTCTTAGAGACAAGCAATATTACTACATAAGTTTTCCAAAGGAAATAAATGTGACTGATTATTCTTCAAAGAAAACAAGAACATTTCTTTGTTTCATTTTTCTAAAAAGTAGAAGCTGTAGGATGTAAAACTTGAAAATGAACTCATTTAGCTGTGTTAATGCACCCAAAGATTCCACTAAGTATTTATGATGGTTTTAATATCCATCTTGTTTTAACTGGAAATTAATCCTATCAGAAGGATGTGAAGTGAGAGAAAATCCTTGAAAAAGAAGTAACTTGGGAGCTTAAACTTCAGGTCTCAAGACCTAGGTAGAGTAAAATATTTGAAGGCGTTTTGGCACCTGAATTCACGTTGCTTTAGAGGCATGAAACCTATTTATGTACCCTAAAATGCAGTAAAATGTATAAGTATGTTTTCAGCAGAGATCTTGGAATGTAAATGTCATTACGGGAAAGAGTTGCTTTTGAAAATAAAACACAAGATTCTTAAATCACTCTGTCATTTTGAAAATAAATCTGAGATCATAAGTGACCCCAGTGGCCTTAAACTTTAATCTAGAGAATGATACCACTAGTTGCATTTTACAGTTCTCCCTAATTGTCATTTTGTGTCAATCCATATGGAAGAACAAAACTCACGAAAGCCATCATTTCTGGGCTATGCCTTACTTTAAAGTTGTTTCATTTTCCAGTCTTTACTTACCTTTTGAAATTTGGCAGGCTCAGAGACCAAGAAAGTAGGGAAATAAGTGATCAAAAGATGCTGATTTATGATCTAAAGCATTTGAACATTTTTAAGACCTTCGAGTACAATTTAACATGTCCCCAGGTGACTTTAGTTTACACAGCCAACCCTTACAACACAGATAATCTAGGCAGACGTTGTGTTTGGCAGCATTACAGGACTGCATTTCACAAAACTGGCCTGTTTGTTAACTGTTTTTCACTGTTTCAGACAGCCACTCATGCATTATTTATAGCATCAGGCATTACTATATGTTTTCTTTCACCTTTTATTCGATTACAGAAACATAATTGTGGCTAGCAGAAAAGCAATGGAAATATTGCAAATATAGATTTAGTTCTCCTTTGTGTCTCTTATCTTTTTCAGGGTGTGTAGGAATATTTGGTTTAGGGGCTTGCTTGGGTTTCTTTTTGGCTTCACTATTAAAAGTATAGTCATACGGTATTTGATTCTCTCTTGGAAAGAGCTTCTGAATGTCTGAATAGTAATTAACTGAATGGGCTATTAACCTGTGGTATGCTGAAATCCAGAATGTTTGCCCTGTAACCATCCTCTTATTTGCAGTTTACAGGTTAGGTTATCTTAATAAAATGCCTTGGAGCTACTTATTTTCTTGCAGTCGTTTATTCTCCTGCTCTCCCCTCAGCATCCCAAAAATATAAGTGGAAAAAAAGGTGCTGGTATTAATCTGAGACACACCTACACACTTTTAGCACAAACTGAAGGAGCACTTTTGCAGGCTATCAGCAGAATGACTTATCCATTTTTATCTACTTACCCAGTTTGTCGAGAACAAATTACACTGGGGGGTGGGGTGAAAACTGAGTAAATTTGGGTTGATTCATCACCTGTCCTACTTTGCAGATCAATCAGTTAATAATTTCATTGACCTGGAGGATCATTCAGAACGATATATTTAATTCAGTCATGCATTTAGTTTAATTAAAGTTTGAAGTTACAGTGCTCTACTGGCAAAGAGATATTAAATCTGTTTTCTTTCTGCTTTCTATTCACCACATGAATTTCCTCTACTGGATATCATTCATAAAAGATCTTTTATTTTAATTTATCTAAATTGCCTGCTGCGTTTGTGAAATTCTGCACCTTTCTTTGGAATAAGAACAACCTGAAAGTTTTTTTTCTGTATCATCTGATGAACGTGCTGAAAGCATTAGGCCTCTTGGACACTTCAGCAAATGGGGTAGGGGAGGTACACAAATCTTGAGAACCAGCTATCTGAAAACTGTTCTAAGAGAGTGCAAATGATCTGGTCCAGAGATGCAACTGAGAAAGGACACAAGAGCAGGAACTACAGAACCAAGGTTCTTTTCATGGTTGTCTCTTGCAATGGCACGGCAAGGAATAACCCTCACTAGTAGGCAGCTTTGTGGCCATTTTCCCTAAATGATACAGGGGGGTTAAGTTTAGCTTCAGAAAAATATCTTAAATACATATTGACATTACAGTAAAGGAAATAACCAACAATTAACATCAATTTGGCATTCAGCAGATCTAGAAACTGAACTGGTACAATGAATGCAGGCAGAGCTCCATGAGTGCTGAATTTGGTCCCACAGATGATGCTAGAACATTTGTGGATGCTTTGCTTTATTGTGTGCTTTTCTGATAGTCCTGTTTTCCTGGCCACTACTACATCTTTCTTCCCTTGTGTAAACTGACTTTCATGTTTCAAACCCCCGCAAGTTTGCCACAGGTTAAAAGCTGTGTTCATCTTGCACACCACACTCTTGAGTGTCAACAACATCGCTTAACATCTGTGGTGTGTGTCCATGCAAACCTTCAAAATAATGCAGAAAAGCTGGTTTCACACCATTTCTCTGACTGTGTCAATCAAATGATAGTTCATCATCACCTTTATGAGATATACCTTAATTTAATGGGAAGAATCTTACTGAAATGCTAGTTGATATTGCCAACACATTTTAACTTCTGAAGGGCAATGGTTTGAGCTTTGCAGACGTATCTTTTATGCCTTGAGGTCTAAACAGTCCATGCAAGTTGCAAGACTGTGGTTAGGAATAGGATATTTTTCTTGCCCCCTAATCTTCTAGGACAATTTGATGTGCTTCAGAAGGTTCAGCCATACGGTAGGCTGCCAGTCAGATAGCACATTAAGTTTTTCCTCTGCTTTTGATTTCCATGTAGCTGGCCAAACTCTTCTTTTGGTAAGCTGCCGGGCTTGGAGATCCAAAAAGGCTTCAGACGTGAGTGAATGATCTTTATTACTTGTTCTAGGGCTATTACAATCTCTGGATTGCATTTGTGTTAAGTAATATACTTTCAAAACAATGGATAGTCGAGATGCATGTAAGTTCCCTACTTTAGAGGAGATTGGGTACCCACAAGGCAGGATTTTTTGTAAGAAGGAGTTATGTTGGACAGCTAGCCATTTCATTTTCACATGTTTCCTCAATGTATTAACTTAAAAAATCTAGACACCAGCTCTGTCCTATCATTAAGAGATAGTTACCCCTCTGGGACTTAGAGCCAGAGGATTTGGGAATTAATTTGCTTTGAATTAAGGCTTTCCTTCAGCAATTTGGTTTCACCTAGCAAATTGGTTAATGGCTATGTAAGCAGACACAGGACTGACAAGGTCCAATACACATATCTGTCATTCAGTAGCTGTGTGACTGAAAGCACTTTTTGCTCTGGTGGTATGACATGCAGTGCACATGAGTTGATTATGCTAGTTTTCCTACTTCCTTTCTTTTCTGTAATTTACTTATAGAGGTTGTTCCAACAGTCCTTGATCCTATGCTTTCATGTGGGTGACAGCATAAGGAACTGGTCACCTGTACGTTTTGGACGCCTGAAAGGCTGTAGAGTGAAGTTTGTAGTAATTTTTATTCTTCACTTTGATTTATTTAGGTACATGTGGAAATCTCCATCACAGATCAGCCACATTGTATTATACACCTTTATCATAAAAAAATGACATTCCTATTGTTCTCAAGGTGTTACCTGAGAAATCTCAGTAGATTAATTGCCAGCTAGAGAAAAGAGTTGCAAAATAATTTCATCCAAATGTTAGTGTCTTTACTGTTCATTGCTAAGGCATGCTTTTTACCAGGAAACAGATACATCTGATATTGGTATTTCAGTTTCAGAAGGATGAAGCTGGAAAGATGCAGATCTGGTTTGAGAGCACATCCTTGAAAAGCCCTTTTGCTATTTGGAATATTATTTCCCCCCCAGTGTGGAGAAGGGCTGAGCAGCACACAATTTGCTGTCAGGGCAGAAACTGAACGTCTTTCTCAGCAATTACTAACTTTCTCCTTCATTCTTGTATTTTGTCTTTTATTTTACTTGGCTGAAAAACAAATTGGAGGACAGAGGCCATGGTTGAAAAGTGTTCTACTGTGTGTGGAAGCACAGGTAAAAAAATACTGTTTGTTTTCCTTTTGCAAACTGTGCAAGACCATTATTTGCAATTTTCCCATCTGCTCCATGAAAAGCTATACTGGGTCTGCATTAGTTCTGTTTGTTAGTATCTGAAAAAAGCATTAAATATGTCATTTTAGAGGCTTTTCCTCTTTCAGCTAAGTCTAGTTTTCTTCTTTCTGCAGCACTTAACTTTCTCCTTGAGCCGAGTATTTCTTTTTCCTTTACACTTGATGTATACTTCTTCCAAAAAACTTCACACTATTCAATAGCAATAAGATACTTGAAAGAGCAAGGCGTGTCTGGAGCGCCTGGAGCACACGATGTCTTCCCAGAACCTTCCCCCAGATGTGGGTCTCTGGGGCAGAGACCCGCTCTCGCTCAGGGTGTATATACGATGTCATTGCTTCCCTTTTAATGACCTCACTTCAGCCCTCCCTCAGTACCATTCTTACCTCATGTCATTGTGAGTTTGTTCTTGTTAAGGGCCTGATCCATCAAAGCCCTTAAGCACATGGCTGTGGGCTGTAAACCCACCAGGGTAAGCACCTTGACTTTTTATAACCCTGTAAAGTGTGTAAAGTGTGTACCTATGGCACTATAACAGATGGGTTTAAATGATGTCTGTGGTAAGAGCTAACCTTTTCTGTTCAGCACTTACTCTCCTCTGTAACACAAGAAGTTTCTGCAGTTTGTGTTGCATATATTTCAAACCAGGCTGGTTTTGACAAATTGACTGTTTCTTTTTTAGTTCTGTCTTTTTTGTGTCTGTCTAGAAGAGTGTCTACACCTAATAAATTTTCAAGTTATTTTTGCTTATCGGTATTCCTCAAAAAAGGGTTTAGATTCTGCTAGACAGCCTGAAGGATTACTTAATACTTAAAATTTTTCAGTTCAGCTGCTTAAAAGACTTAAAGCAAAATAAGAAAACAGTACCATTACAGTAGGCTCACACCCTTTCCCTAATGATATCACTAAGGGTAAGTCTTAAGTTATGTCCTGTTCTGAGAACTGAATATGGTCCAGTGCAGAATTTTAATTTCTGTAAGCACTGGAAATAAAAAGTAATTAAACCTCTGCATGTTCCTTGTGTACTATAAATACATTAATAAAATAGGCAGAGGAAATCAACTCCTAAATTATTAGCAGTAGTAAAATGCTGAATATTGAAACACAGTTTAATTTATTAATTTATAATTTTTGCCAGGCTAAAATAGGCCTCTAGGAGCAATATAAGAATTACAATAATGCAATTGTTCAGTACAGTCAGCAGTCAGATACACAGCTATCTCTGTATATAAAAAAAAAAAAAAAAAAAAAAATCAAGCTAGTGGTAGAGTCCCATGTTTCAATGTAAACTGATAGTGAATTTACACAAAGCCAGCAGATTGTTCTCTCGTCGCTTTTGTGGAGGGGCAGCTTACGTCTTTCAGTGTGAAAGCTACTGGGCAGTGAACCCATGCAGCTTATCTGGTTCAGTGCTCACAGAAAGAGAGTCAAGCTTTAATTGTAAAACTTTTATGTTACCAGCTTATCTCCAAGTTAATGTCTATAAAGTATAAACCTGCTAACCCCCAAATGAACTCAGATGTTGACTATCAGTCTTCAATGTATTTCACAGGAAAGTGGTTAAGCCCAAGGTAAAATGTAACAAAGACTCGTCATATATCAATAACAGAGACAATTGGAAATCTTTTAGCCTATGTATTAGATTGTATATCTGCAAAAGATAGATTAGTAGGTATGCATTTCAAAGCTAAGGCTATTAGGGGAAAGATTTTACTGAGTATTTCTTTATATGACAAAGTGCTCTCAGTTGCAGTCTGCTGTACAGGGAAGATGAGATGCCTCACAATCATCATTAAAGTAACATTAACCCACTGAGAAGTTCCACAACTGCTGCGGTACAGACCCAATCTGTTTGAAATTCAACAACCTTTCTCAACTTCCATTTACAACTACAAGGAGCACCCATGGCGGAGGAAAAAATTGGAAATATTGTGTGTCTATTCCAATATACTGCTGCTTTTCACATCTCAAAGGACTTCAAGCAGTACTTCTTTCCTGAAGCAGTACTCAAGGGCACTGAGAGGAGTTACCTGTTCCTGTTATACTCAAAGGTCTAACCATCTTTTAAAAGATGTTTGATATTGAAGTAGGGAAAATGTGAGTGGACTAGACATCTCAATAGTCTCCTTGGTGATGCTGCAGCTTGACATCCTGTTATGTCCAGTTTGGGAGGATTTCCTACAGAAACATAGGATCATCAGATAATGAAGGATTGAAAGGGACCTCAGGAGTTCTCTAGTGCGAACTTCTGCTCAAAGCCAGATCAGTTCTGAAATCAGACCAAGTTTTTCCGGGCTGTATGTTGTCTGGTTTTGAAACCTCCATGGATGGAACCTACACAGTATCTGGCACACCTGCTCCACTGCCTGATTGTCCTGATGCCATGTGAATCCAGAGGCACTGTAGGGAATAGCACTACACAAAAATATCTAATTTCACAAACCGTCTCCAAACCACCCTGAGGAAAGACCAGCCCTGCATGCTGTACAGTCTGTATTTTCCGCCCATGAAAGAAGGGGCAAAATCTGCTCAGATTGAGAATATATCAATAGACTATGGCTCTCAGTAGAGGCTGTCTCAACACTCCAGCAAACGATATTTGTTACAGCAAATTCATATTTTGAGCATTTCTTCTTAACCAGGGGAGCTAGAAATAGTTGTTTCCAATTAACCTAAATTCTAAAGTTACCACTTGAGAGGCAAAGCACAAAGTTACTGATTTATGCCTTAATCTGATCAGATCTCAAAAGCATCTGCCTTCAGTGAAGAAACATAGCAGCGTCTGGACATCCGTTGAACTCCTGCAGAATCTGCTGAGGGTCACCCCATTTCATGGGTGGAAGATATCCTGGGGACAGTGCTCCAGTGTTATCCTCAGGGAGATGAACATAGTATATAATACAATCTAATCAATATACATAAATATCATTAATTATATATTAGATATTTTTATAATGTAATAATGTCACAAATAAAGGTGGCATTAAACTTGTTTCTAGACCAAAAAATCTCACAGAATATGAGATTTTGGAACCTAATCACTAAATGGATTTCTAACATGTAAGATGTCAAGGAGTTATTTATGATCTCAAACACCTATTGCACACAGAGAGAGACTTGTTTATTTGTAGAGATTGCATAGTTTATTTTTCAACAAGGAATATAATAAAGCCTAACTGAGAAGGGCAAGCAAGAAATCTGTGAAAGCCTGTTTCACTGTTTCCATAGTAACCTCCTTAATAAGCTAGTAACCTTGGTTAGGGACAACCCTATAAGCAAATATATTGTAAAAAATTCTGTCATAATGAACACACTCTCATTGTTTGGCTTTTTGTGTTGCTTTCACAAATATCTTGCCCCTTTATTAGTTTTCTTGTTATCTTTAAGAAGCAAAACCTGAAGCAAAATATAACCACTTGCCCTAGCCATTGATCTCAGTATTTAAAAAGGCATGTTTCAGGTGTAGTACATTTAATTATTAAATTTATTTCTATGTTGGTAGAAATAAAACCAAATACAACCAAACTCAAATAGCAGCAGCGGGGCAGCACCAGCCACGTGTGTTGGGCACCCCCCTGGGTCAGGGACAGGAGGAGGCTGTGCTGGGATGTGGACCTGGTATGGTGGGACATGTGGGGACCTGGAGAGCTGGAGACTGGCCCTGCTGTGGCATTGCGGGGGCTGCTGGCCCCAGGGCGCTGCCATGATATCCTGGTCTGGGGGTGGGCAGACACAGACAGGACCACCAGAACCCTCATGGCCCTGACAGACTGTGGATTTTGAGTAAAAGTTTCAAAGCATTAAACAGAAGGGAAAAAAAGCCCTACCTTTGGAGTGTTTTACCACATTTAGAGCTATGAAACATCAAAAAGATCAAGATCAACATGATATTTTTATGATTATTATAGACTCCTGCGGAGTGTTGTGTAGGAGGTGTTCAGCAAACACAGGATGACATAAAGTGCTTGTTGTGACAGGTCACCCAGTTAAGACTCAGTTTTGCCCCAAATGCACATGATTAACTGCAGTGTCCTAAAGCACAGCTATACCTAAATGCCATGGGGTATAAAATTTAGGTGTTTTTTTTTTTTTCTTCTGAGGTATTCATAAATGGATAATGTACAAACATGATTTCACTGGAAACAAAATAGCTACCAGCTATGATACCAGGTACAATCCTTTTCAAAGTTAATAGTAATTATTCTTAACACCTCTTATGGACTTCTAATAATCTCTGAGGGGATTAATACCTTAGAAAGTATGTATGTGTTGATGATAGAAAGCAGAATGAAGTGTACTGATTTATTGCAACTCTTCATTAAGTTTAAAAGCATTCTGCCGTGATGAAGACATCAACCATAGGCTGTGGTATTTTCACACTGCAAAGGAATAGTTAAAGACAGGAAGACAAGAAAATAAAGCAAACAATGTTTTAACTTGAATTCAAGCCAGATTTCACAAAAACAAGACCCTATTCAAATCCGACAAAGTAAAGCATGTGAAAAGCATCCACCACTTTTCCCTGTTAAAGGCATAGATGAAACATACATGCTTATGTGTGTGATGAAAATTTTACTAGGTAAAGTAATAACAGTTTACTATATTGCATAAAGATAAGTATGTAACTGAATTTCTTGTAAATACTCAAATCTGGATTCTCATTTTCCCTTAACTACAAGGACATAATTCCATTGGTTTCTGTGGAATTGGATTTAAAGTACCAATTCATGAGACTTATTTTTTGCTCAGGAAAATTCTGATCTAATTTTTTAATCAAAAAGATAATTTCAAACTCAAAAAATCAGATCAAGAAATAATGTGCATGTTTAGGTTATATAATAGTAATGATAAGGGTGGTGGGTTTTTTTTTTCTTTAGCTTATTTTTAATGAGTTGGCAGAAGAGAATTACATACTACAGCTGTAGGTTTTGGACGTAGGCAACACAAAAGCAGAACAAGAAGCTGACAGCTTTTTTACATAGCAAACTGAAGATATGGTAAACTTCTAGTCCAAAAGGAAAATTCGTCTTAACTCCAATGGGATCAAGATTTTATCTTTCATTCTTAATTATTTCCTAATAAGTTTTACACATGTGAATATTACCAGCAAAAGTCAGGTAATTAACACAAGCAGCTTAACACTGAAAAATACTGAATGCATGCTTGTTTCTCAAATGACACATGGCCCTGCAGTCCGTGCATATATGTGCCCCCATGTAATAGAGCTGAAATTCTTCATAAGCATTATCATCAGTCATCTTTCTTAGAGGAAAAAGAGCACAGTATGTCATTATGTCTAGGATTGTGTCACAGTTTGGCTACCAGTGGGCACTAGGCCAAACTCCAGAAAAAGAAAAAAAAAGAAAAAGATTACATTTATTTTGGAAGCCTCTCAAAACAGAGGCGCTTTCTTTTGTGGTACTTAGCACACTGTCAGCACTTAAAAATAAAAATAAATAATTCAAATTTTACTATTCAGTTTTGGCAAAATGTTCTGAATACTTATCTGAAAAGAATTAATTAAGCAGCTGCATCTCTCCTAACTTAGAGCCTGTGTCGTTCCTTCCCCCAGTTTTTGATAGCATAGCATCTTCACTGTCTCTCTTTGCTCTAGAGACCCTCTCACCAGAGTTTTAGGTGGCATTTGCAGAATCCTCAAATATTAGTGCTGTTATGAGCTCTTCCATGACTTTTACTTGCAAAAATGCCATACCTTGATTAAACTGACTATTAAGTTATTGTATGTCCTAAAATTCTCTGTAATGGTCAGAGAGAGAATTTTAGGTGCATTTGGGTTCTCCAAGAGAGAACACTGTCATGCAAGTCCTTTGGTAGCAGTATGTGCAGGCAGCATTTCCTTCTGCGGACTGATGGATCTCATAATCCCCAGTTTTCTGATCTGTATTCTGTACCACTTTACCTATATCTACTTGAGGCTTATACAGACATGGTTTTAACTATCTTCCTTAGGAGTAATGATGTGTATAAGCTAGGTTTATTCTGCCAAAATTATTCTGAGAGTTTGTGGGACCTCACCCACATAGGTACGTTTCTCCTGACCATCCCAACAGTTATATCTGTCTCTGGTCATACCTCATTCCCACTGGCACTATTCCTAAAGACACACTGTATTCCTACCCCAGCTGGCCACTATTACACTTTCAGGAGGATCTCAGCATATCCACAGAGCAGAGCTCAGCTTGATGATTGAACTTGGAGTGTACTATTAAAGTCATCATCTTGCTTTGTTGTCCAGAAACATTAATAGGTTTGGGGTTATCTATGCAGGAGCGAAAAGTTCATTAATGCCTGAATATGCATTTTCACTTCCTTTAAATCTTACATTTTACTTCTGTGTGCTGATCATTTACTGTCACATCTAACAGGCCCACTTATTTCTGTACATGAGTTCAGAAGAGACATTTTTTTGACTCAGGTCACCCTTAGGTAATCAATTGCTGGTAGAGTTACTTTGTGCCCTATACACACAGATATATACTGACTGTAGTTTTAAAAATCATAATAGAATACTTGTAATAGAGCAGTACAAACCCAGATTTCATCTACAGACTGTGCATCAAAATAGATATGAAATTCATCCCTTTGTCTCATGACATTCCCTTGGAAAATACTAGATCACAAACAGTATTCCCAGTAGAGCAATCTTCCAATTTTTCTGCTGCTGTAGATGCTGTCTCAGTCATTCTGTTGCTTCTGGTTAGTAAGTCATAAAGCTTGTCATAAAGCCTGTCATGATAAGTGTATATATCTCTTCTGCCAAAACAGTTTTAGTTATAGTTCCCAGAATAGAAAAAAAACACCATATGGGAAGTTACTAACAAAAGTTGCAGTAGATCCTCTTTCATCCTGACTGTGCTCTTCAGAGGCTTCAGAGGAATAAAAGTCATCACAGTCCTAGGTTAGATCTCTTTTTCTATGCTAATTGCCTCATAATAATTATTCATTTCTTTCTGAGTACATTTATTAGAAACTACTTTGTTATTCATCTTCACTACTAGGTTTCCATCCACCTTCCTTTTGGTCCACTTTCCTATAGTTTCTGATGGCTGGTGAGAATCCTGCCCTGGCAACTTCAGGAAATTCTCAGATGATCTGTCTCTGTCTGGAAAACCTTAAATCTTCTCTTCTTCCAAAAGCTGATATTTTAAAGAATACTGTATCTTTTAGGCATTGAGTAGGCTTTTGGGCTTTTATATAATCTGCAGATAAAGAGTTTCCATTCCTGCAAGCCTTTAAGAACAGGGTATACAAGCATCTGTTAAACATGACATGGTTACTCCTTTGCTGTGGGACAGTGGATTCAAACACCCTAACTTTCTGTGTTGTAATCATTTTGACCAGCTCCCAACACTAATAACCAGTTTTCTTCCTTCTCACAGATTGCTCCAGCAAGAAAGAAACACAGTATTTCAAGAGACAGTGAGACCATACAGTCCATGACAAAATTCACAAAATGTCAAAGCTAGCATTACACCCTGACCAGTCACCTCCAAGAAACATAGCTCAGACCTTGAGTCCCATGTAACAAATACTTGCAAGAAATTCTTAGTAAACTGACTACAGTTAACAAGAATTCCTGTATACAATTAAGTAATAAGTAAAATTTAAGAAAATCTTTATTGTTGGTGGTTCTGACCAGGATCATGTTCAGATGAGATGTTAGCATTTGCAATAAATTTTCCATACAGTTTTACTCTAAATAGCAACCTCTTTTGCATCCTTTTTTTTTTTTTTTTTTTTGTTCTTTTTGGTTTGAAATTTCTTCACTGAGATTACTTATTGTTTTGGCCGGTCACTGCTGTGAAGGATCCAGAAATACAGAAGTATAAAGAAACACAAGAAAGCTCAAAGTATATAGTGGTATTCCTGAAAACAAACTGTATGTGACAGTACCTCTGACTTAATAAAACCATGGCTCAAATCGGAAAAAAAAAAGAAAATGTGCTTATAATTCTGCCACTATTACTCGGGAAAATTAGAGTATCTTATTTGATAGAATGGTTTACTGAAGAAAGACCTATGTCTACCTGACATATCTACTTTGCAAAATTAAAAGCACACTTCCAGACATATAGGCAAACTTCCTAATACTGTGGGTTAATTTTAGCTTGGGAATTGGAGATTTCTCTGACTCCCATTTCATAAATTTAGAAACTGGAAAATTCTAAAAGTTGTGTTAATATTAGATTTTAAGACTCAATACTGTGGTTATTTAGCAAATGAAAACAAATCCTGCTATTGTCGTGTTAGTATCAATTATTTTGCTCTACTAAATGTACAATAGAACTGAGAAAACAAGAAGGATATGAATCATCAAGGGAAAAACTGCAATTGTTTGCCTGATATTTTATCAGATTATGAGAGGACATGAATTAAACATTAATTCCAGCAAATGAGACAAAAGAATCTCTTATACAGATTGCGATTGCATGATTTTTTTCTAAACTCTGACAGTATTCTGGACAAGAAAAGTCTATCATAAGTGGAATGGAAACTATTCATTCTTGCTCTGGCCTGGCAGATAGCCCATTAGCTTTAAATTAAATAAATATCAGCAATAATATTAAATAAAACTTAAATGTTGTCGTAAAATGTCAACTATCATTTATTTTATGACTGCTACTCAAAATAATGGTTATTGTTATAGCTATGTCAGAGGGAGGTATTTCTCTCTCTGACTTCTAATTTTCTGTATCAGTAAGAAACTTCTAGTTTATATTAGGAACAAGTTGTCATTCAAGATTAAGAGCACTGAGCTGGTGTTGGACTTAGCGATCTCCCAGACTTCTGGCAAAATTATTTTAATTAGCCTTCCCCTAACAGTGTTTAAACAAATCCTGTGCTGCTAGGGAAGGAAGAAATGACTTCTCAGTCAGATAGCTTACTTAGTTCTTTTTCTCCATTGCCATAAATCTTGGTGTGGAGATTATTAGTGACTTAAGACTCCTTTTTTAAAAACAATGAACTGTGACCACTTTACCCACTGAAAAGCTCACACATCATTCAAGTATAAATGTCCTGTTTCTGCATGGTTTGTTTTCACACCATTGTTGGGCGATAAATAGTTTTACACCATTTATAAAGCATGGACATTTTAGCTAATCTATCCAGTCTGTTACAGGTATGCCAAAGTAGAAAAATAGTAGAAGTAACCATGTATACATGCAGTGCTGAAGGTACATATATTGGAGCCAGATATGTTTGGCTAATCCTTAGCACATTGTATGAATGTCGAATTAACCGGTAGTCACGTACTATGAATCCCTCATGGGGAATTCATACACAGGTAAGTGCAGAATATACCTTATTTTGAACATGTGAAATGGTCAAAAATGCATCTTCTGAGAGAAATTTACTTAGAGACTTGTGGACCAAAAAAATCTCTGATTTTTGTGCGCGTCTAGTGAAAAAGTTTAGAACTCTCCTACCTACGGTCTACAAAGGCCCTGTGTAAGGTCTGGCTTCGGACCTTGCATGCTTTCTTTACAAAAGAATTGTTGTCTGTTTCCTGAGTGTGAACGTGAACTCCTGCGAGTGAGCTCGTGATGTGCGTGTGTGTGCGTTGCCCCAGCTTTTCCAGCCGAGGCAGCCCAGCGCTCCATGCGGTTAAGTAAACACAGCATGGCTGCTGGGGCATGCAGCCAAGGCTGAGGCCGGGAGGAGGGGATGAGGCTGGGAGGAAATAAGAGCAAATTCCTCTGAAATGATCTGACAGGAAATGACAGAGTGTCAGCCTTATACAACCACACTGCGCGCGAGAGAGAGAGGGCGGGAGAAGTTCTTCCTAAACACAGAGTGGTGCCAGATCTCAGTAGGTGAGGATGATGAAATAATAAAGCATTTCCCGTGTGTGTTTTTCATTAGTCCTGTTTTGTTTTTCTTCCAAGTGCTGTGGAAACAGAACAGAAGCCCATGTTTCAGCCAGGACTGCAATGGCCTCCTCCCATGGGAATAACAGCTGCATAAATAGGAGGGAAGCCCTCAGTGGAATTGCTTCCAACACCTTTCTAATGGAAATAATGATTTGCAAAGCCCAGTTTATACCTTTGCCACGTAATTAGTAGCCAAGATTAAAAACATTGTTCCAACTCCCAGCATCCTTGAAATCTGGCAAGACCTTAAATATTCCACTGTGTTCCAAAAAGGTAGCCCATAAGTGATCATTGTAAGGACAGTCTTGGCCAGTTGGGTCAAGCCTTTGAATCAATCAACACCTATTATATGGAAATTAAGCAGTTTGATGTCTATTAGTGGAAATTTGTTAGCAGACATATCCTATGAGACACTTTATTTTGAATTCCTAGCTCTTCTTGTTGAAGCTAGCTAAGATGGGGATGAGGACCAAGCCACAGATTTCTTAACACCTGAGCATAATCAATTAAAAGAGAGGGTGGAAGGAAACTGTATCAAAATATGCAAAGCTTCTCCTGTTCATTAGGCACAAGAAGCCCAAGGAAATAGATAATGTATTTTTCCCTATGAAGAGTCAATTTCTGGTCACAGATTTGGGTGCATAACTGTGTATTCTGTATGTGTTGATACTGAGTACAGAAGAAAAAAATATTGCTAGACTAATGGCAATACCTACCCTCACTTCATGCTACTTTTAACTAAAAATCTTTTTTCCTCCATGTTCTTAAAAATTATATTCTCATATTAAGAAAGTAGAAGTTTCTAAATTAAAATTTTTGACTTGATCATTAATTTTCCTCCTAAGAATAACCTTAAAAAGATCTAAATTTTGGCTAGCTGCTCAAACTAGAAGGTGGGACTAAAGATTTCCTTAAGGCTTAAGAACATTACCTGTCTGGCCCATGGGGCAGATTTCACTTCACTGTGAATTCCACCTTTTGTTTAAAATTAATAAAGTACCCTCACATAACATTTTACCTGTATATAGCATCATCCAGTGTGACAGCCTGCTGCTATACCATTCAGATTAAATATTAGAACTGTGGGTTCAGTCTCAAAGCTTTCCAGCAATTCTAAACCACTCACAGCTAAGAGGTGAATACAGAATCAGAATCTTGCAAGAATATGAAAAATTCCTGCCAGTTTTGAAGCCAGGGTTTCCACACAGCTTGTGGAAACTCCACCGTAACTCCTATGAACTGACCATGATATACACAGCATGTTGCCTTCCCATGCAAATGGCTGTTCCCAAAAAAGCAAGCCTGATACTGCCTTCCAGAGCACACATTCACCAATTTGTGATTTGCAATAACATTGGCCAACATTATTGCAATATCCAGAGCTCAAACTTCTGAATTTGAAGTGCCTCTTAAAAGTAAGTGTTCTAAAAATTCTCCCAAGCATTTTAGGTTGCTAGGAATAATTTTTCTGCTGGTTTAATTTATAAACAGTTATTAAATGAGCCATTCAATGTAGTACAGTACAATACTTCCAGAAGTTGACAATGGAGACACCACTGTCAAACTCTAATGTCTTCCCTTTGATACTGATAGGGGTTCTGTAACCTACGTGATCAATGCAATTTATCACTAGATTCAGGCAGTGACAGCACTTACTTGAGAACAGTCTGATAAAGTTGCAATTATTTCTTGATACTGTTGGCCATCCAAGCTTCTATAATTTCACTAGTAAGAACTGCTTCTAAGCCCAGCAGCCTCTTTTGGAAGGGTCATTTTTATGCATGATCACACAGCTGCATTTAGTAACCTGTAATATCCTTGGAAAAAAGATGCTAACATAAAATAGAGCCTTTTTCTGCCCCTGTTTAAGCAAATTTAAATTTTAACAATAACCATTGTTAATTTTACACATTTAGTAATTTAGCCTTGTTATTTTAAAGGAATACGCAAAAGTTGTTTTTCTCAAAATTGAAGATAGCAGTGCCATGCTAAATGTTAAAAGAATTGAAATGTAAAATTTATTACAGCATGCCTAGAGATTGTTCATTTAGCAATGGGCCTGTACTTTGCTGCTGAAACGGATGCATAAATGGTAGTGGGGTAAAATCAATTTATAAAAGAATATATTTCAATTATGATCAGTATGTTTTGCATAAAAGTTTCAAGTATATGGCAAAAAAGTATGGATCACACTCTGAGGTATATTTCATCTCTGTAGATGGTGTCAGAGGCTACAGTTAAACTCCCTTTCGGAGATTAAGTATGGATAAATCCTTGAATCTGTTGAACTTCATGGGAATTTTACTATCCACCGAAGTAAATGCAGGACTTTAATTCTGGAATTTTATTTATGCCGTAATAGAAATGTACATTCAACCTCAGCAGCCTAAGGGCATCTCCCTCAGCCAGGAGGTAGGTATATTTGCTGTGGAACTACCAGGGTAGTTGTTAGAACCATACTTTCCTTAGTTTCCAGAAAATGTTAAGTTGGGCTTGCAGTTTCTAAGGCAAAGCTCCTGTTGTAAGGCTCAAGCACTTTGTGTTGCAATAATACTTCCACAGTTCACATGGTAAAATGCATAGGTTTGGGAATATCAACAAAATTTTCTGGAAGTATGGATACATTTTTTTTAAAGCAAGTACTTAACAAAGCACTTAATTTTTGCAAAAGCAATATCATCAGGTTATTGATGTCAAAGACTTCCGTTGACTTTAAAAGAGTCATATTTATGCATGATCACATAGCTACCTTCAGCGCTCTGTGGTATCATTGGAAAAGAGATGCTGACATAAACCAGTGTATTTCTCTGCTCTTCTTTATGTGAATTTAAATCTTAACAATAAACACTGTTCAAAAATTATTTTTTATATTTGTAGAGAGCAGTTTATTTATTCCCGAGTTTATGAAAATGGCCTACCTGTAAATAGGGTATAGGTAAACTCTAGCAGTATATTTTGAGTTCCTTCGGGGTGTAAGGCAGCTCTTAGGAGAGTATTCCTGGGCATACAAATTCATGTACAAGCTGCAAAGCTGAGGGGTAGAACTACTATATTATCAAACTTTTCTATTCCAGTTTTCAAACTAGCCAAGTATGCTAAGAGACCTTAAGAACTTTGAAGACCTGAGTCCAACAGACATTGCTAAATGTCAGAAACAGACCCTTTTCTTTCTTCCGTCATGACATCAGGAGGCACAGCAAATAATTTTCAAAAACTGTATGGAAGAACAGAGCTTCCTGTATCCATTGCAAACTACTCCTTGAGGACATAATACTCAGTTCTTAAGACAGTATATAATTTTCTCTAACACTTATAAAAATAGTTTTTCTGTTTATATGAACAAAGATAAATGGAATCTGTGGAACTCAGTGTATCTAATGGTTTTATACTATAAAATTTGCATGTTTCTATAATTCACAGGTCAAAATAATACGTAAATTCTAGGCACAAAGGCAAACTAGAAGCCTATTCTGCTGTTCCTCATGTGTAGAAGCTTGATAGCAATGAAGAAAAGTACAGAGCAAAACTATTACCAAGCACCTACTTTCCACAGTGTCAATATCTCTGCACAAGATGAATGAGAGTATGCAACACTAAAAACTTGAATAACTTTGGGTTAGATTACTTTAAATTAGAATAGCATTGTACACATTCAATTTAGCTAACGTATTAACTAGGAAATCTTAGAGAAGCCATCTCTTTTCATGTGATCTTCATCTCTGATTCAGCATTTCACTGATGACTGACGCTGGGTTCAGGTGAACTTAGTGCTACTGCATAGTAAATAAATGCAAATACTTCTGGCAGTGCTGCTGTAAGGTAGGCTAGCTCTATTACTTGTTTCAGTCTCGGCAACTGGTTCCCGTCTTGAAGCACCAGCAGGAAGCCTGACGTTTCATAATGGTCTGCAGCTTTCAGAAGAAAACCACTTGCAATATCAATTGAATTGTCCGGGTGTTGCTGGCACTAGGCAGAGGTAGAGGGCCTCTCTACGTTCAGTGATATTTGTGCACATTGAATTATATATACCGGGATAAGAAAGGAAATCTTTAAAGTTTCATATTTTAATTGTATGGATTGTTTTCCAGAGAATGTAAACAACATGTCATTGATGGCACACACAGAAGATTTTAACCTTCTCCCGGTGTAATTTGAGTGACACTTCATTACATTTTTTGAAATGAAGTGGCACTTCATTACAATTTTTTCACAGAGCAGGTGTTTCAGGATGCAACTACATTGCTGTATAAGAACAGATACAGCTTGTTATGGAAGATGGCTGCTTATGGATAAACAGCATTTCTTAAAGATGCAAGTTTTTAAACTCAGGATGCAGGCTAGTAACCCTGAGATTTCCTTTGCGTTGTTCCCACCCTCATTTCGCTTCTAAAGTTTTGTCATGTCAGAGTAGAGAAGACAGACCACTAGAAGATGTGTCAATATAAACAAACAAAAACTATAAAAAAATTCCCAGTCATGTATGCAAGACTCTCTGATGTTGAGAAAATGTATAAAGATTCTTTTTCATACTCATTTAGATAGCTACTTCGACAACTGTTTTTATTTGACCCTATACTCATTGCCTTAGATGCCCAATATCAAAATACAAATTTTTAATAAAAAAATTTGACAGATTATAAATCTCAAAGCATCTTTTTCTCTCAGATTACTAATTCCTATAATTTTGCACACAACTATTCTGAAAGAACATTAATAAGGTTACAAAGTGAAGCATGCCAAAGTTAAACATGCTATAACAACGGAAATCTACACAAATTAATTAAAACCTCTTGCATGTATGCACCTAACCAAATTCTTTAGTTACATGACTGCATGTTATTTTTGTCATAAGCTCCACAACATTTTTCTCAGGTTTCAGGATATGGTAATAATTCCAAAGCATGAGCAGTGACCCCTAAATAAGAAGCTCTTGAATCATCAGTTTTCCCCTTATTGACAGAATATGATCACACAAATTATTTCCTGTGTAGTGGTCAAAGTGTCTTCTGAATACAGAAGTCCTCAGGTGGATGCCTGTGGTCCTTGTCAATACAATTCTTGCTGTGAAGCATCTATCCTCCTACTATGTCTTTGAGGTAAAACAGGCACTGCTGCCTCTATTTCACAGTTGCTTATGGTAGATTGATATTGAAATTGGATGTTTGCAATAAATTTTGAAACCATTTTAGATACTTAATTTTTGAGAGAGAAGGGGTTATTAGTAATATGTAAGACTTCAAATGTTCAAAATTCACTGCTAGTGACTTTTGTTGTGAGCAATTGTTAGTGCTGAAAGTCACAGCATATATGACCACATGCAAATTCGCTGCAAAGCCAGATACATGGCATCACTAACACATCGTGTGGCAGACATGAACACAGGAAGATCCATGGAGAGTGTTTCTTTGGTTCAACTTCATCTTAATTCTTAGTTTTGGTCAGTGATTTCAGAGATAGTTCAGTTCTACCATAGCACTGGTCTGGAGCCCTTGTCTTGGGAGAATTACATCAGATGAAGCATCAGCTGTGGCTCACATACTCCAAACATCTGAGCTAAAGGAGGATTGACAAGATCAAACATTTACCATTCAACTGAACTAATTGGATATGGAATAAATAATATTCTACAAGGCCATTCCTTGAGGAGTAGCAACAGTCTGTTGTGAGTTCCCATGCCAATTGCCATAATAACAGTTTTCATTCATAGCTCAATGCATCACTTGTTCAAAAGGTGAGTCAGTGTCACTCTCACTTTTTCAGGTCCCCAGAGCACCTGGTTTGTAATTCATGTAACAAATTAATAAGTAGGCAGCAAGTAAGGATCATGGACCTCACTACAGGGTTCTGGAACTCAACTCAGTCAGCAGGAGGAAAGAGACAAAAATAGCACTAACCTTTGGTGTCTTGATGCATGATATCACTGAATTTGAGTGTCCTGATAGATTAAAAGGCATCCAGATGTCCACACCCTTACAAGCTATTACAGTAGTCAAGAATTTGCATATTGCTATCATTTATCTGAGCACATTGTGTTGCACGGGGGTAGTTATAGCTCTGTGTCCCTTGAGGTTTTCTGGGAACAAGCTGCTGCCCAAGTCCTGTAGGCTGTGACTCCAACCTGCCACAGCCTCTGTGGAGAAGGATGCAGGAGAAACACATCTCTTTTAAAGTGAGTTGTCAGTGCAGGATAAGCCATGCTGAGTTTTCTTTATAAACAAGGTCTTGGGAGGATATGCAGGTTCTCTGTCTTGGCAGCTTAGCACTCAGTAGAATATTATCGTTCTGCACCAAAGCACGAGTAAGCTCTGGCCAGGCAACAAATGATTTACTGCTTCTTCAATTTGTTTTCAAATACAGCTTGACAAATTTCACCAAAGCCCACATACTAACAGAATATCTTGTGGAAAAAAATTCCTTAAAAACCTTGGATTTATTAAGTCTCTGTGTTATATTAGTCAGAAACAGGAACACAAAGGAGCTATGTTTAAGCACTAGGTAATGCAGTCTTTTTTGCCACCGAGCTAAAATTCTATTAGCCATTATACTAGCTAATATTAATTATTATAAAGTGAAACTCAATCTCTTGCAATTTAGTTTGTAATCACCATTCTTAGATAGGCATTACCATTCTTATCTGCACCAGAAGCTTGAATACACTTCAAGTTTAAAGCACCACAAACTAAACAAAAGTGACATTAAGCAGGGAACAAAACATCCTCACTTACCCCCTGATGTTCTAGGTATTTAGACCTAGATGGAGCTGGTAAGAGTCTGAAGCAACTACCTGTCATGCTGATAGACATGCTGAGATAAAAGCTCAATAAAATGCTATTTATGATATCTAGATGTTACAAAGAAGTACAATCAATTTTTTTTTTTCCCCTGAAAATACAGCAGCAAGTTTTTAATGTGGAAAGAAAGAAGAGGTTCACAGCTTCATATTCTAAGCAAATATTTAGTAGGAAAATATGAAGAATCCGTGAACACAAAATGAAGTAGATAAGTGATAAGACAGTGTAAGAAAGAGAAAACAGGTAGGAACTGCTGCAGCAGGTTGTTCTTAACTTCAGCGGATGGGAGAGAGGGAAGACATGCTATAAGCATGGTTTGCAGTGCCTCTGAAACAGACCCTGAAAAGCAAAGAGCTGAAACCTTTTCTGCCTTATGAACTGTTCTTATAGTCAGACATCAGCTTAGAGCTGTCTTTTATTCTGTCAGCAACACAGTGAAGGGATGAATAGGGTGCAGAACAGCCTATATGCACAGTGCCACATTTGGAGATTACTCCGAGCCAGAGAAGCTTCCAAGGTGCTAGTCTACATCTGAAGTGCTTTTTTTTCAGGTAGTACAAAGCATGCTGAGCAATGATGAGGTGAGCCTTCTTGTGAAGTGCACCATTCCCCTTGCCTGCTTTAGTTCCCCATGAAACATAAAACCTGAGCTCCTCCAAAGGCTATTCAACATCCCTGTAAATTGTCCTTTGGTGCTTTCTAAATTAGGCAGCAAATACACATCCTAATTTGCAAATAAAGGATCTGTGGCAAAAATCATATTTCTTCCGTGTAATTGGTTTTCTTTTTATCCTGACCTTAATGTGTATCACTCCTGATGGACTGCTTCAAATAGTCTTTGAACTAGGATTTTTTAAAAAAGGTTAAATAATGAAAAAATGCCATCATATTTTACTGCTTACATCAAGATTCAGAGAGATGAAGAACAGTGACAGCATGGCTGTTCACCCATAACCCTAGGACAGCAGGTAAACTGACAGTGTGTAATTACTAAGAGGTGATATTAAGTTAAAACATATAGCTAAAGTAGTGCTATTGCATATGCATCCCTTGGTTTTCAAGGCAGTGTTTAAAATAAAAAACCTTCACTGAGACAGAAAAACTGCTATAGTTATATCATAGCACACTGAGTTGCAAACCTTTTAATGAAAGACATAATTCTTCTGCTGTCTGCATCATACTATATTCTCATGCAAAACACTTTAATGCATCGTGTAAATTATCTAAGACTTTCTTAGTATGTATTACATTTCTTAATCATAGATATAGGGTGTAAAAAAAAGAGAATTATGTGACATGCTGCAAAACAAATTACTTGGCCTTAGCATATACTAGCTGGGTCTATAGCTGAAAAATGCATGCATGGAAGGGTTGGATTTTTTTTTTTAAACGTGCAGAACTTGCTTCCAAGTGCATATGTTATCAATGGAGAAAAAATAACTAGTCTGAATTGATGTTGTTCTGATTTTCAGCCAATATCCTCAGTTTAAAAGCGGGGTATCTAGATTAGAGTCTGGGTGATCTATTTATTCTGAATTTCAGAATAAGCTCCATGTCTGGAAGAGTATGTATATAAATAAACGAAATGTTTTCAACCACTTTTCCCATTCAATTACACTCAGTTTATCTATAAAAGAGCTTTAAATGCAAATCTCATTTTCAGCGATAAAATGTTTCTGTTACAAAGTTTGGAGACAGGTTTTTCTTGCTGATGTCTCACCAGCTGAACACTACTGGAGTATAAAAGGTGAAAGATATCATCACCACCTTGTAAGCTGTGAGTTGTTCATAGATGTTCCTTTTGAGCACTGGATCTGATGAGACATGATACTGAATTTTCTGTCAAGTTTGATTGAAGTTAATGCTTATTTACATTATAATAATGTTGACTAGTTGACTAAGCAGAGGGTGGCATTTAGCATATTCTACATAATTTATTTCATAAAATATCATTCAAATAGAAGAGATATCTGCTTTGATTGCAACCTGAATGCAAACACTATCAAATAAAACAGAATTTTATTTATATTATTTATAATGTGGTCCTTGCAAAAATATGAATGTATATTCCAGTTGCAAGTACAGAGGAATAGGACCCGCATAGATTGGGAGGCCTTTAGCATTGGCTTCTGGGAGTAAAACATACAGACATACACATTAAGAAAGCCATGATCTGGCATTTAAAAATTAATTGATTGCAGTCATCACATTTAATCACTACAGATAATCCTGTTCTGTGTGTAAGCTCTCAGGTCTCTAAAGACCAAGTTTAATGCTGGTTTTATATGTGGTTTTTGTTGCTAATATACAAATGCTGGTGCAAATTCTAAGAGACATTAACTACCTGGAAGTAGTGTTCTTCAAATCTTAGTGCCTTTTGAATTGTATTCATAATTCGGGCCAGGAGTGGAGGGGACACACATGACAATAACAATGATACAAAACTATGCCCCCTATTGTGTTCTGTGTCCAATTTCTTTTAGTAGGCCAAACTACAATAATACTTTGAACTATATCACTAAGTATTGCTGATTATCACACGGAAAAGGAAACATGGATATACATGGCAATCCCAGGCACAAATACAGGTTGGGCAGAGAATGGCTGGAGAGCAGCCCTGAGGAAAAGGACTTGGGAGTGCTCATGGATGAGAAACTCGACATGAGCCGGCAGTGCGCGCTGGCAGCCCAGAAAGCCAACCGTATCCTGGGTTGCATCGAAGAAGTGTGAGCAGCAGGTCACGGGAGGTGATTCTCCCCCTCTATTCTGCGCTTGTGAGACCCCACCTGGAGTACTGTGTCCAGTTCTGGAGTCCTCAACATAGAAAGGACATCGAACTGTTGGAACAGGTCCAGTGCAGGGCCACCAAGATGATTAGAGGGATGGAGCACCTCTCCTATGAGGACAGGCTGAGAGAGCTGGGGCTGTTCAGCCTGGAGAAGGCTCCGGGGAGACCTGATTGCAGCCTTCCAGTATCTGAAGGGAGCCTACAGGAGAGCTGGGGAGGGACTCTTTGTCAGGAAGTCTAGTGACAGGACAAGGAGTAATGGTTTCAAATTGGAAGAGGGGAGATTTAGATGAGATATTAGGAAGAAGTTCTTTACTGTGAGGATGGTGAGGCACTGGAACAGGTTGCCCAGGGAAGTTGTGGATGCCCCATCCCTGGAAGTGTTTAAGGCCAGGTTGGATGGGGCTGCTCTAGTGAGAGGTGTCCCTGGCCATGGCAAGGAGGTTGGAACTTGATGATCTTTAAGGTCCCTTCCAACTCTAACCATTCTATGATTCTATGATTCTATATACGTAATGAATTGTTAAGCAAAACATATACAGTAAAATGCACTTTTATATAATGAACACACTCAATTTTAATTAAGATAGACCTTAAAGATAATAGATGCCCTTAGTGAAACATAATGTTGCAAAACAGACAACATCAAAAGACAGTAAAGCATTTTTAACAGAACACAAAAGGACCTAACAGCAATTGCTTGTGTATCTTTTGGGGTTTTATTCATACTGTGGATGAATCACTGGCTGATGTTTGAGGCTGTTATTCATGACATGTCTGGTGGTGTTATGACCTTCCCTCTTTTATTGGTTTATTTGATGTTTGTGGTATTTTATATAATTGATTTATGCCTGGTGATATGTTTGGGAGCTTTCTAGTAATATACAATAGTGATTGTATGTCTGTAAGTGATGTTACATATTGCTGTTTGTGAGCTTTCTTGGCCAGGTCACCACTGTAAATAAAACTTGTTCTCAATAGATTTTTATGTGCTTAAAGGTTTTGACTACTTGAGTGACTGATTGATGGATTGGAAAACACTTGCTAGCAGGACATCAGGGTGTCATAGAAAAATGTATCATTTGTATTTCTGATTCAAACCTCCCCTCCCCCATTTTCAATCTTTTAAAGTGAAATAGGTATCATAACAGTAAATGGTCACCTATCTCCCTCTTACTTGTTCTGACGGGTATAGGTGCCTACAGCATTTCATATAGTTCCTCCTCTGGCTTACGGTAATGTTGCACCATTTGGCTTGCTCTTAAGTAATTATCCTCCACATGCTTCCTCTGGTATCTTAATGAATCCTTTACTGAAAACTGCACCAGCAAGTATATTGGCATTGTCTTTCTCTTTCTCTCTTTCCTTTTTTCCTTTTCTCCTTTTTTCCTTCCTTCCTTCCTTCCTTCTTTCCTTCTTTCCTTCCTTCCTTCCTTCCTTCCTTGTTCTGTTGTGTTACCAGGACAGAAATAATACATGAGAATGAATAGTCCAACTACTACAACAATGGCTTTTCAAGGAGAAAGCTCAAATTCCCTCTATTATATACAGATTACACAAATTACTCAGTAACATTTTTATTATATGAGTTATGCTTTGAGTTCCTGCAACAAAACGTCTAGAAATTCTAATTAACAACACATATAAACTATTTTGCACTGTCCAGACAGAGAGAAGACTGCCAGTTTTCAGTTTATTGCTATCTGTGAACTTGTGTGAATGGACACATGCAACTTCTATCCAGATGTAGAAGAGTTCAGAAAAGATGACAAATAAAATGAGATCTCTCTTGGTTACACAGCAACCTGTTAGTAGTACCTCTGTTGTAAACTCTCATCTCATTAGAATTTCCTGAGTCTGATTAACAGATGTTTGAAGGTCTTGGTCCAGACATAGTTTGATTCTATTTAGAGAGTCAAGACTCTGGCTTGATATCTCATCCAAAAGTAACACTCATTGTTGCACATTTGCTGCCTCTCTGACTGCAGGTACAAATTACTATACTAGCTTTGGCTTCTCAAGAAAAATAGGAAATGGAAGTGTGTGACCTTGTCTGACCAGCCATGACTTTCTTTGTCTTAAGAAACCTGATGAGATCAAAGCACAAAATCTTAAAAGTAATGCCATTTAACAGTAACTACTTTTCTCCGATTCCGGACATCTTGAGTCATGCTAGACACCATGGCTGAAATGATGAAACTTACTGTCAAGAAGAGAGACTGTTATACATCCCACGAATTTCTCCCAGTTCCATCCTCCACTGCTCCTTTTACTGTAACCTCATTCAGTTCACAATGTGAATAAAAATTACCCAGTTTTTTTTTTTGCCACATTAGTTTTCTGCTAGTTCAGTTTTGAATGGGCTCACAAGTTGGTCAGAAACTAGCAGAGGCAGCACCAGAAAGGGACGATGGCATCTCCTATGGCTCTATGTAGCAATGATGACCTAGAAAAGCTCAGGAATAACTTTGGGTGCACTGACAGGTCACAGAGGGTCCCTGTGTTAAATATGGGAGTAGAAAAGAAACTAAAAGCTCAGAGACTTTCTAAAACTTGATTTCAACATATACACACAGGACACAGATGGAGGTATCAAAAAATATACACAGAGGGGAGACAATCACAAGGTCTTATCCAATTTCTGCCTAGTCATAGCTTCCAAAATAGATTTTTGCATTATTATATTGCAACCATCTGATAGGGATTTGGGGAACTAGGATTTCACAGATCGTAACAGATTTGGTTAGATTTTATTTTGGTTCTGAAATAGCAAAGCAAGAAATGAGTGAAGACCACTGGGTTAGTTGGTTTCTTGAAGCATGTTTAGGGTATACAATAAAAAAATTAACTGAATTCATAAGCTTTCTTAGTGTCTGTGTGAATCTAGAAGATTATAACCAGTTAGGACTGTAACAGAAGAAAACCCTCAAGGAAATAATTTTTAGAAACCTTGCTTTCACATGATCTATCTGAAAGTTAATAAGGAAAAAGAAATATCTGCAGATATCATGACTGTAAGCTAACATTCATTTTTTTTATTCCCTCAAGCTCTGATAAAAAGCTTTTAGCAAAGATAAAGCATCTAATTTTCCATCCAGCTGTGGAAAACCTCTAACTACTCATGCAGGTGCTGTCCATTTCTATTACTGGCACACACAAGCTTCCCTCTTCCTTCACACAAATGCAAGATTCTAGCCAGAGCCTCCATTTTTTTCTCAAAAATGTGGTGTGCAAAATGATGCCAGATCTATCTTTATACTTCTTTCCACACTTGCACCTGAAGGTGTGCTTCCTTTGCTTACAGCATATGTATGACCCTTTCTGGTGCCATGAATGAAGCAGTGCTGTGACTGCACAGGCAAGGGCTGTCCTGGTGCTGTGTCCCTGCACAGGCAAGAGCAGGGCTAAGCTCACTATCTTTTGCTTTTGCTTATCTCCCTTTCTATTAATGAATAATATTATGTTTGCATTTCCCTCTTAAAGAGTGTCCCTGAAAGCATCATTCCAGCACTGAAGGGATGTTATGGTAGTGGGAAGGTGAGCTGGCAAGAAGGACTGGACAACACAAGCATGCTTTAACATTTGACAGCCTGAGTTAGCAAAACTGGCATACAGCATCCTTAAGCATAGCATCCTGCAAGTAGGATTTCTCTCTGCTATACAGCGAGGCTATGTAGCCTTAAAGGTAGTCACAGCACTATCTAGTAAACATGCTGACACTAGCTCCAGAAAGACCATTTTCTGAAAGAACTCGTGGAATGCATACATCTGGCATGCTGGAAGCAGAGAGCAGAATGAAAAACAAAAATGCCCCATCTTCTATTGGAAGAATATGAATTTAAGAGTAGACAAGTGAACATAGTTACCAAGCCAGATTGTATCAATTATCTGTCAAGCTCAGAATTCTGCCTTTGCCAGTGGCCTATGTTAGATGCTTCAAAGAAAACAGCTGGCTAATTACACAATGTCCTACATGGCGAAAAGGGATGAGAGGACTGTTTCTTATCCCTGTGATCAGCTAACACCGAGGAGTATGAATTTGATTGCCCCTCCTAGTACATAAAATTACAAATGATATTATTGGTCATAAAATTAAGAAGTCCCTTTAAAAATCCCATTACAGTGTTTAACTCTTTGACCTCTGTAGGTTAACTACTTTTCATGCTGTGAAAAGAACTATTTAATGTTTATTTTAAAAATAATACGGTAAGTTGCTTAAAGCCATTAAAACTAACGATGGAGATACATTCTGTCTGACACCTAAAAATGACACTCTTAAGTTCCTGATTTCTTGAAGTCTTGCAAATATTTGGTGTTTTTAGAAAAAACTTGAAACAGAAGTTACATAAACAAGCTATTTACGCAAGTAAGCACTACAGCAAAGCTGAAGCTAATTTGTTGGGGCAACTCATGAGTTGATTAAGGTTTTGATCTAATTCATGTCAGCTTACCTTTTAAGTGTGCTTACTCCCACATAAGTCAAATTTCTTTTTCTTTTTGCCTTTACCTTACACTTGTATTTTAGGCATAGAAAGCAGGCAGATGAGAGAGCTCTCCAGGTACTGGAAAGAGGACACAGAGCAACACCTTGTACAGCTCTGCTTAGCTCTGCTAAGCTGCTGTGCCTGCGTGCCATCCTACCCTGCAGTACCCGGGCAAGGTTATTACCAAGACTATCTAGTTCAAACAATAACAATTAGGGCAAACATCAGCAATGATGATTTTGGAATACAAAAAAATGCCCATTGAATGTTGCACTGAGACAGTCAAACTACCACTGACAGCAGAGTTTTTTTGCTAAAACTTTAACCCTTTGAATCACAAAGCTTTCCTGAAAATTATTTTATAAGATTCTTTCACCAAAAGAGAAAACATGAGGAGAGAAGGAATAACACATCTTTAATTAGAAAAATTCAAATCAGCTCTTAATTTAATTCAGCGTACCAGCAGCCATGATTAGATCTGCATCATGATATATCTCCAATACTATCAATTTTCATAAATGCAAACTTTCCTGAATATGGTTTTGATGTATCCTGACATTTTAAAATATGTCCTATTGTCCTTTTCTGTGCAGCAGACCAAGCACAGAGTGTTCAGTCCTATATCACTGTCACAGTGGTATTAGACCAGATGGCTGCTTCCTCGCAGAATCAAGAATTAGAGATAATTTATGCTGTTCACTGTTATTAGAATGTAAAAATATAAAGAGTTTGCAGTATGCATACATGAAAAGCTGCACAGATCCATCAGTGACACCCTGGTGAAAAGGCATTCACACTGTTACTGCACTCTTAAAGGTAAAGTCTTATTTGGTGAAACTATGGACTTCTGCAAAGCCTATTGACTACTCTGTGTAGTATACAGCACAGGGAGCTGTCTCACCTAGGTTACTCTCCGCTGCTTTAGTATTCTGAGGGTATTCTGAGTTGGGAAAAAAGTCCAAGAGTTGCTTTCTTTCTTCTTTATTGTAAAATGTGACAGTTATTTCTGTGCCATAAAGAATGGAATTACAAATGGAAGCTTTCTACATTCAGTTTGTTCCTAAAATATTGGAGAGAAATAAAGGGAAAGAGAACTTAGTCAGCTTGTCCATCTTGCTGCAATAGATTGTATAAAAAAAGAAGTGAAAAGGATGTTAGGACAACCAAATGTTAAGCACAGTTTGCAGGTAGCAGTAGTTTGTTGCTTTATCTTTTCAGTTCAGGAAGTTTAGCACAGAACTCCCTATGGATGATGTCAAAGTTGTAGCCAGATTAAAGACAAACACTCTCTCATCAGTATTTAGGAATATTAAAGGAGGAGAAATCTTACTGGCCTTCACTGAAATGGCACACTTACTCTATGTGATTGTGGAAAAAGTGTATCATGGAGAGAATTATTTGGTTCACTTAAAGTTAATCTTTAAATTATACTAAGAAACAGTACTAGGGGCAGATTTGCTTTCAGCTCTCCGTGAGCATATAATTTGTATTTATGGCATACAATGAAAGTATTGTGACTTTGAATGACTGACTAGCACCTTATGAAAGTCATTACTTCTGTACAAGAACAATATTTGTAACATAATGTGTTCTTAAACTGATCAGGACAGCAGGAAGCAGCTAAGTGGATCACTTATCTTTATTTTGCAATTTAACCTATGTTGTGACAGGGAAGAAAAAAATTAGATAATTTATAACTTTCTGTCAGTGTTGCATACTTTGGGGTAAGCTTGTAACTACTTGGTATAACTGAAAAGTAAGAGATTTGGCTGCCAAATAAAACCAAAGAAAGATTATGTTAGAGCATAATGAATTACTAGCTGACTGTTAGAACCAGATCACAAAGATGTCTTGCTTTTTTGTTTCCTGACCGGTGTTGTTGATGACTGGATTTTTGTTCAGTAAAAATCCTAGTACTAGTTTTATTGAAATAAAGTCTATGAGAATAGAAGATAGTTGTTATGCAGGAGCAGTAACTCGCATTATATGAGATGGCATTTCTTTCCAGCTCTTGCTGCTCCGCTGGTTCTAATAGCAACCTGGAGCTCAATTTCCTCCTCAAGAACATTGCATTTCATGTGGAATGTCAATTATTAAAATGCAGTGTCCCGTGTCTTACTTTTCACTAGATGAATTCATTTGCAAATTTGCTAATTTATGTAAATGAACCTTAACCTGTAACTGCCTGGCATGTATTTCTCAGTCCCTCTTTTCAATTCAGAAACATATACAAAGAATAGGGTGCCAACAGTATGTATGTTAATTACCTTATGCCACGGTTCCAAACCCCAAAGATTTAATTTCACTGTAAGCCAGAAAGATTATCTGATGCTTCTTTACACTGTTGTATTTTCAATAATATCAGACCACTCAAGATAGGTAAATTACCTTTAAAAGATCATCTAAAATGCCTCTAGTCGTTATCATTGACAGTAAGTATAGTTTTAGTACAATATTTTTGTGAGAAGACGCAAGATGAAACTTCCTGTCTTTTTGCTTTGCTTTTCAGCTTTCAATTTTTGCAGGAGGTCATTGTTACTTGCAATGGGCCAAATCACAGCTCCTAAAATTTGATCATTCCTAAAATTCATTTTTTTGCAGCTAAGACTCTTCTCTGCATTTCAGAAATTAATAAGACAGACAGGGAATTTCCTTCAGTCAGTGGTCCAGCTGCAACTCATTCTTTTCCTGATGACTTACGTATGGATGCTGTTCTGGATTTGTCACTCCATTTCTGGTTCCATCACAAGCACATCCACTGTGCACTCATAAATATTTGTTTCATTCTCCAAATGAGGAAGTCCAAACTCCTCCTGTCTGTTTGCAGGTCTTATGAATGCAGGAACATCAAGACCTCAGCTGAAGATGCTAAATTTTGCCTGACTCCTCCCTGCTGCCCACCCAAGCCCCTTCAATGGTCTCAGGCACCACTGATAGTTTAGAACCTGTCAATGAACTTGGTCAAAGTTAGGGATTTTAATAAAACCTGAAATGAAGCACTTTTCCTCTGTGTTGTTGTTATTGTTCAGTAACTTCCCACAGTTCAAATAAAACAATCCAGATTCCCTGTGGTGTAATTGCAGGCACAACTCCATTGATTTCAGTGACCTGTGAATGGCAGAGAGGACTCTGGCCCAAGGACTCCTCTTGACAAACCAGCTATAGCTTGCTTTCTCTTGATTATTATCTGATTTACATGTCCTTGTTTTAGATGCCCCCCACAAGGGGTAGGTGAACAAAGCTCCATTTCACAGCTGGCTACAGAGATCATTGGCAGCCAGCATGGATGTCCCATGACCAGGACTTAGCTCTGAGCCAGAGCTGCAGGGCACATGTTCTTTGCAGTCCTCCTGCCCAAATGGCCACCCCTGGGGCCCTTGCAGGAGACTTGCTCTCATCAGCTTACCCCAGGTTTTGTTTCCTCAAGGTGTAAGGGAGGGAGAGAGGGATGAGGTGCCACCAGCTGACAGGCCAACATGCTGTAGGACCAACCCCAGCATGTTCCTCTTGTGTCTCACTGTTTAGGTTGGCTTTAGAAAGCACAAAGCCAGAGAACTGTTTGGCTGCTTTATCCCTGTTTCAGCACTCAGATTGCTAAGAGAAAATCTCAAATGGCTCCTTGCTGTGTGTTTTGTAGACATTTTAGCACAAAATCAACGTCTCCAGTATCACCCCCTCACAATACCCTGAATTCTCAGGTATTTGATTTCATTTCTGCTAGGATAGCAGCAGGGAAGACTAACTAATACAGCTGTAATTTTGGAACTAAAAAGCCCTTCATTGTATTTTGTTGCACTGGTTACCTGCAAAAATTCAAAGTAGCCTTTAAACTACTGCTTAGTTTCCTCCATGAAGGACATACTTTACAGGACAATATCTCTTTAAATCTGCCCCGAAGATATCCCTCCTGGCCCAGAAGATGCCAAAATGACTTGATGATTTATTTATGTGGAGCTTGGCAGACCATAGTCCAGATTGTGGCTGAGGCTGAATTTTATGAGCATTCCCCCTAGTGAGTATATTTAAAAATTAAAAAGAAAATAAAATCAAAAAAGGTCTTTGTAGAGCTTGGCGTGAGATTCAAGCAAATATTATCAGGAAGAAAAATGACTAGGAAAAGAGTTTTAGGACAGAATATAAATTTAATTTATTAATAAAATTGTGTGTTTAGAGAACTAGAATTTTCTCTTGATCTTCAAGAAATTAGGAAAGTGAAGGAGGCATTTCTCACCTCTGCAGAAGCTGGTGTTTGGTCTGGAATTTTTTTAGCATATACATACTGGCATTTTGTCCTGGGAACTGGCATTTTTGTCCACAGAGAGATAGATGTCTCATTGTCATTCCAGACCATACAGGCGGCATGTTGGCGCAATGATGTAAGAAAGCAATTTTCTGCCCTATTTTATTGATTTATAGTATTTTAGTAAAGTGATAAAAACTTAATGCTAGGGATAAAAAGCAGACCCATCTGATGTACATGCAGAAGAATTGAGAATGAGGAGGATCCAGCATTAATACTAATTTGCCATGTTTTCTCAGGCCTCTCCTGTACTAGACCGTTAACTAAGTTATGAAACCGTGTCTAAACTATTTGACTAAGATATTTTCTAGGCATTAATCCCTTCTTTCAAGGCACAACTTGGTGCAGGACTCTGGCTTTTTGAAGCACATACACATCCATACACATTGACTTTTTCAGTCTGGGAGGCTCCGTGCTGGGGAGACAGATTCAGGGGTCACTTTCACATAGAGAGAATCAGTAAGCAACCAGCAAAACATGACTCTACAGCATTTCATCTGCTTCACAGCAGTTCCTCAGGTGGCCTCTCCATGGGCCTCTCCAAGTTTGTTTTCTTGTTTGCTGTAGGGGAGCTCCTGTAGCCCATGATCCCTGAGACAAAAAATCCTACATCTTTTGGGGAATGTCTTGTTGGGATACTCCCTCATCCTTTTGGCTTAGCATAGATGCTCTTGCTACACCCGTGCAACGAGCATAGCTTCAATCCTGTCTCCTTTCCTAACACCAGGAAACAAGCTCCCTGAAGTCCAGATATGAAAAAACTGAGTGTGTGGCAATTTATAGGCAGGCTCAATTATGTTGGAAATCAATTCAGCTGAAACTGTATTACACACCGTTCTTGGATGTTGTATACAAGTGAATGTATATGGGATGTCAGCAAATGAAAGCTGGAACGTGCCAGGAAGCAACATTTTCATTCACGATGGTATCCCCCACTTTTCTCCAGAGAGTATGGAGAACGTTCCTGAAACTCTCCTCAAAGGGAGCTTCAAAAGAAACTCAAGGACATTCATTATGCTGTTGACAAATCAAGGCCAACAGGAAAAGTATTCACAGTGGCTCTGCCCATGCTTTTTGGTATTGTTTGGTTTTTGTGGTTATATTGGAGAATCCCTCACACTGCAAATGTAACGGGAAAATGGTATTTTACAGCCAAGCAACAAACTAACCTTATGAAGCCAAATGTATTCTAATTTATCTAGTGAAGTAATTATTTGTGCTAGTAGACAACCTGTGTATGAACTAAACTGTATGCATCATGGCTGTCTTCAGAACTGGGAGTCCCATGTGAAACAAAGGCAATGCCAGGATGAGAGCTTGGTACAGCCTCATCACACAGTACTAAAGCTCCTACAAGGACACTTGATCACAGTGATGCTTGGAAATCCTAAGCTGATGCACCAAAAGCACTGCTCCACTTCCAGCCACAGTTATTTCTAAAGGATACACTTTGAGATTGTATGTCTATTGCTGAAATAATTTCAGAGAATTGAAAATTACATCAAAACATGTGGTTAAAAAGGAACTGCATGGGACATGTGCTGCTGGTAAACCTGCCAGGGCAGCAAATTTAAAAGACAGAAAGAAACAGTAAATGGCATCTTTGACTTCACATAGCAAACTGCCCAGGCCTTAACCTTTGGAGAAATGCTCTGTGTAAATTCAACCATCGACACCAGGTGAGGAACAATGGAAACAAAGCCAGCATTAATTTAACTTTGACCTTACCTTTTTATTTCGGTCTATTATATATCGGAACTAGTCCATGTACTTGACTCAATTTTGTGTTTTTAATGACCTGTCAAAAACTCAGTCAGGGCTTATTGTATTTATATTTTTAATTAGTTTGGTAAGGAGCTGGACTGCTCGTATTTGATTTTTTTAATTAACTGTGAAAATTTCTGCACCACGATGATATTGTTCACATTGATATGTGTGCCTCTGCTATGTCGGGTTTGCTGTGTGATATATTGGAGACAGAAGAAGTGTCACAGGAAAGGCATACCTAAATAGTGCTCCACAGATTGCTGGAGCTTTGATGGGAGCTGGTTATGTATCCTGCAATTAATCCTTTATATTCTAACATGCAACTCAGGCCAGCATTAAAGAAAATTATGTCAGGTGGGGTCATATCTCTAGCATTTTTTATCTACACTGACCAAGGCTTCCGGCTGTCTTTTGATTGCTATGTGACACCTCAGCCACAGCCTTCAAACCCTGCTCTAGCTCTTTCACTGTTTCACCAAACTTGTGTCTTTCTTGCTCAAAATTCATAATTCATCAGAGTTGGAGTACAGTTCATTTTACAACTCCCTGGACAGCAACTGGGTGGGAATGAATTCTGTTCAACATAATACTAAGCTCTATTTCAAAGAGGGTGCTAAAAGACGTACAAAGAGGAGTAGCTGTTCACACAGGCAAATTTAACCTCTGTCCCTGTAATCAGTTTTCTGCTGATAACATTAAAAATAGGAGTTGCTTATAGAAAGCAATTCATTGCTCTGGCAGGTTTGGGTCCACATACCCTGCTGAGATACCATCAATGTTCTAATTGGCTTGCAATTGTTACAAGAAGGGAGAAGAGAAAAATGACCAAGCAACTTTCATTTGCACAGGTGACCAGAGCTAATTACACAGCTACCAAACAATAGCACAGGAGGACCAACACAACTTATTCTGTAATTACCATTGATTCCAGTGAAGTTACTGTGTGGTTAGCCACGTAATAACATGCATTATTTCACAGTAACTATGCAAGGACTCGAGTCAACAGAGTACACTGCACAAACGGAGCAAATCATTGGTAAGCTGAAGAGGTCTGAGTGTTTCAAGGAGTGACATGAGTTTTATTAGATGGATGATTTTCAGGTTTTTATTAATAGCCTCAGAGGTCTGGAGCAGAGCCATAACACGGCTGGAGGAGCTAAGGAAGAAGATCTCAAGTCTGTCCATGGAGTTCCCAAGTGCAGAGGCATAGGCTCTCATGGGTATGTTTATATCATTTTTAACTAGTCCCTCTGCAAAAGGCAATGCAGAAAGCAGATTGTTCTTGTGTTCCCTCAGAGTGAGCGTTAAATTTTGCTTGGCTTGTAAACAGTCAGACACTGTAGGAAGATTTTTAAACCCTTGCCTTATGCAGCCAGCAGGACCAGTTTCACATCTCCTTTAAATAAGCCATCTTGCCTATAAAACACAGACTTTGTATTCTGCTTAAAAACCCACTGACTCGCCCTCCAGACACCAAGGACATGGACACAAAGTGCCAAAGAAAATGAGAGAGATTACTCAGCTAATCAAGCATAGACCATGGAAGACCTGTAGTCCAGCACACTGAGGCTGCGTTTTTAAACAGACTTGGACAAAGAAACCATTAAGAAATACAAAATAAGGAGATATTGCTCTATAGTTAACGTAACGGAGAACAATGTTTTGATTAATGCCTTCCCATTAGTGTATGGACAAGCTAGATTGTGTTACAGGATTATGGGCTGAGTTGGTAACGCAAAAGAAAAAACATGCTCAAAACTGCAGCAACAACAATTATGGTTCATAGGTGATACCACTAGAGACAGCTCAGAGACAATATCATGAACTGGAGCTCTCTAAATAATTATTAATACCTAATATTAATTTAATTTGAATTTATAAATTAATCTCTTTTCATGCTTCTGTTTGTGTTGAATTCCCACTCTGAAGTAACGGCATGTCCACTTGTTAAAACATTCACAGAAATAACCTACACTAAGAATCTGAACTTTGAGTTTCAGATACTGAGTGTTCGGGACCATCTGTTCACAGTCTGTGGGGCGGGAAGTTACTGAAGTAATTTGACAAAATTTCAGTCAGCAATTAAATTTGTGACAATCTCAAGACAATTGGCAACAACCTGCAAGTTACAAAATATGGCAGTTTCACAAAAGAAGTGCACAGATAGTACTTTGAGGCGGGGGGGGGGGGGGGGTATGTGACTATCACAGGGATGGACTCAACATAATGACCCAGGAGGTCCCCGAGTATCGGATGTCCTGATAGTCCTGAATTATAGGCTCTGCTCTGTATGCAACAGCACACAGTGCTATATTTTAAAACGTTTCTCTTAATCTTCTGCAAGGGAAGCGTCTGCCAGAGCATCTAAAACAAATGGTTCTAAATCTTCCCTGATTAGACTTAAATGCACCTACAGCGTTACCTACCCTTATGCTTCTGTGTTGCTGTTTAAATCTGTATACATTATTCTCATTGCTGGAAAGATACAGTAACGCTTCATGATGCTTTCTATTCTTATGCTGCATGGCAGTTGCTTTCTTTAGGCCCCAGCTCTTACCTACATCTGTGCTTACTGAAGTGAGACTTTAATTTGCTACACCACGCCAAGGTATTAATAGACAATTATTTATTGCAAATCTGAACCATTTATACTGTTTACTGGCTGACACAATGTAAAATTTTGATCCAAATGTTAATGTGTCCATGACATTGCATAATTCTGTTCCACGCCAAGGTTTTTTCTTCTCTAAATGAATCGAACTTGCAATATGAGGAAATAGAGTTTTTAATGGATGAATGATTTACAGCCTCAAACTTATAAGACTGCTTACTTGTACAAATAAGGGAAAATTGACTAATTAAAATAGCACAGCAAATTAGAAAAATTTAGGATTTTACTAGAGGCGAAATTAGAGGGAGAAAAGTGGAAATAAGTTGCAAAGTACTTAAAGGGTAAACGAATAAATCTTATGTTAGTAATTTCAAGGCAATTGTGTTTTTTTAGTGGGCATCTTTGAGACCAGACAGTCTTATAAACATTCAGCTGAGTAGAGCACAGATAAAAATTTCCTATTCATAAAGAACCATATGGATCGAAAACCAGTTCAAAATCTCCAAATGTCTGGTGAAATTACCTTTACAAATATTTTTGGCTGTAAAGACAGAAGGAAAAAGAGCTTTATAGATAGGCAACTTGCACTGTACAGAACACAAGAATTGCAAGTGTTTATACTTGAGTTTAGATATCATTCGTTTAATGCAATTTAGGCAGGGAATTTTTTTAATTGATACCTGTAGGAATCTTCAAAATACAGATGTGTGAATTAAAGTAATATTTTTCTATGTATTATTCCTCTTGGCTTTTCCTGCTGAACCATGCTATTAGGTTAATCCTTTCCCACATTTGCAAGCAGAGAGATTGTTACAATAAAGAGTTATAAGGCAGTTCTAATTAAATCTCACATAACTATATTCAAGTAGTAATACCCAGAAACTGTGATCAACTCAACCTACAAAAGTCATTTAAAAACTTTATAATATTTCAGCTTATATGGGCAAGAGTACACTGGAAACATCTCTAGCAGATAGACTAAACCTAATTCAATACCAAAATAACTGTAAAGGTGCCTTCATATGGGGAACAGCAGAACAGCTCCACTTTCCTCCTTTGTTTTTGTTTCTTTCAGATTTGGCAAGCACATAAAAGGCCCCAGATATCATTCTGCAATACCAGAAACACAAATCATGGCACTGCACAAGTACTGGTTTTACTAACATGGCACAGATTTATGGCTGACAACCGGTGACCCTGTGGAGGTGATGGTAACAGGTAGAGGTAGGGAGATGCATTTCTGTACGCTACAGCAGAATAAAACTAGCATGGTGTGACCTTGTGTGCTGCATAAAGGAAAATGGACACTCTGCACAGGTTTGAGATCTGTGAAATAAGTAGAAGTGGGAGCACACGCATAAATCACAAATTAGTGTTGACACAGGTTTTTTTCAGGAACATTGATAAGGATTTTTTTTTGCCCCTAAAGTGCAAAAATCAGGCTGCAGTGGGAAAGCTGCTAAATTACTTCCTTTTTTGTTACTAATTCAAAAAGAAATAATACATAATTGTGATTCCATGTATGAATGGCCTCATCAACCTAACCATTGCATGTGATGCTGCTGACAGCTTAATATTCTAGGCAAGGCATTGAGATAGCAGCAAGGCTGCTCAAACACCAGTTGCTTCTTTGGAGTTCTTTAGAACACAAATATAAGAACAGTTATTTTGAGGTCTATTATAGCGCATTGTAAAACATGACTGTGTTACTCAGGAACTAGCATGCAGCCAACAGCACCGGTGACAAAGATAATGCCATTCTGAAGCTGAAAGAAATGAGGAAGCAGGATTTTGATTACCATCCCTCCCTCCAAGTACAACAAATGCAGCTGTCCCAAACATTGCCTGATCCTGCTATGACTTAGACAATGTATTGTTTAACATGCATTCACATTGAGATGTCTTTCTAAGTTACCAGGATACACGCTTTTGATGCATATTAATGACAGGATGCAATTTTTACTATTATTGTTCTATAATACAGAATATGTCTAACTACATTTTGTTTATTATCCATAATACACAATGAGAGAAGACACCAGAATGGCCTCTTCGGAGACTTTACACGCCAGGCTGCAAATGTGTATTAACAATAGTACACATTTCTGTGTTATGGTTTCATAAAATGCATTTGCATAATATGAAATCATAATCCCAAATGTGTAATAAAAAGCCTATGAAAAATAGTTACTTCTCGTATACTACACAATGGTTGATTTTAATCTTCACTGTCTCAGATGTGGGACTGGTTATTAGGGTTATTTTACAATGGGAAAAAAGCCTAGTCCATCCTACAGAATTAAGTCTCGCAAAATGAACCAATCGAACAAGAACCTTCTGTAAAATGGAAAAGAGAGTTTGCTAGTAATTTGCATGCACACTTCATTTAATATACTTCCAGGCTGAGATGTTACTTCCAGTATAATACCAGAGACTGAAATAAACAGGAAATGCCGTCAGGTCTGGCTGCACGGCACTCCAGGGGCCTATGCCTGCAAAAATGTGCAATGGGAGCGGAGCAGAAATTAACTCAGAAGCGCTAGGAAGCCATCCTTTGGGCTCAGAGGGAACCTTTGCAAGAATGTGATGCTTTCAAATTCCACTGTCCAATGAATCCCGAGACAGCTTTCTCCCAGTTTGATTGCCAATATGGGTAAGTCTGTTTTAGTGTTGTTTCCATTTAACTGCAGCCACTTGCAGGAAAAAAATTGACTAGCTAGTCATAACTCTCAGGTGTTGTAGCAAAGGCTGTCTGTATGCCATGGCTACAATTTCTATAAGAGGAAACAATGATTTGGAGTTTTCTTCTTTATAAAGGAGGACTGTATTTTTCACCTTGACTGGTCACTGTGCTACTTATTTAGACAATCTAATTTTCGAACTGCTTTTGCTACATATAAGTTATCAAATTATTAATGGTTATTTAGCACTTTGCTAATGGAAAACAAATTTAATAGGAATGACTGTGTGCCATTGCATTACCCCTTTAAGCTCAAATTATCACATTTGCATTTTTATCAATAAAAATCTATGAGTTTTATTTTTGCTATGTCAAATGAACAGTCTTAATTATATTTAAAGCTCCAGTCTTCAGCATATATTGTCTGGTACCCTGCTGTACCCACACCTGTCTATTGCACCTTGCCAGCTCTGAAGTTCTCTTCCCTTCCTTAGAGCATTGTTTCTTGGTGTATGGAAAATCTCAGTACTCAGTTATCTACCAGAATTTCTGAGCTCTGACTCCTCTAAGGCCTATGGTGGCTTGATCAGACACTTAGCTCTTTGCAGATGAATGTATTTGCAATTATCAGGATGTTCTGTTTGATGGGATGAAGGGGAGAAAACGAGCCTTCATACTTAAACTGTCGTTAACATTTTTATAGAATGGGGTGGATTGAAAGCTAAAGGAAGTGGAAGTCTCCAGGTAAATAAATAGGAACATATTGAAAGTACGAATGTATTTTTTTCACTGGAGATCTCCACTCATTTGCAAACCATCAGAAAGATTACTTTGTATGGCTGCTAAGAATCACAGCTTGTCTTGTCACAATCGAGTACTCCCAATTTCAGCTGAGACTGAAAACAATAAAATAAACTCTTCCTCCAACAAAGAATGATAGAGAGTTATTCTTTTCATTCACCTGCCCTTTATATCAACAATCCAGGTGAATCTACCCAAATTTGTCATTGTCAGTGAACACAAAACATACAGAATTGACACAAAGCAACATAATCCCAGCTTTTTAAAGTTTCATTGTGTTGCAATTTATTCATCCAAGGGTGGCATTTTCAGTCACAACTATTAATGCCACGCTGAGGCTATTAGTAACCAATGAATGAGAAGGTCAGATGAAAGGGGAAAATATATTTTAACAGTGATTGGATGTTTAGGGGTTTTTTAATGATGAGTTTGTTTGTGCTGCTCACCAGAGTTGTGCCAAGTTATTTTCTGAGAAGGCCTACTGTCACCTTCTTGTCATGTGCAACGGATTATAGAAAGAGAATAATTTCCAGCCTGGGAAGTTGTAGGTGAGTAGCTTAAATACTTATCTAAAATCAACACTTTGAAACACAGCCCCAAAAGTTTCTTTCATCAGTTGCCCTGTTTGGGGATGGATGAAGACAGACACTGGCCAGCTACTGGGAGCATTCAGTTATCAATATTTCACAAGGATTTTCACAGCTGAAATGGGTGAGACATGAATTGAGTGGCACCAGGGAAATGGCATCAGCCAGAGTTTTCAGAAAGCTTGGAACCATACTTGAAAGTGGGACCTTTCTGTGTTTCGATTGAAGGGAATCTCTGCTAAAGCCCAGGGTGAGAAAGGACAGACGCCACCCCCAGCTGTGATTACTGGGCAAATCTACACTGCCTGAATTCCGCCCAGAAGCACTACCTTAACATGACAATTGCTCCCAAGTGACATTTACATATACCCCTTAGAAGCATGGTACCCTCTTGGACTACTGTTCCAAAGAAGGCACAGAACTGTAAAGGTGGAGGGAGAAGGGGATACTGCATCCAAATAACTTTAATCTGCTCCTGACGTTTCCTAGGGAGAAAGCACAATGAAAATGTGATTTAAATAGTTTTTAAAAAGGCTGGGGGAGAAAAGCAGTTAATTTTCTCCATTGGTGTTCCTGTTGACATGAAGAACAGGATCTATTTCACACATCTAAGAAACATTGAAACTTGTGTATTTTGTTGTAGGGTACTTGACTTGGTGCCAAATGTGTTTCATATGATCTTTCCACCATGATTTAGCAAAGGTGTTTTTTTCCTTTCCCAACTGTGTTAGAGCTGCAGCAATAAGCATAATTTTGGTCTGCCTTACCGGCATGCAACCATTCTGAAGTCAGAATAGTATACAGAGAAGTAGAATTTGGCTCTACAGCTGACAACAGCATTGCACTTTCAAACCTGATGTGCTTGAGATGTATTGCCAGCAAAATTCAGCATTTTAAAAACCAGGATCCCTTTCTGCACATGAAAACTGTGGGAGCAATTAATGGCACTTAGACTTCCAGCTCCCTCATTTGTAGGCACAAGCAGGTAGTTAGACATCTAAGTAGCAATAACCAAGAGCACAAAATTGCTGGCACAAACGGGAGTTTAAAAAAAAATCAGGTCATTAAAATATATGACAAAGACACAAAAGGAGGGAGATGATTAAAAACAGCAGCCAACAAAGAAGAATCTAGAAATAGATGAAGTTTTCTATAATCTCAATTTCAAGTTCTGCTTTCTAATGGCAATAATTTCCAAGAATAAAGAAGAGGAATAAAACAAGAATATGAAGTACACAAGTAAATTTGGGCTTAAAATAGCAAATGAATTTTGTAATGAACTACAGTTGAGAGGTATATTGCTACCTTTAAATATTAAGCTATTACTGTAAGATACCTTTCTAAGGTGTGATATAATATTTTTTTTCTCATTTTAATAGAAATAATAAAAAGGGAGTACTAAAAAGACATCATTACCCAGAAGAGTTAGAAGACTTTAGATCTGCTCTTAACAGAACAGAACACTGCACCAGCACTGCTGCTCTACCTGGATATCACCAAGTCACCATTTCTTTATTTATTTTTAACCACATGGGGCGGAAAGTAGTGACCTGAGTTTCAGGTGAGACTGATATACATGTGAACTCTGCATGTGTATAGTTAAAAACTACTTTATTTCAGGCAAAAATAAACAGCTGGCAGTAACTGAACTCTCTCTTCATTGAAAGAATGCTATAGGGCTGGATATAGCCACTGCAATAGAGCAATAAAATGAGATGAGCTTAACACTACCAGATGGTACCCTGTACAGTTTCTGAAATAAAATGGAGAATTAGGGTGCCCTAAGGTGTGCACAGGGAAGGCAATTACATGAAATAAATGGGCCTCAGGCCTAGATGATGCTCAAGTATGCTACACAGGAGACAGATAGTACATCTGGTGAACAGATTTTATCACACACTGGAAAGCTATAAAGCATGGCGTTGAATTTCAGATCTGGGTTTCACAATGACATTTTACCTGTGTTGGTATTCAGTGCTGTTTATTTTTAAAGGTGCTGTAATCTCAATGATGTGTTTTAAAAGCCTTCTTAACATTGTTTTCTGATGTGCCCCATTTTTTGGACAGATTGATATAACACAATGCTTTTTCATGGACAAAATACAAACTACTTTGGCTGTAGACGATCATGTTTTTATTTAATATATCACGTTGCTGATGTGATTTTAGTAATATGGTTATACTTGTCAGCACTCACTGCTTGGGAGAAAGCCAGTATGGTTTTGAAGTTAACTCCCACTTCTCCATTTCATTGCAAGGTCTCACTCTCTATAAACCAACACAAATTCCTCGAGGTTTAAAGCAGATAAATTAGATTATGTGAGAAAATCTACTAGAGTGAATCAAAGCAATATTTTACTCTTATCTCTCCAAGAAATTTTGCTTGTTTTTGCAAAATTCCTGCTCCGTTTGACATTAAGTTTACATTGTCATAGCAGCATTCAAACTGTTATAGATACTAAAAACAGCAACATTCAGTCTGTGGTGCTGTGACTTTTTTGTTTAATGAGGAAATAATTTAGAGCTTTCCACAGACTTCACCGGTTTTGGTATTTCTCTAATTCCACTCCTTTCACCTCTCTCACATAAAGCTATACAAGGGAGTTAAAAATGCTATCAAAGTTGCATAAAAGGAAAAATTTGAGGGACTGTAAGGTGAATATTCTTGACAGAAAGATCTATGGGCTGTGAAATAGTGTCTCTATGGAAATGTTGGAAACTCCATTCCATTGAGACACTTAAAAGTAGAAGAAACAAAGGACCAATACACCCTGAGGACAGAATCCTGTTCTGGTCCCCTGTGGGCAGACTAATATCTGAAACTTTGTGTACCATTATTGTTCATATTGCAAAATTAGAATTTAATAATGTTAAGGTTTTGACTTGAGGTTTGCTTAAACAAGAAAACCTACTCATTACTATACTGGTACAATTAGCTGTATCAATATAAACAGTATCTCAGTGCCACCTCTCTAATGAGTGCCTTATTTGAGTTACTGTATGCCAATTCCAAAAGCCACACAAGTACAATAACAAGGTTACAGTAAGCTCACCTTCCCAGTTTCTTGTAAGTATTGAGTTCTAGTTGGAGCAGAAATGTACAAATGCAGGCACAGTGTACCAAATTCCCACTGAAGTTTATTGTCAGCTGTATATGCCATAGAAGATGGATATTGATGGCAAAAGCATAGTGTCACTTAAAACTCACAACGGTAGCCTCATTTGCAAAATTCAAGGAAAACTGTCTTGTGTTCAAGGCATGGACAAACGTAGTCTGAGATTTTTGTTAATGTCTACAGAGTCTCAGAATAGGGCTGTTTCTAACCTCCCCCTCAACACTTTTGAATTTCCTTGCTATTATTATTGTAAAAGAATATCAAAAGACAGGAAAACGATGGGAAAGTTTTAGGGGATTTTCTCTGAAGTAAACTAGTTACTTCACCAGACTCCTTGCCCTGAGAGTATATCTACTGCACAAAATCATGCAAAATTTCTGGTTCATAATTTGAAACAATATGCAGCAGCATTTTGAGAAGACCACTTCGGAATTTTCTTAATTACAGGGAAATTGCCACAGTCACTATTGAGAGGAAGTCAGGGTTTGGAATATTTTCATACTTAAATTAAAATTGTGGCACCAACTTTGAGTTTTGGGTATCAGCCTAAGCAAATTTTCAAAGCTAACAAAGGATTATAAAACATATACAATGACAAGTCATTTAATAAAGCGGTGCAGTTAGGCAATACTCTGTGTACAATTAGCACTGCCAAATAGTGCCTTTCAACAATCAGTTATTCAAAAGCTCTGCTCGTCCTGCTATGTCTGCAGTTCTGTATTTCACCAAGCGATAGTCCTGAATGGATCTTGAATAGGCTACTGAATAGGAACTGTTCTTTAACTAAGCAAGAAAAGAAGAGATGAAGAAAATAAATGTGAGGAAGGGAGAGAGAAAAAAAAATTAAAAAAGGGAAGTAAAAGATCCTTAGATTGCACAGATATTTTCCCTGGCCAGCTGCTTAGCTTTGCAAACCCCTCCTCCCGCACACGCACAGCCTCCAGCCCAGAGAGGAGCCTCATCAGCCAAAATTTCTGTTGTGCAGCCTCAGTCTAAAAGACTAACTTATTTTGTAAGTGGCAGAGACCTCTGTTCTGCACTGGGACAGCTACAGAAATCATTGAAGAGCAAGAGTAAGACCTCCCAGAGATAGAACATGGATGAATGTGGCTGCGCCATAGAGAGCTGCTGTAATACCTGCTACTTGCTGATTTGACTAGAAGATTCCAACTAAAGACAGAGGGCCAAATCCTCTTGTAGTGTAAATTATGTGAACTTCAATATGCCCAGTGGTGCTATGCCAATTTACAGCTATTAAGGATCTTGTCTTCAGGGCTTTTCCCATAGAAACAACATTCCAACTCACAATTTGCTGAGAGTGGGAGTCAGGTGAATGTAGGCTCCAGTTGCCATTGTGGGCATCCAAGTTAAAAATGTAGATCCTCCATTGCCTGCACCCACACACAAACTCCCAGCCATCAAAACCTCAGGGTGCCTAAGCTTTCAGGCTTAGCTGTGCCTGAAGTACTGGCCATGCTCAGAAGACTTTGGCATTGACTGTGCTCAGCACATCAAAACCAGTCCCAGGCCAAAGCCCTGCAGATTCTCCAGCACCAGGAGATTATTTCATATTATTTTGAGATTATTTCATGCTTCTGCAGCTTTATCCAACATCCAGAGGATGTTACGGTGCATGTGGCAGACAGTACAAGGCAGGAGGAACAGGTGATGGGAATATCTCTTTTACCCACCCGGTGGCTGGCACGCACATCCAGCACTGCCAGCCTTTGTGTCTGCCTGACGGTGCTCCATCAGTGGCACACAGCAGTTTGCCCTGTTTGAATTTTTTCATCTGTTTAGGTAACAAACTGCTCAGCATTTGAAGGGGTTGAGCTGCACTGCCTAGATGTGACAAAGCCTGTTAGACTCTTTCTGCTTCTTGAATGGCCAGCCCTGGTCAGCTGTGTACAGCAGGGCCAAATTGAGCCTGGGACAGAAGACTGTCCAGATTGTCTAACAGTTATGCATGGGCTTGTGAGATTCAACTGACTGCTGGCTGTTGATGACAGCACAAAAGGGATATAACGATAACTGTAACTAGATGCTGTAGAAATTAATGCAACTATTCAATTATTCTTTTCAGTCATTTTTCATTCACACTTTCTTCTCTTGCCATGAATATACTTTTTTCATTTATGTGATTCATATTTGTGATTTAAGTACAGTACAGTTCCCTCAATAGAAAAGTTGGTGGTCTGGAAGTGTTCTTTGCCAAAAGAATAAATTCTAAAAAGAGTTTACTGCTAAATAATCATTCTGAGTTGCCATAAGCAGAATATTAACAAACTCGCAGATTAGGGTTTTTTTTTTGCAGGAGGTGGGTTTCTAACATGAAGGAATAGTGTAAATAGACAAAATTTATCAATACCAATCAATTATATACATTCAAGAGAACACTAATGAATATTAAAAGTATGAGCTAACTTTCAGTAATGTTATGGAAAACTAGAATCATTTCACTGTTCAAAAATGTATCCTCTGAGGAACTGCAGGTCTATCAGTTTGGTGTCCACAACATACAAGATAATAAAAATGCCTAAAAGCAAAGTAGAGGTAAATGGATATTGGATTGCCCTGCTCTCTGAATAGGAAAGGGAACTGAACATGGTCTTGTTTATTTGAACTCTCAGTGCATTGAAGTAAAATATTTCTTTGAAAATATGTTTACATACTACTGACAAATCATGATTAACCTATAGAAATACAATGTGACAATATGGCAAAAAGAAATAAATGTGTATTGGTTGCTTTCTGCATGATTAATGCTTCTTTCCATCAGACACATACTTTTCATTTTATTAAAGATCACATTTCTGATTGCAAGAACCTGATCATAAATAAAGCATGCAAGTGGAAGTTGGAAACCTTCTAATATTAATGACAAGAAAAATGGATTTATTGAATAGTCACCTACAGTTCATTCATACATAAGCACATAAAATCATAACCCAACAGAAGGTATCATCTCAAATTTGGGAGAAAAGATTCTGCTATTTAAATAACTTAATAATAATAGCAGTACCTTTAGAGAAAATGATTTCTCTCTTCTATGACTAAAAAGAGCCCAATAACAGCAATTTATCAGCTCCTTTCTACTTTGTCCCTCTATCTAAGAATTCTGAAGTCTGTCTTCACTTGTTCAACTCTGAGCACAACACTGATGGACTCTAATATAATACTTCTGAACCCATTTATTTTTTGTCACCTTGGAAATTGGCAAAAAGAAAAAAAAAGAATGGCTGGTGAATAAAGAAAAGACTAAGAGCTTATCAAATGGGGTTAGTTGTTCAAAGAGCTGACACATGAAAAATCCAGTGTACTACTGAAAACATGTATATATGTATACATATAATTAACACAACAATAAACAGAGTTGAAACAGGGCTAATAGGGTGGTACAGCAGTGCTGAGACTGCATAGGTAGTGTTGAGACTGCATAGGTAGTGTAAACATGAGTAAAGTATCCAGCAAAACTGCTGAGGAAATTTCTGGAACAGTACAGGGCTGGTTAAGATGAAAAACAGTCAGAAAATTCCTCACTAAGGCCAGTGAACAGCAGAATGAACAGTTTCACTGTGAAAAAAGTACATGAGAAAAGCTTTTGTGAACCCATCAATAGGTTTCACATCACTCATATGAGACTGCCTGCCTGTTTAGGCCATGTGGAAAGAAACATCTGAGGACAAATAATCTGCAGCTCCATCCCCTACCCAGCACACCCAGGGCTGATTCACATATTCTCAAGCAGCTGGTGCCTCGTCAGCAATTTACCTCATCAAAGCTGCTTACCATCACCCAAGTTTTCCAGCCAACCATCCTTTCACAGCTACCACCAGCTCAGCAGCTCATGGGAACAGTCTCTTGCTTGGAAAGAACTGTATTATTGCAGACACTGGTTACTGCCGGCACACACTGACCAAGCACAAAACAGACAGGGCTGAGCTGGGAGATATCAAGGGCTAAGTAGCTGGTAGAGAAATGCTGGGATGCTGGGAGCCAAGCTGAGATGTTTCTTGTGAGCATTCTTGCAGGATCTAGCTGAGTCTATGATTCACCAAATAAAACCTTTTTAAAATATATAATAGCATTTTTTAAAAAGGTACTATATTCACGTGACCTCACATAGAAATTTAGACAAATCTACTGACACTAAAGAAGTGTCCTCCAGGCAAGGTTACAGCAGGCACACATGCAGCTATACAAGAAGGATAGGAGCTACCACAGAAAACAGCAATAATTTTTATGCTCAAACAAAAATAATCAAATGGGAGATGATACATACCTCATAACAATAGCAAATGAACTGAACAGCTCCTTGAAAACAAATTAAATCAACCACTTACTTTCAAGACTTAGAAAGAATATAACTTTAAGTAAATGACATATAATTAAAACTTTAGGAAGCCATTCATGTAAAAATCATATCAGGTTGTCATATAAACCCACTGAAAATAATTATCTAAATATATCCAATTCCAGTTTGGAAAATCTAGAGTGAGATCTTCGTGTTTCTGAGCAGCTGCTTGCAATATGCAGCCTACAGAAGGGAAGGGGGTTAGGTCCCTTTGCAAGTTCACATCCTTGTTTAAAAACACCATCTCAAAAAAGTATACAGGTAGAATGTAAGTTGACAGAACTTGTCGCGGTTCCATTCCCCAACGTGAATATATTTTTCTCAGTTTAATTATCCAGATACATATCTTAAATCAAAACCACACCCAAGCCCTTGTTTCTGGCAGTCTCCTTCTCCGACTTTTGTAGTCAGGCCCAGATCCAGCAGCACCTGATGTGTTCGCAGCCACCTCTACTTCCTGCGTCCAGGCATCGCTGCTCAGTTCCTGTGCCAAGCACCATCGCCAGGAGGGAAAAAAAGAGACTTGCACTTGTGCCTGCTTGCACATGTTTGTTCTCACACACATGCACCACCAGCTAATATATATATAGAGAGGAACATTTAATCTCTTATTTTATGCTGTGCCAAAAAGCGGGGAACAGGTGCATTGATGTGAGCTGGTTGTAGTTAACTGTACTTCTAATGAACTAGTTGTTGCTTTCTTCTTTTTCTTATCTTTTTAAACTAAGGTTCTGGTGCCAAACCTTTATTCTGCTTCAGACAGCTATACAGCTATAATCTCTAATGGTCTTTGGTGGCAACTCCAGTGTAAAGAACCCCCTCTCCCCTTGTTCACAACCTTCCTTCCTGCCCTGCCCCATACTACCCGTTGCAGTGAGATGGCCACAGGAACTGGTTCAAGAACACAGTTTAAATTTAAAATAGTACTGGAAAAGTAGTCACAAGCAGAGGAATATTTTAATCTGAACTTGATCCCTCACCTTTTTTTCAACACCTCTTTAAAAAGATTTGTATCAAAACTAGAGCGGCAGGTGCGGGCCGGGAAAAAACAGCTGAGGACAGAAACTCTTTAAACATTGTTAGTGAAACACGAAGAATGTGAAACTGCACAGTTAAAGTGTACCAGGTATTTACTTGGCTAGTTAAAGAAGAAGTAATATAGAGCTTGGGAGGTAAGGTTAAAGTGCTGTTTGCCATTAACTACAAAGCAAGCTAGGGAGAGATCAAGTCAATCTTAGAGCATGCCACCAGTGTTTGAAATATATTCATTAAACAAAGAGACTGCAGGAACAGTAAGTACTTTTGAAATAATTACTATTTTTAATGCCATTTTCCTGCAGAATTTATTTGGTTTAAGGGCTGCAGGTGACTATTTTACTTTACAATTTTATTAATTATATGTTCTTGCTACAGTTCAAGAACATTATTTTTTGCCTTTTTTGGTTTGAAGGCTTTATTCGCTCCACAAAATATTGTTGCATGATAGATTTACCCACTTGTGACTAAGTCACTTTTCTTGGAGACAGTTTGCATTAAATTGTACTTCAAGATAAGAACACAATCTACCCTTTAAAGAAGAAGGAAAATAGTTGTATGGGAAACTTTTGGCAAAGAGGAAAGGTTTTCCTAGAAAATCCTGGTTTACTAAGATCTTTTGCTTCTTCCTCAGTTTTCCATCATTCTTCAAGACCAATTATCAGTAAGAAAATACAGTTCAAATGCTGACATGTTTTATTTCACAGTCAATTCATGATTTGCCGAAATAAAACTCTCAGAGTTTGGCTCTTTGAGATCAGTGTATTCAGGGTTTTCACACAGTACTATTCATCAACAATTACATAGCTGTTTAGGCCTTATTTTCAAAGTTTAAATCTATATTTTGTCATATTTTAAAATATCTAATGTCCTCCTAACAAAAGAGTAAGTGTCAGAATCCAAGGTAGGAACATAGAGATGGCTTGGTGAATACTTTCATTACTTTGGAATACAGAAAAAAATCTTTCTGCGAACATGGAAAATATCATGGAATATATCATATTATTAACTTCTCTTAATTGGAACACTGTCCTGGTTTGAAGTAAAACAGAACCAACTTTCTGTTCTGTAATTTTGCATCTTAACTAGGCCTCTTCTAACTCTCTGAAATTAATGGCATCTTATGGAGAAAACTTCTCATCCTCAAAGTGATAAGACATATGTATTTCATGCCAAGGAATGGTGCAGAGAGGCTCTTGCTTATACTTATTGCTATAACAGCCAAGGTCAGCCAATTTTGTTATTTGCCCCGTTGGAGGGTCGGAAGCGGAAAAGGTATGGAGGGGTCACACCTGTAGGGAGGAGCAGACAGGACAGGTGACCCAAAACTGACCAACTGGAGTATTCCATCCCATCTGCCCCACGCTCAGTATAAAAGCTGAGGGATCAAAGGATCAGCTTTTTTTCTTTAATGGCCGACATCTGAAGAGGACCCTCTCTGCTCATCTGCCTTCGATCCCGATCCATGTGTTCCTGACTCCAGATCTGGAATCCAGTTTCCATCCACCGCTGAGTCCAGTCTGGGACTTCCTCAGTGCTTGCTGGTGATGTAATTGTCATCCTGGGAACTTGGTACGGTTTTGCATATATTGTATCTATTTTGTTATTTTCTTCTTTTATTTTAATATTAATACTTCACTAAAGTAGTTTAGTTCATTCTAAACTCATAAATCTTATTTCTTACTCTCTTCTTTTTTGGCAGGGGAAGAAGGGCCATTTGTCAGTCAGGTTTTGGTAAATTTGGCTGAAACCACGACAAGCACAAAACCACTAACACCACATTCTAGTGAAATTTTTAAATTAATGGTGTTCAGACAGTCAAACTGAATGAAATTCTCCCAGTGACTAAAACAGTAGCTAAAATTGCCAGACCTTTAGGGACCTGTAGGGTCATTTCTGTCAAAGGGAGGAACTGATATTATTCAGAATATATTGTTCCAGACAGCCCCACTTATGAAGGATCTATGCAAAGTCAGCAGAATAAGAACAAATAATCTCTTTGCACACATTTTCCTAATGTGGTCCTCCACTCAGTTCTCTGCCCGAAGGCATTCTGCTTCTGACCTCTTTCTTAATGCCTGCCTGCACCTTTCCTTGTCTGCTGGTTTTCCTTTGCTAACATTTCTGATTATGAAATAATTTCCTAGTATCTGTATTTGTGATTGGTACCTATATGGCTTTGCTTTTATTGGGCATTGCCATTTGGCTCAAGTATCAGCTTCTTTCTTTTTTTAAATGTGTCTGTCAATATCCATAGGTTGGTTTTGATGGTATTAGTGTCTTCCAGCTTAACAAGAGAAGGGTGAAGGTTCATAAACTTAAACTTTTCATTTTAAGTTCCTATTCAGCTGGTTCCAGCTCTTATAAAGTGTAGTGCCCTGTCTTTATTCAGACAAGTAAGAAATCACACTTCCTTTCTCCACTTATTAAATCTATAAGGATCTGAGATGGGGAGCCAAAGCTGTCTTAAAGTTTCTTATTGACATGCACCACAGTAACTTCAAAGCTCTTGGGTTCAGAAAGCAACTTCTGTTCTCATCCAGGAGCAAATTTTTTATTTTTTTTTTTTGCTATCATCTCTTGGAGTTGGAAAACTTACGTTACACCTTTTGCTGCAATATGGCTAAGCATAAGGGCTTAATCTCATATTACGTCCCAAGTTATATTATAAATATTATTTCATTTGTTATTTTTGGAGACTGTATGATGACAGCACTGGTTTTCATTCTCGATTATATCTAAAATAAGAATAAGAAAAAGAAGGCTGATTTCCTAACATGCAGTGTCTGTTTATCATCAGTTGCCAAAAAACTGTACGGCAGCTTAGAGAAATGGAGTGTTTTTTTCTGCGGCTTGGGAGTCCAGACCATTGCAGGAACTTCTGAAATTGTGAATCCATCTTGGAAATGAAAATTTGGTTTTAATTTATTTAATATTAAAGGTAACACAGAATAATTTTTCAGACTGAAATTCTCAAAGAGGTATTAATGTAATAATGTGACTAGAATTGTTTTCATATCTCTAACATTTCTTCTCCATTCATACAGCTCAGTCTGCCAGCTACGAGCCTTTATTGCTTGTACACCTCTTCAAGACTGCAAGAGATAGACCAAGAGATATCTCTTCCAGTACTGTGATCAGCCGTGTATTATTATCTAATAACTAATTTCAGTAATTACTGATGCTCCCATATATAATATTCCTGAATAAAATCTGCAAACCTATTGTTTGTATAGGAGTTCTGTAAATATGAGCCCAAATTAACAATAATCAGTTTATTGAACTCGATGCAATAATTAATTCAACAAAATCCTTCACCACAAAAACATATAGAAAAGCAAAGATCTGAATATAGGTCAGCATTTGTCCTGGTATTTTCAGTTACTGAACCATTTCTCTAATTCTGTAGAAATAAAGAGGAAGCCCACAGGGTCAATAACTTTTCTTTCTGGCAGTATAATCACAACTAAATCTGTAATTTTAAACTGTAATTTTAAATACCCTGCTATGAAGTAAAGACTTAACTTTCACAATCTTTCAAAATGGGTATGCCACTGGAAAAAGTTGTGTAACTGCAGATGCGATAGCTAGAACTATTTAAATAACTGTATATAAGGGCTTTCTGAAACGGTTCTGTGATATTTGATGAAAAAATAACTAAGAATTATTTTCTCCATAATCAGTTAAGCCTAGTAGTATAACCATAAGATTAAAAAAAAAGCATCTATTCTCCTACCAGATTTATTTGAGTGTTGTCAGAGATGATAAACAAGAAACAAAATCAAATAAATATCAATGAGTAAGCAATGTCTCCAGGAGCAAGTGGATTGCACAAGTAGATGTAAGTTTAGCAAACGGATTGAGAAATGTCCCCTTGCCCCTTTCACGTCCTGAGGGTATTTATATTTACCGTAATCAAAGTGCTGAGTTATTCTGGCTCAAATTCAGAGTTAAGTCAGATTCAGAGTTGTTCCTATTCACTCTGTCTGCTTCCCCTTTAACTTACCAACACAGTTTTCACTAACATCAGTAAAAATTGGTATTGTTTTTACACTCAGAACACTTTGCAACCCTGAAAATATTCTTATGATGAACCATATCTTTCTTTGTTAAAAATTTTGCCTCTGGATGTTGTTAAGTTCTGCAATTAAGAACTACAGGATAAAGGCAAATACCTGCAAGTCAGTATTCAAGATCTGGAGTTGATAAACCTTCTGGTGATATCTTGCTATTCTTTTTAAAAATAATGTTTAATTTACCATATTTATCGTTTTCATAGTATGGCAGCAACCTCTCCCCCAAGATTCAAATATGGGAACATTTCAGTGTGTTTTCCTGTAGCTGATTCACAATAGTAACCCTGCACGGAAGCACCCTCTTAGTGAGGAATTGTTTTGGACTTGGTACACCTAGACCTACCACAAAACAACAGGTAGGTGAAACACGTAAAATATCTCAGATAAGGTAGCTGAAAACAACACTTTTTGTGTGTGTCCAACATACATGTGTGACAATCACAAATGCCATGCACATGCTGCTGATGCTTCCAGATTGCTCTCTGTTGTCAAGAACCTAGTAAGGTATGACACGAGTCATGGATCTCTGGAAAGAGTTAATGTAACAAATGAAGCACACATTATATTATCAGATTAAGATCACGGAGTCCAAATTTTCAAGCTTTTCACAAAAATTAAGGCTAGAATTCCCAAAGTGTATGCCATTTTTAAAATTAAATCTCAGTTCCTAGCTTGCCAAACATACATGTTCATCTATGTCCGTAGGTGAGACGTAATTAGTCCAGAACAACTTCCCCTAGTAACAGGTATTTAGAAATGGTACTAATAGGTATAATAGTGGCCTGACAAAGTCATCTCTCAACTGAGGCTCAGAACAAACTTTCCTCATGTGTTATGCAATTGCATATTTTTGTCTCCTAATCTGCTTTTCTGGGAGCCTTTTCAGACAGAAAATTACTGTCCAACTTGCTTAATAATAACAGAAGACAACTAAGGAACAGCTGTCATACAAGGGGTATATATTGATCATTTCGAGCACAGCAACCATCTTTATGAACTTAGAAGAGAAAGCCAAATGGCACATATTCAAACATGAAATTGTAATTGCAGATAGCAAGACAGTATAAATCCTCAGCTACGCTAACTGTTCTAGATTGAAAAGCACTATTTTTACTCCTTCTTTAATATTTGTCATCTTGATACCTAAAGACTATGTATAAAAATACCCTCTTTAGACTTTTTTACCAGTATGTCACTGTAAGCTGTTTGCTGCTCTTCTCACAGTATATTTTTTAAGGGTTCGAGTCCATTGGTTTGACTTCTAAAAGGAAGAGAGGAAAGAAAGCCAAACCCGCTAGATGAATTTTCACTTTATTCTGTTTATTTCTAGTTTAAAAATGGCATAAATAAAATGTGCCAGCCTCAGTTCATTCGAAGTTCTTAGAGGAAGCTGATATATATCCTCACAAACTCCCACATCCCTGGCAAATCAGGGAGAACAAGTGAATAAGCGGAGCTACGAGCTGGGCAGCTTAACACCACATTTGTGCTTAGCTGCTAAAACATCCTCATGAGGTTATTGATGGTCAAGAAGTCTGACGCTACTCTGAATTATGCCTGGGACTCATTCCAGAAAAGGAACTGCCCAAGTGACATAAACTGTCTCTCTCCTTCCCAACTACGCCAATGATTTCTCTGTTGCAGGCTTATTCTTATTGGGACTCCCTGAAGAATCCCAGGCATATAAACGGAGACACTGTTATCCCTTGTAGAAGTATCAGACCACACCAACATTGTTTTCAAGAGTCTACGTAGACTATTCCCATGGCGTTCTGGAGTGACACAGAAGGAGGATACACTTAAGAACACTACTTCTGAAATAAACATTGAACACTTGCAAATAAGACCCCTAGAAAATAGAACTAAGGAGAGAAAACTCTACAGTTAACCTAATTAATATTTGTCAGTGGAAACTATTGTTGCAACACTAAATAATTATATTCTCAGATTACAAAAATGAAGATGAAAAATCAGTAGTGTTGTCACTACCCCTCTGAACACTGAAGATATGAAGACCAACCTTGTATTAAATATTACTTAGTGGAGTCAGAATAAAGAGGAGAGAACTTCTGCAGAATGTTCCCATCTCTCTTTGCTCTTCAGCAGTCAACTGTACTTGAGCCAGCAATACTGCTGTAGGTTCTAGCAAGAGACTACAGCTGTAAATCTGCTTTGAAGAAAAAATAATCTGTAAAAGAAATTCTCCTCTCTGTTACCATACTCATTCTTTTAACAAATACATAGGCAGGTTTTTGTCTTACTACTAGTTATTTATCATAGTTCACATCCATGTTGTACAGCTTCTCTCTAATTTCCTCTAATCTCCATCTTAAATTATGAGGAAACATCATCTGTTTGACCACAAAGAATCTTAAAGTATTTATTTCCCTCTCTATTTTTGTAAATCAGTTGCAGCAACAGAAACAAGGCCTGATCAGTATATTTTGTTTAGCAGGTATAAAGTCCTTTATTTAGGCAATATTACTGAAGTGCCTATCATGAACTCTAAAGCAGCTGGGAGTTTAATTGATTCCTAGAAGTGCAATGAAAGTAGAGCAGATAAAAAATGACAGAGTTGTTGCTGATGCAAATGAAAATGTTACAGCAAAGCAGCTGGGGAGAATACTGTAGATGTTTACATTTTCCCAACATGCTTACATTGTTTCTTCCACATTTTCCAGGCAAAGCTCACCTGGTTTTGCTCAAGGCCTGGAATGCAGCGAATTGTGTACAGCACCTAATATTTATTCATGCCATTGTCAAGAACATCTTTGCATCTCCTGCCAAAGTCTGTCAATGAATGTGTTTGTTCAGCTGCATGGCAAAAATATAATACACAGTCATCACTTTTACTTCATCGCCTACTCAATATTTTTCTTCTTCAATTAAATTAACTCATAAATACTGTGCGTTTCATGCCAGAAAAATCTTACTACATCCATTCAACTAACACCCATTTGTGCCTTTTTATATTCTTGAACATCTAGATACTTCAATAATAAGTTTTGAAACAATGAAGAAGCCAAATGCTCTCATTTACCTGAGACTCTGGAAACACTAATCACAATTCAAAAAGATTATATGTTCAGGCAAAACTTTCTGTTAAGCTGAACTTCATCATTACTTGCTATCAACTTGAGAATGCTGTGTATGATGGAGAAAACACAGGGATAGTAAAGGACTTTGTAAAAAAAAGTTATTTAAATTTAATACGATTAATTATTTTCAAATTTCCACAGGAGGATGTTAACTGCAGCACAGGTGGTAAAGAATAATGTTAGTTAGTGTGAATGAAAACAGAGCATACCAGGGATCCTGGCTAGACAATTCCGCCTCCAGCCCAATGCTGCATTGCTTGTGTTGCTGCTGCTGCCCATGGTAGGTAACACATGGATACTCTCTTGTGCCATAAACACACCTCCTACCTTGGATGGCACAGAAACCACAGCTTACAAACATTTGACTTTGTTTCTGGGAATCACTGGAAAATTAAATTCCCCTGGGAGATCTCTGCCTTCTCTAGGCAGGTTAAATTTATGAGAGATGTTCCTCTTAAACCCATTCTTAAACATTTTCAGTGATGAAGACTCCACAGCCCTTAAAAAAAATAATAAAAGAAATTAAAAAAATCAGTTTTGCCATCTTTAGAGTCAGAAAGCTTTTTCCAAAGACCTAATTTCAATTTTCTAGAGCATATTTGTTGTATCTACCAGAGAGAACAAATAATTCCCGTAAAGGGCTGTTGTAAATAAAATCAAAGGCTGTTCTCATGGTCCATCAGTCTTTTTTATTCTAGAGAAAGAAACACAATACACCTCTTCCAATTTTTCATATATGTCATGTTGCCTTGACCTGGTTATTCTCCCTTGGACTCTAACTACTTTGTGTCTTTCTAGGACTTTGGTGCCCCAAAACTTGATATAATACACTGGCTCAGGCCCTTAAACAACACTGAGATGGTTGTTCAAGACAATGCAAGATGGTGTCAAAAAGTCAGAATATCTGTGACCTATCCTTTTTCCACTTTACTTGTGTCCAGTTAGCCTGCTCTAAAAATAAAGGAAATTTATTAGACATGGTTAGTTACTGAAAAATTCCTCTTTGTCAAGTAGATGAATTTCACAAATTTATACTGGCTGCTCCTTATTTCTTTCTCTTCTTTTGGGGCTTAAAAATTTGTTTTGAATTATGGAAAAAATCTTGCATGTGGCTAGCCAGAATTTTTTTCCCCTTCCTTCCTGAAAGAACTGGTATTGCATTTGATTTTTTATAATTTTTCTCTTTGTTCTTCCCTGTGTCCTCCAAAACGATTGCTAGCAAATCTGAGGTGGTCATGAGGTACTTCATTCTGGGATAATTAAGAAGTGTGTCAAAAAATTTAAAACCATTTGTCCCGGCCTTATTTTATTCTAGGTGGAGGTTTTACCCTTCTTAGCTGGTGTTAATTACACTAGCCAGCTGCTACAGTTGATTCATTTACTAGTCTGATCCAATAAAAGGTACAAAATATTTCAGCTGTGTAAGCACGTATATCCTTTTTTCTTGAGCTTACTTCCCAGTTGTCTGACTTCAGAAGAGTTTCTCTTCCTGAAGACTATTGTTTTACTTTTGCTGCTTTACCTTCTTCTCTCCCTATGTGTTATGAGTTCTGTCTATTGCAATCACATCACTCAAGTGATTTTGCCCTTGACGTTCTGCAATGGAATAGTGTCATATTTTATATACATTTTTCTCAGATTCTTACCATTCACACAGAGGAAAGTATCAAACCTTTGTTCTGGTCCTTTCAAAGTCCATAAAAACCAGAAATAGGCACTACTTCAATGAGTGAAACAGGAACTTATAAGGACTCAGAATTAACTGTTTGACAATGAAGTCCAGTCTTTGTTGCCCTTTCAGGATTTTAGAGTCAAGGCCCAGTCACAACGAGCACTCCCAGTCACAAAGTGTCACAGCATACAGCATTTATGAAGGCAGGTTCCAAATGTGAGCAGAAATAAGGAAGTAATGTGGAAAAGGTCCCCAACCAGCAGATTGAGAAAGATGAGTTATGACTTATCTAGTCTTGGCTGAGATGCAATAGAGATCGATGTGGCACACCAGCCACCTGCTAACACTGAGAATAGACCTCTCCTGACCACAATAAGATTGAGTGCCTTGGTGAAAATAAGGGAAAAGTTGAAACCATCAAGAAGTGTGAGGTTCATGGACAGGCAGCCACTTTCTCAAAAGGAAAAAAAGGCTGGTGTCAAGTAAGTCCCATCACCTTCAGTATAGCGTTAACATCTCCTGATTGTCCCTGAAGACATACTGCTTCCCATGACACTCTGCCTATGAAATGCAATAGACTAGACATTCTCTCCCTCCTTACTCGACATCACCTAATCCAGTTTACATAATCTATTAGTTTATTTTCTTCATTCGTGACTGTATGTATCCTGTTTTGTGATTACAGATGCATCCCTCCCTGACCACTTGCAGTCCCTTCCCTGCTTCATAAGAGATTTTACTAGCAACCACAATCTAAACCAGATGTCCTTTCCTACCCAGCCTTCTTTGGAAGAGAATGTAGGTCACACTCCCTACAAATCTAATGCAGGACCAGAGCCAAGGCATACAGGATCAGGTCCCCATCTGGGCACGGCATTCAGTTTCCTAATTGCTTGCACAAACCAGGATGTTATATGTATAAAGAATTACATTATTTGCTGCACTTCACCAAAGCATAGTAGAAAACCTGTAGTTTCAAGGTGGAAGGGAAAAGGGGGAGGAAGAACAAGACAGAGGCAGCTTTAAACCATAAATGTGCCTCTGGGGGATGTTTCAAGAGCCCAAGTAACTAAGTTATGGTGCACCCTGAGGTGTTAATGGGCTGCCCCAAAGCCAACAGCAACTGAAAATCCACGTAATTAGGCAATGGAAACACTCCCTCCAGTCTCGACATAGCCCCATGACGGTCAGAAGCTTTTTCCTCAGTTACTGAGCTGGAGGAATTTTACCCTGCCTAGATCTATTAAACTGCTCCTTAGACGTCTGTAGCTGCAATACAGGAACCACAGCCCAGGCAAGAATATGTCGCTTCTTCCTGCAGAAGGCTGACACTCTCTTTGTAAAGGAGAAACAGTCCTTTTTATCATTTGACCAGAATATGGCCATCACATGGTCAAAATGCTCACTGGCTGGTGCATATCTACCACCTGAGCAGCATCACAGACATGTGGCAGTCACCTACTGGGAGGAGTCAAGAGAGGCAGTTTTCTTGCCATATGAAAACTGGAGGTAACTATTCAGCTGCCAGAGACAGGGGCAGAAAACTAACTGGGGAAGAGCGGGTCCTCGATAGCTTCTCTTTGAAGTTTTATTACAGGAGAACTTCCTTCTGAATATTCGGCTGGCTGCAGCAGGAGTGCTGCACCGCAGTGGGCCTTGGTCAGACTCTGATAAACAGTAACACAGAGGCTTGGAAAAATCCCCTATACTCCAGAACACATTAGGATCTGCTAAATAACCTGGGACTAGCCTCTGCTAAATGTTGTACGTACTGGGAAAGGAAGCTTTTTGTTAGAAGTTTTACAGCTATTATTTGCTTTGGGTTTGGTTTTGTTTTGTTTTCAAGGAAAGGAAATAAAATTAATGTAACAAGTAGGTTTCAGACTTTTACAAGATACATTGATAGGGTTTTTGCAGTGATTCTCATGCTTTTACATTACAGCACCCATTTAAATTACCCTGTTAGGCCACAGTGGTGGAAAACCTGGTGAATACATATGGAACCCTTAACTTGCCTTTGCAACTATTTGAAGCATTTAGGAATTCATCAACCAGGAAAGAGAGCAGCATATTGCAAGTACCATATGGGCATTAAATGTGAACTTGTCAAAGGAAGAAAGAATAAACCATTTTTTACATTCCTCATGGCCTGTATTTTTTTCTTTCAGAATATGAATTGTTTCTAGCCATATTTTGGTTTTAAATACTCATTACAAACCAAGGAAATACCCAGGTTAGTAAAAAAACCTTAGGAGGTTTACGGTCTTCTTAATAATTGTCTGATCCATTTGTCTCATCTGCTTTCCTTGTTGTGTGAAAACATACTGAGGAAATGTGTAAATGCAGTGAATTGTTCCCAACTCTTCTATTCACCTTTCAGCATGCTAGTTCCTTCCCTTGGCATTGATATCATTATGAATTTGTCAAAGACAGACTGTCACTTTAGAGCTTCTATTATGTGCAAGATTTGGCAGCACATTTTACCTTTGGGATTTGCTTATATCCTTTGCATGTTATTGTACTGCTTTGGCATTCAGTAAATTCAGTACACCCATTTCTTTGATGTTCATTCCAGCTCCTAAATGTGGAAACAATGACTGAAATTTTGGATCAAAGCATCCCATAGATGGCAGGCAACATAATTTTGTGATAATTTACATGAACAGAAAGAAATCCCATAGCTAGGTAGAATCTAGGCCTGTATTACAACTGTTCTACAATTTATGTACTCTGACATTCAAGAAAAAGAAGGGAATGAAGAACACAGAGGTCCAGTTGAATTCATACACCCAATTTCTCAACACAATTTAAACTTTTTTTTTCCTTTTTCCCAGTATCAGATGGATTTTCTCATAGAATTAGAAGAATTCAGAGGCTAAGGACTGAATTGAACAAGGAGAGACAATATCTGCCTCATATTCATTCTAGAAATGAGGAAAAAACCAACCTTCTCATTTTGTGTTGTTTCCTGAAATACAGTAGCCAATACAAATACAGTAGTCAATCAAGTTAAATACAAACTTTCATCCAGTAAAGGAGCAAGTTATTTTCAAAACTAGCAACTCCAGTTAGCTTTGCAATGAAAATGAAAATGTCTGGTTTTAAATTAGGCCCCACTGGCAATGATTCAATCTGAAGTCAACATTCTCATCATTCATGTGCAGAGGAACTAAAATACTTGTTTTTTCTGGTGTTTACATAAATAATGAATGCAATGCAGTGCAGTGCAATGCAGTGCAATGTAATGCAACGCAATAAAATAAAGTAAACCAAAATCTGTTATAAAATACATGCTCTTTTTTTGGCAGCAAGGGAACATACGAGTGCCGTGACAGCTACTAGAGAGTATAACAATATTAGAGTAATTTTTTAATACACATGTTTTGACATCTCGTGTGTCACTGTGTGCCTGCAGCATTACGGTGCAGTTGCTTGGCCAGTGATCGCACACCCACAGATAAGGCGTAGCTGCCCCAAACCTCATTTTCAAACTGGGGGTTTGAAGAGCCAAGTTTTTTCCTGCCAGCGATGTGCAACAGTGCCATCCAGTGGCAGCTCCGCCCGCTCACACTTGTACAATCCCCAGGAATCCAACAAAATTACTATTTAAAATAAAATAAATAAACACTTCTTTTCCCCTGAAAGGTAGCAAGCTGGGTTCAGATTAAATGTTAAGTACAGGATATCGGAGCAATACATCTTAAGTTGCTGTGCAATCCTCTTACTGCGTTCGTGGGCAGATTTTAACAGTAGGAACCGGAGTGAGGTCTTCTGTGTGTGATGGGGGGTAGGGGCTGGAGGGGGTTGTGCATGGTTTGGGGCAGCCCCGGATGTGGAGCAGAGCACCGAGGCTTTCAGAGCGTGCAGAACTGCCCTGGGCTGCTACTAGAACGTGTCTTACCTGATGTGTGAAGTCACCTCTGAAAGCACGACTCTGTGACTAATCTTGGCATCAATTGCCATTTTAGAGCTGCTGCGTTAGGACCCTAAAATCCCACTCCCGCTTTGCCCTATATGGCACTAAGTCTCTTTCAAGTGATCGCAGCTGTGCTTTGTACTAAGGTAACGCTAATGATAGCTGTGTTCATCTTCTGTCTACTATTTATGTGCAACTAAACACCTCTCAGACAAATATATACGTATGCATTGTTTACAAAACTGTACAGAATCAAGTATTGCTCTAGTACTTCCTTCATAAAGAGCACTAAATATCCCCCATTGCTTAAAAATGGTATATGAGGGCGCACAGGAAAATTTGTGCATTTGATAATTCGCAACCTTGCATAATTTCCTTGTTTCAACGCAACCTGCCAAAGGCCTTTAACTGTCTGTGCCCCATGTGATAAGCACTGGCCCGTGTGCCTGTTATTTTAATCTCTCTAATGGTAGGTAGACTAAACCACAGAAGGTTTAAGTAACTTGCCTGAGATTATGCCACAAAGCACTGATACAGCCAAGGATAGATCATGCAGGACTGACCTTTAGTCTCTAATCCAAGCTACCAGCCCATGAAAAAGGAAGGATGGTTGTCTTTTTAATTAAAACAAAAATTAAATCTATTATTTTAAATGTAAGAAAAATATTAAGAGTGTGTTTCAGCAAAAACACCAAGCCCAATATGTTTAAAGTTTCAAAGCTGAGGGAGCATCTGCTCAGGGGAACATTCACATTCGACTCTTTGCCTAAAAAGTCTATCAAAGAAACAAAACCAATCCCTATCTTCAGAGACCAGATGCTCTGCAGGGCTTGAGCCAATGATCAGCACAGAAAACTTGCTCATTTAGGCCCTGGCCCAGCAAATTGTGCTGCAGGAGTGCTGCTTCAGGCTCATGAGCACTACTCTGGAAGTATGTAGGCACAGTTCCTTGCTTGAAGTTATAACCTTGCTCATCCATTCTTTTGAAAAGGAGCCTAATGATAAATGAACATGAATATTTTAGCACCTTCTCTAGAGAGAACAGGATATTTCAGAGGCCAGAAGCCAGTAGCTTTGGCACACAAGCCCTCCACACATCATATCCAGCTTCTCATTCGAGTGCAGTGGAAGGGCCATCTACACCTCTGTGGTAGACAGAACCTTCTGGTACCGTCCGCTTTCCTCACCTCAACACTGCTCTTCTGTCACCTCAGGTGCTCATGTGCCATGCCTAGAGCAGGGAAGGGCTGGGCTGGCCTCCCCCAGATCCCCTCACTCCCCAGCTCCCCAGCGGTGCTGGGTGGTCTCCAGCAGGGCTGGACCATGCCGCTCCCCAGCACTACCAGGTCCTGCCACCTTGAGGAGCAAGAGACCGGCACTAGAAATCGATACTGTCCTCCTCGTGACATCCCAAAGCCAAGACATGGTTTGGTGGCTTATGGTGGGTTTTTCAGTATGGTAGAGAAGAATTCCATGATGGTCCGTGTACGTTTGCTTATAACTTTCAGACAACTGTGTATTTTACTCTATTGCCTAATCCAACATTGCATTAAATTTCTTAAAGATACTTTGTACTTACAGGCGTTGGTTTGATGGGTCATGCACAATAAACCTGCCTGACCAAATCCAGATTTTAGAATACAGCAGGAAATTTGTTTTTCATGGTCAATTGGTCATTTTTTGTACCTCAGGACATATCAGAGTGTCCATAGGAAAAACATAAATTCTATAAAATGGTAACAGGGTTTCTGATTTACTGACAGTTGCTCGTTTGAGTTTTCACAAAAATATTTAGCTATAGGACAGTGTATTAGGCGTATTCTTAAAGGTAAATAACTGCAGCCAATAAAAGTTCAGCCTATAAAGGGTCCCATCTTCTAGGAGTTTTCTGCACTGAGAATTACTACCAGCATAATCATGGCTCCCTGCACACTAATATTTCCTCTGATACAGTATGATCAATGTTGTGGAAAAACATTTATTATATTTCTTCTAGCTACTTAAAGGCATTACTGAATTATGAGCATCGCAAAACGAATCCACTGTGCATTTTTTCTTTATGTGACGTTTTTACAATCTTCATTTTCTGCTTTGCAGCCACTGAGCTATAGTGATCGCACTATGCACCCTCTTACAACTGACACAGGGGCCAGGAACTCCTTTCTGCTTTATTACATTTGAAATGCACTTCATATGACAACATTCATTCTCATTCTGCATTGGACCCGTATTTAAAGGGAGAAGCCATTTTTTACTGGACCTGTACTTAAAGGGAGAACTTATGAAAGAAATTAAAATGAGCAAAGAGGGTTTAAACAGCTGTTTCAAATACGCTTAGTTAACAAAGGAGACAAAGTTTTGACTCAAAAAGGAGAGAAGGGGACAAAGAGGTATCAATGCACTGAGTTGTTCTTAAAATGCTAATAATTGCAAAGTTGCCAGCTTACTTTCTTTTACCTTATACCATTTTGAGGTATGGTGCATTACTGGGTATGTTTTAACTTCAATAGAACAAGGAATAAACGAGTAAGGAAGGGATAAGTGAAAGCTGAGTCAGGTGTGAGATTCGGCTGCAGAGGAAACTTGTAGAGGGCAGTCCACCTAATGGCCACCACCCACAGCAGCTGTAGACTTATTAAAACCTTGTGGTAGGAAGTCAGTTAAAATAAGCTGGAAGTAGTAGCAGGTTCATTGAAATTATATTTTCCTTTGGTAGAAGAAACAGAATGTTACTTTTCAGAAAATAATCCTAGTAAGTAATTTGTAAATGTATTCTTCTCTATAGGGATGAAATAATTATTCACTTTTCCTGCCTTCGTATTCAGTGAAAGTTTTAATGCAAATCAAAGTATTAATAGAAAGAGAGTGTGAGGCAAGAGAGAAATGTGTAATAAGTTTGGGCACTTGAACCTGTGATTTATGGCCTAGAGCTACAGCCAACTTTATTACAAAAATTACTTCACCTATTATAGCCTTACCCAGGGCTCTCTGGAGATGGTAGGGGGCTGAGCAGCATTAGAATATAAGAGGCGTTCACAAACAATTCTAGTCTCATTCTCACTTCCCTTTCCCCTCTCACCCTTAATGCATACATATCATCTGTTGCCTCCTTTCCTGCTCCTTGATCTAGGCAGATCCTGGTACTTCTCTCTCTCTTCCTGTGGGAATTGGCCACAGCCTCTCATTTGTCACGAGTTCTGACTGAAAGGCTTCTCTCATATTTTTCTCTCCTCTTGCCTGAAGGACAACCCAGTTTTGAGAGTGATCCCTTTGGTAACCTGTGTAATTTGCCGGGGGTAGTTCTCTGCACACTGCAGCTGATCATGTCGAACATTCAACCACCGTCTTTGAAGTGCTGCACAACACACCAACCAGCTGTTCATTTTGTGGAACTCTTGCATCAATTTCCAGAGAGTGTTTTATTAAATATAGATCTGTGTGTGTTTTATGGAGATTGCATGTCCATTTGCATTATTTGAGAGCTGTGTCTTTAAACTGTCTAGTGCTAATTCTACTTAAGACAAATTAACAGCCTCTAAATGGCATTAGAAACAGGAGTTCATTTCACAAATGCAGCCAGACTACTGGAGCCCACAATAGATGGTTAGCAAGGGCAGTAGCACCACAAGTTATGGCTTATCCCACAGGATACCTGAAGTCATCAGCAGAGATGACATTTCTTAGGTGCACAGGGATGCTTCAAGCATTATTCTAAAGTTCTTCTTTGTCAGTCATGACAAAGCTTCCTCCAGCATGAATGAAAGTGACACAGAGTGCTCCGATGGCATCTTTTTAAATCTGTATATTATATAGGAGCTGTGTATTCAGCATGGGGTGATGATCATCACAGATACAGGACATGGCCTCTTCAAGTAGCGTGGGTTGTTTCTCCAAAATAACCATTATTTTGGTGGTATACGAGAGGTACAGGACTGACTGTCAGCCAGAATTCAAAGCATAAATAAGCCAAGATCTCATTTATGTACAGTCTTTACAGGCTACAGTAATGTGTATGAGTGACTGCTATATTTAGGAATGACAAGATGGGCATTATTAATAGCTTAATTGACATTAATGCAATTACCCCTATCCTTATTACAGTTTGTAGAATTACACAGAAAGCACTGGCTGAGGCCTTATTTTCCCTAGAGCTACCCAAGGATACGACATTTTCCACCATGCCAAATCTAGTCTTTGACATTAGATACTTAGCTACAGAATCATCCCAGTAAATCATTATAAATGCATTATAATAAAGATGTTATGAGCTATTGGATATTAACCCCCAGCCCCTGAAGAGAGATAAATACACTGCTTGCGAGATTTCTGCTTTTGTTTTACAATGGAGAAAAGGCTTTTGCTTATAACTAAAGAATTATAAAATGTTATGCTGATAGTTAAAAAGCAGATTTCACCCTCTCTGGTCATATTAAAGCTAAACACATCCTCGACATAAAGAAGAATATATCCATAGAACATGAAGAACCAAATTTGTGGTTCATCACAACCAAGTTTCTCATTTACAGATGCACGTTTTTGTATATACTGCTTGGAGACACAGCTGTTGTATTTGCCTATGCAAATGTCTCCATTTAAACATCTGATTGATGTGCCACAACTCCAGAAAACTTGCTTCCTTTTTCTTTGTTTTTAATTTTTATTAGTCTTGGTCTCCCTTCAATGTAGAAATGCAAGATTTTCTACTGCTCTGTGATCAAGGAGTGTATCACCTACGTGTTCCAAGCCCAGGAAGTAAAAGTAAACAAAAATTTCAGTCTCAGGACTACCTAATATTAAATTTTTATCAACTTTACAGGAGACCTGTATCAGTGCAGTTTCCAGCACAAACAGAAATAGTGAAATATCATTACCATACATTAATTATACCGAAGTAATATACAGGAGCATTTAGGACCACCATGCTAGGTACTGGACAAAGCAAGGGTGCACTATTACCTTCCCAAAGAAACTGCATTGCAATGTGAGCAAAGCAAACACAAAGCACTAATGAGTACGTTGGTCATTACAAAACCCAAGAAAATAATTATCACAGTGCAGCATATAAAAACCCTAACTAGGATCGCAAAACTCATTTTCAAACCAAGTATGAAGTTTTCTTGTCAAAACATGTTAAAGTGAATGCTCATGCAGTTTCATGGCTTTCCTGGGTTTTATTTTCTCCAATATATTAAACCCAGTTGATGTGAGATTTTGTTTAAGTCTAAAATCCACTATAACAAATACTGTTATATGTTACTATCATTATATACACACCTACGAGGTTTTATGTCTGTATCAGCATGAGTACATGTTGATATGCACATGTGTAGAGGATGGCTTTGTTGTTTTCCCTTTTCTTATTACCTGACAGTAACCTGTAGTCACATAGATTCCAAACTTTTAAAAGTAATGTATCATTGTGGTGCATTCCAATTTTAGCAAGTCTCTCTTGGAGGTGACTGGAAATAAATTCAGCTTGAACTAGTGCCTGAAAGAGCTCTGTCTCCAATATAACTGACTGCTCAGCTATGCTAGTTCGTCAGCTTTCAGGGCAGGGTTCATGTGTACCTGTCCTGGCTGTGTTCCTGTTCACGTCTCAAACTCCCAGAGAGAACAACTTCCTTAATAAAGAGTGAATTAAAAATGAAGCTTTAGCACCAACCAGACGCTTCTTGTCTTGTACAGGTCTTAAGTCAGGTACTTCATTATACTTCAACTCTTCTAAAACAAATACGGATCTGGCATCTAGTGAAAATACTTCCTGGGAACAGATGTGTTCTAAAGTGAAACTCGACACAAGGCTATAGGATATAAGCCAGCATTTTAATCTGAGTTTGCAATATATGTTGCATATTTTTGAGGATAATGTTTAAGTGTTTGCAAAACCAGTATATTTTTTTACATGAAACATTTATTTTTGACTACTGAATGGTTAATCACTGAGGTTTATTAGCTATAGGGGCAAAACTATCAGGACAGTGGTGGATCTTCTGCCTTTTAAGCTCTCCAAAGCAAGGCTGGAGGCCTAGGGACAGCATCCCATGGTTCAGTAAAAGGTTTGACAATGTCAGGAGAGATGAAATTTTACAATCTATAAAAATAAACAGATGATCTAATGGCCCTTTTCAGCCTTCAAGGCATAAGCACAGAAGGTTTTAGAGATTAAAAGATTTAAGTCAGTGTTCTCTTCTTCATTTTTTCACATAATGGAGCAGAGGAAAAAAACAAAAAAGTACTGCTACTTAGGTACTATCCTAATTATCTGAGATCCAACAACACCACGAATCCTCACCCTCCTCTCAGAAGATAACAGGAGCTTCTGCAGCATCAGGAGGACTGCAACGGAGCAGTCCGAACTCCCCTATACTGACTAATTTGCAAGCTGGATGTCAGACAATTTAAAGTTCTGGCTCAGCTCCTTGAATTCAAGTCTGGCTTTGGAAGATAGCTTTGGTATTAAGAAGGTGTAACATAGCTCAGAAGACATGGATATGTTTCCTGGCTCTGCTTCAGATTTCCTGTGCAATGGATAATATATGGAACTATTTCTATAAGTAACTTGGCTTAAGAGAACAGGATTCTTCAGTCTTCGCCCAGATGACCTGTTGGCTTTGCTTCACAGTCCCTTTTGGAATAAGCTGCAGCAGCTAAAAAAATTACTACTCTGTAGAAAATATTGAAACTACAATCCACCCACTCCCTAAAGAATGTGTGGAGCCCATAACAGAGACACAGAAGGGTGTTGTGCAAACTTCCCAGCTGCTGCAATTCATCGTCTTACGCATGAATATCAATTATTATTTTTAAAAGTTAATTTAAGTGAATATACCAGGCTGTGAACAATGGCAAATGCAGGCTTTGATTCACAACCCTACTTGGACTTGGCTGCAGCAGCAGCAGAAGTTACTGCCCCTTTTTGGCAGTTACTCAGTCCCTGCAGCTAAAGCGGTGAAAGATGACCAGCCTATAATCTAGTTTTGGTTTTCAGGCTATAATCTAAAACTGATTTTCAGCCAGCAATGGAGCTGTCATTACCAAATGTCTGTGCAGTGAGTGACCGAACATTCCAGAGTAAAGTGAAAGCTGACAGAAGTAAAAAGAGAAAGAGAAGCCACAGAGTGGACATACTTTAAGATTAACTTGATGGCACCACTGCCAGAACAAAGAAAGGAGGGAAAGAATAACCTCAAAGATTGCCACCTTACCTGAGCACCAGGCACTAAGAGCCAAAGACAAGCAAGTCCTGGAAATGATGTCTGATGGATTTCTGAGAACAGCTGTGTGGCTATAACAAAGCATACCCACAAGTCGAAGACAACGGTGAAGAGGTTATTGGACATTACCTGTAGATTTAGTCAACATTTTGTCTAAGAAGGTCTCTATATTGGAGAGACATGTATTTGATGGGCAGACCATATGGTCGAGAAGGAGCTGGCTGGATGGTCAGACTGAAAGAGTTACAGTCAATGGCTTGACGTTCAAGTGGAGAGCAGTGACTTTTGGCTATTCCTCAGGGACTGGTATGGCTTAACATCTTTATTGGTGACATGCGTGTTGGGATTGAGTGCACCCTTAGGAAGTCTGCTGATGACACCAAGCTATGTGGTGCAGTTGACAAGTTGAAGTTAAGGGAGGCCATCCAAAGGGATCTAGACAGGCTTGAGATGTGCCAGTGTGAACCTCATGAAGCTCAGCAAGGCCAAGTGGAAGGTCCTGCAAGTTGGCTGGCACGATCTCAGGCACAGATGCAGGCTGGGTGGAGAATGGATTGGAGCAGACCTGAAGAGAAGGACTTAGGGGTGTTGGTGCACAAGAAGCCCAATATGACCCAGTAGTGTGTGCCTGTAGCCCAGAAAGCCAAGCTTATCCTGGGCTGCATCAAAAGAAGCATGGCCAGCTGGTCAAGGGAGGTGATCCTACCCCTCTACTCTGCTCTCATGAGACCCTGCTTAGAGTACTGCATCCAGCTCTGGAGCCATAAGAAGAACACAGAACTGTTGGAGGAGTCCAGTGGAGGGCCATGAAGGTGGCTAGAGGGCTGGAGCACCTCTCCTACGAAAACAGACTAAGACAGTTGGTTTTGTTCAACCTGGAGAAGAGGAGGCTCCAGAAAGATCTTATAGTAGCCTTCCAGTACTTAAAGAGGCCCTACAGGAGAGATGGAGAGGGACTCTATCCATGAGTGTAGTGATGGTGCGAGGGGTAATGTCTTTAAAGTGAAAGAGGGTGGATTTACATTAACTAGTAGGAATAAATTCTTTACTATCAGAGTGGAAAGACACTGGAACAGGTTGCCAAGGGAAGTTGTGGATGCCCCACCCGTTTAAGCGTTGGGGTTTTGATGGATGGGGTTTTGAACAACCTTGTCTAGTGGGAGGTGTCCCTGCCCAAGACAGAAGTTGGAACAACACGATCTTTAAGGTCTCTTCCAGCCCAAACAGTTCTGTGATTCTATGAAACCTTGCTGTTGTGGAAACCATTCTAACAGGCTCAGCTTTGAAAACAAAAATGGGAAGCAGCAGAAGAAATTCCCTTTCTGTCATGCTACTGTCACCAAAATAATGAGCATCCTTTTCCAGCTTCTAGGATACAGGACAACCCTTAAGCATGACCTTATGAAACACATTCTTATATCTGAGGAATGTTCAAGCTCCCTTCATCCGCTTATCTGTCTGTGCTGTGAGTTCCTTGATTGGACACTGAATCTTACTACTACTTTTTTTAATATTATGTAGTCTCAGTCCAACCTAATGTGCTATTTTGCATGCTAAAGAATAAAGCCTACTGTGGAATTTTTTGAGGATTTAATACCTCTACATACAGGAAGCATCATCATAATGTACAGAATCAAAATTACCATTTTTCAAAACAAGTTAAATGAGAAGTAGTGCAGGAGGGGAGGGGGCTACTTCTAACTGCTATAATCTGTCCATTACATCAACTCCAGTTCTATTACTCTTTGTTTCTTTTGCACATTAGGTTATTGTTCACACCCAGCCTTTTATGAAATGACACCCTGATGCTACATCAGGCTTCTCTTGGAAACAAAGTGACTTTCATACAAGCTCCCTTTCAACTTCAAAAGTAAAACATTTTCGTAGTTATTAATGGTCCATTCTTGTGACTATCCATGGGTGAAGGGCATTTGCCTCACTCACATCTTTAATAGCAAATAATTAATGAGGTGTTGGAAATTAACAACAATTAACAATGCCTGGGAACAACAGCAGAAGGTGTTTGATCCTCTCTAGCAGTAAGGCCTGTGTCTCTGTGATGCAGGTACATCAATTCTAACTTCCATGGGGACTTTGAACCTTAAGTGCAGAGTCTTCAAAAAGACATAACAGTCAAGAAGACAGTGGGATCATAATTCAGAACTGTATTGCTTTGAAAGACCAGACTTTCCGCAGTAGCTAAGTTATTTTTGTAGTAAACACAACATTCTGGTCATTATATGCAGTTATTCCTGGTGACATCATGGTTGCAGAATGTTTGCATGTGTTCAGAAAAGATAGCTATGCTCATGGAATATGTTGAGCCACAGCTCAAGGAATACAGCAAGAATATTCTGTGAATATTCACTACATGCTTGATTTGTCCTTTTGGTCTTTCGTGGGCCCAGACAAGATACTGGCCAAAACAGACCCCTGATCAAATGTAGTTCAGGCAGTCCTTTTCCTCTTACATTACATGCAAATAAATCACACTAATAAACCTGGAAAACAGTCATTAAAAGGTGTAAGATAGTTATAAGCACACAAAGGAAGAACAGGACTATTCGTCTCTAAGTCATATATTTTCCATGTTTCACAGAACAGAAAAGCTGATGAAGAAATTGAATTATGCTTTTCCCTAGCTGGCCATGCTCCGCTTAATACAGCATACAAGAGCAAAGGAACTTCAAGGTAAGCAGTCAAGTCCCCACTCCAGATCCTCATTGTAATCTTGGAGGCAGATCTACTATAAAAGACCTGAGGAACATAACTGTGTCTGTTTACTCTCTCTGTAAATTTGAACAAGCAGCTGTGGAAACATCTAGGGTTGACCTTTTTCTTTGCTGGAGAGCAATGGAAGTACAGAAATTTGTCAGGAACTTGCCCAGAACAAGTTTCTTCAGCCTTCTAGCTTGTAGTCCTTTACTTCTAGATAATAGTTTAAACTGTTGCCCAATGCCCAAGAAAGATCTACAGCATACAGCAAGAAAAAGATAGAGGAAAAAGGCAACAACATTCTAATATCTTGATTTAAATATGAAATTCAGAGTGTTCCATTTCTAAGAATGAAACTATAAAGTACTACTGAATGATAACATTATATCATAACCCTCTCCTCTCCTTGACCCAGGTGAACAGAAAATACTTGAATAAATAATGTTCTAGATGTAAAAATATCAATTTTCTCCTAGCACAAGTTCAGCCAATGATCCAAATTTGAAAAAGAATTATTTGTGTATTATCCCCGGATTTTCACATCCTTGGAACGTGGTGTTAAAGTTGGCCTTTCTATATACAATGGGGAATTTTACAAAGCATAAGGAGAAATAATATTTCTTTTTGAAAATGTCTAAGGTTAAATGTTCAAGACACTGACTCCAGAAGTAATTTTTCTGTTCTACTTCTGTTCAGTATGATGCAAAGACTAGAGCTCAAGACCTACTAGTTCCATATGCAAGAAACTAAAAAGAATGTCCATCCATTGCTTTTTGCCTTTGGATTCCCATTGTGTGGGTGATTTCTCATATCTCTGTGTGGGCCTTGTGATCAGTAAAAAATAATGTTTGCACATACCACTTCTAAATATTATTCTCACAACTTTGTATTTCAATCTGGTACTACCAGGTAATACAATTTACCTATATTACATTTGTGATGGAAAAAACATTAAAGAACTGCAGCAATGCAAGTACTGCACCATGATAAAAAAAACATGCATAGAATGTATAATCTGAAATACATTAAATTACATATTTAAAAAATGAGTTTGTTTGACTCAATAAAAGATTAACACAAACCCAACCAAAGTACAGTGGATGTTACTTTTTCTCCAGAGCCACATAATAGGAAACACACAAAATCAAGAGGTGCTTAACAGAATATAAAATTCAGAGAACAGATCTGCAACTGTAGAGTCCCAGGAGCCTTGTCTGTAATGAATAAGATGGGGAAGGAATGGAGAATGTTTACAGAGATAAAGCAGATGCAAGAAACTTCAGAGGCTTCCATGTAAGGTTAAGCCTCCACTTTTCAGGTCAACTGCTGTGGACACATTTGTCATTCAGTGCATTGTGAGTAAGTCATGGGAGCTCTATTTCATTTATATCTACAAGCAAGGGTCAAACACCGTACACCCAAACTGATAGCAGTCAGTTTCATCTGAGTGAACCAGGTAGAGAAGGAATGCAATTCAACTGCTTTAACATCCCATTGGCTTTATCTGTACTTCTAGGCATGACAGCATGCATGGTATTTATGGCTCAAAAGAATTTCCATCTGTAAGTTTATTATCTTGTAAAAATCAGTGAGAAAACGACTTAAATATACCAAACTCAGCTTACAACGGGGCAGGATAGATTTTATTCTCTCTTTGTACACCAGAAAGCCAATTAGCATGTTGCTATTTAAAAGTTTAATTATTAGAGTTCCACTGAGTTTCAGAACAGCCACATTGCTTTGGCTCAGCAGGTCCAGCTAGTGTTTTACTCTGCCTCCAAGGTCATAAGTAGATGCCTGTCGAAGAATAAGAAGGCAGCAAACATACTACCCTCTCATATTCTCCAGTCTTTTATTTTCAGTCTGGGGACATTCTGAAGCAGAGATGGTCCTTACATATTTATTAACCATCAATGAATGTCTCTCCCATGAACCTCTCCACCCTCTTTTTTAGTCACTGTAAACTTTAAGTATCTATAAGATGCTCTGGCAACATTTGCCAAGTATCTAATATCTAAGGCACAAGGAACCCCCCCATCCTTTTGTTTCTGCTACAGCATACTACTAGTAGTCTATTATCCAACTGATCTTATCATAGTGTTCTCAGTTGTTTCATACAAAACCTGGGTGTGCAATGCTGTCAAGCAGTATTTTCACTGACTCCAGGTATTGCAAGTTTGGGAGCTGAATGTGTCACTAAACCAGCGTACTTCTCTGACAGATATTTTTATGCAGAAAATGAAGTACATGAATCTTACTGTAAGCTATATTATTGGGCTGAAACAGTTGGCACTATAGGCTTATCTTTGTCATCTTCTGACGAGCTTTTACTCAAAGGTAGATGCGTTGCCAGGTTTTAAATAGAACACAAAAAAACGACACGATAGATTTAGATACGCAGCAGAAAGACCATCTATAAGGAGAGTACATTAATTTAGACATACAAATACTGTGACACTCTGGAAGTAAATGCAAAGATTATGAATATAGACCTTAAATTTATAGAATTTCTTCCTCCAAAGGCATCCAAAGCATCTATTTCCAGAGTAACCATCCACAGCAACTTCTGCCAGAACCACTAAAGAGAATTATACTTCAGCATACCACTGGGCCTTAAAACCTTAGTGATGGGCAGACCTTGGGCATAGTTTTTGCACAGGAAATGTTCTTGCACAACTCGCACAGTGAGATCATACTGGTAGCAGAGTGTTCTGTAAGTGTCAAAATTACCTACAAATTACAAGATTTTAAAAATTATTTAAACAATAAACTGGCAAAAGAAAAGTTATCCCAGTGGTAAAGAGTGGAAATGAGTGAAAACAGCAAATGATAGCACAGTACTAGGTGCAGTCATAACGATGACTTTATAAACCAATATTAATTAATTTGTAAAGTCACTAGCAGGAGGATGAATCAAACAGTAATAACATAGTAGGTTTAGCAGTCTGCTTTTTAAGATGATTTAAGTTAGTATCCTAAGCCTATATTAAGTGCCTAACTGGTCTTATTTCCAGATCCCCATTTTGGATACTAAAAATGACACAGCTTGCCTTAAGTTTTTATTTTAAGAAGAATCACATTCTCAGATATGTATTTGGTAAGTGGAGTAGATGATGACCTTGTCTTCTACCTTCAACAGGTTCTTCAACTTTTTAACCCTCCAGACAGATACTAATCAGGACTAGCTAAGGAAGAAGGACATTAATACGGCTTGTAGGCTTAATGGCTTACTGCAGGTCTAAACATCTGGCAGGGAAAACAAAATTTAAACCAAGTGAAAAAGAAAACCTGGCTAGGAACTAGACCAAAAGCATTTGAAGTGCTACATAGAATTTGAATACATATGCCATTCAACCTGTTCTTCTCCACACAGATCCTCAGGGCTGGGATTTCAGCTACTTTGGCTTCTGTTAAAGTGTTTTACTTTTCCAAACTAATCAACATATATTTCTCTCAGTCAATTTATAATTTACAAGGGAAATGCAGTCATCTGAGTACTGAAAAAATCTTGCTCTCTTAAACTCCAGGTATTTTCTTACTTAGGACTGTATGCCATTAAATTTAGCAAAATGTCAATAAGTTCTGATGAATATATTTGTTTAGTTTTTGTATGGTGTCAGCAAAAAACCCTCCGTATTTAGTTAATGGAATATCTAGAGATTGTAGTAAAGAAAATAACTCAGTTTTGTTAATTTGAGTTTGCAGTTTGTAATTTAGGGATTCTGTATGCTTCTGCAACTTGATGGATACCTAAATTTCCCTTTATCTGAGTTTCTGCTTCTTTACATTCACTACTCCCAGATCATGTACTCTGACTTTGCTTAGAGCATCACACATATTACCAAGAGTTCCTTGGCCAAGAGGATTGTATAGTAATATCAAGTTCACAGTACAAGTGTCCCATTTACAGCTATAACCCACAGATCCTTGTTAACTAGGCTGATGAATTTGTACCTAGGCTGTTTGTATGTATACAGCCTTCATTCTTTCCCCAATTTAGGTGACTAGAGGACTCTCTATAATTGTACTTTAAACACAAGAGTTTCACCATCCTACTTGAGCTCCAACAATACCTTGGCAAAGCTACATGCCCTGAAATCACATTGCCCTTTGCTGCTTCACCATTAGTGTCCTGGGCAGATTTTCAAGGGAGAAAGAAAGGACTTAGAAGGTGCTTTAGCTCCCTCTTTAATGCATCATGCAGTGGCATGGCCTTCCTTTTCCCCCTTTCAATTGGAAATGTGTTCCAATTAAGAGATACCCTTTCCTTTCTAGGAAATTGAGCAAGGGAATGAAAAGTGAACAAGTAAATTCAAAACATGTTCATTCACTCTTTTCATTAACTACTTAACAAAATACTATCCAAGTTTTGTTTATTGCCTTTTGGCCCATTGATAGCTACATTGGATCTCCAGTTAAATGTATTCTTATACAAGTTCCTCCAGGTAAAATACACTACAGAAAGCAGGTAAATATAAAATTATATGCTGGGTACCATACTGGAAATTGTACAAAGCCATCTGTTAGCGAACTGTTCTTCCATCTGATAGTATTGATGATGTCATTCACAATAAAAAAGAAACGAGAGGATTGCCAACAAAGCCATAAAATTAAATTATAGACATAGACCCCTAATGTGAAGCAGAATCTAATTGCACCCATTCCCTGCTTGTGCCCCGGCCCCACAGCTGTTTCCTTACCTTCATTTGCAGATGTTTCAGATTGTCTTGTCTCCTCCAAGGCTTCTCCTATTCCTATTCACTCTGCATCACCCCTTTTCATTCCATTTTTTAATTCAATTTTATTTTCTTATTTTAAGGATACTGAAGCTGTTTCACAGTCTTTGCATGAAGAGAATGTGTTGTCTAAGCTCAAAGCTGATACATGCCACAAAAACTAGTTTGCATGAGCTAACTCTGGGATAGAAGTACTACCTCACACTGAAGTTCTAGGCCTGCTTGACAAGAAGGATAATGTAATGCCAGGGTTTGAGGCCCAAGGCACTCTTATTGCAACCTTCTTTCTCTTCATCAAGCCCAGTGCCATTTATTTAGGGACAAACAGAACAGAAGCCCCAGATACACATACTTGTGTGAACATGGTCAGTCAGTCAATGTTCCCTGTACACATGAATATCAGAAAAGGTTCATAAGTTCAATCAGAAGGGTAGAACCAGACTCTCCTCCTTTTTGCTGCAGAGAAATATCTGATGAAACATTTACAGTAAATTAAATCTCTTTTTTGGCATAATATTTAAACCATCAATGACATGCCTCTCAATTTCCTACTGTAAATGCTTCTCTTTTTACTATTAGGTGGAAGATTCTGAAGGAAAAAGAGTAGTGATGAGGACTTCATGGGGGGAAAGGGAGAGGGGTTTTTTATATTTATGAGGAAAACTTACAGTAGTTTGGAAATTGTAACACAGATATTTATTTCGCAGAGGCATGTTTGTAAAAAAGGAAAGCAACAGACCACCTTGCATTGATTCAAGCCCTTTGGTACACCTCCTTCCCAACTGTTCCATTCTATCGGAGAGTTCTCAGCAATAGCTTGCTTTCTGAATGTAATCCTATATTAGAAATATTGACTGAACATTTCCAAGAGAAACCCATTTTACCACCATTTCATGTCAGAATGGAACTGGAAAAGTTTGTAAAATGTACGGTTTCTACATAACAACTTCACATTCTACTAAACAAAGATAAAAACAATCACTGACTCAACAAGTGCTAGTTTCATCCAGAAAATTTAAGATCAAAAAGCATGTAAAACGAATGCCAAAATCGCTATTGAAATTTTGTTACTGAAAAGGTCAACCCAAAATGATCAGGCCAAAAATCAATATTAATATGAACCAGATACATAAAATTACCTTGATGGCCAAATTTTGAGCTAGATTTAGTCTCCAATTGTTATTGTTATCATTATAGTTTATCCAAATTTATATTGCTATCTGGTGAAAAAGTAGGCCACATAGAGCTGTAATGTGGTAAGGCACTTAAACACCATGTACATCTTTATAGTTCTCTGCTTCTTAATCAGGAAATACTGTATCCATTGCTAATGATTTGAGTAAAAGCTGGACTGAAGCTATCCTGGTAGTCCACTCAGATGAACACCATGTTCTCATGCTAAGGCCATTCTTACCACTACTACTAATTTTCTCCTGTGTTAATCAAGAGATCATAACAGGAAAAAATACCTCTGCTCTAAAATATACTGTGGACACACCACAAGATAAAGATTTAAACTTCTAGTCATTATTCCTATTCCGGATCAGAAAAGACTCTCACAACAGCTAGTAGTATCTTTATTTCAGTGGACTAAACACTAGACAGGGACTTCATTCTGAGTAAGTCTGAACAAAGATGACTTATTTTAAAAGGGCTGACAATAAGGGATCTATGTGCCATGACCACCATAGTATATATGCTTTGGGTGCTAAAGACTTCTGAATTATCTTGAAGATTCTAAGTAACACAGAGGATGTTGTCAGGGGAGGGAGAATGCAGTACATTCGTTCTCCATGAATGTGAGTTCTCCATGACTAGGGAATTGATTAGACAACAAACAGAGACAAGGTGGAATCCTTGCACCTGTCCATCAGAAATCACCAACTCAGTGCCACCTACCTGCTTTGCACTACCTACAAGTAAAGCTACTTACTCCAGCTGCAATGCAATCTTCCTTTCAAGAAAGGAATACTTCTCTTGCATCCTGAATTATGCGATGTGATTTGGTATATATCACAAAAAAAAAGCAGGGAAACAGAGATCAGCCTACACTGGAAGAGAAAGCTGGAGGAAATAGCATTTTCCAATCCTCTCTTTCTTTAAATGGAAAAAAAGAGAGGGACAAGTTAGGTGTCCCTCTTCAGTGTGATTTAAAACACTTTCTTACCACTAATATCAATTATAAATGTTTATTCTAATGTATGAGCACCTGCTTGACATCAACAGAACTGACAGACCCCTCCGATTACTTTTCTTATATGATGGCATATTTATTTCATTCTGATGAGATGAGGCTTTTCTAATTTCCTGCATAACCACCCCCCAGCTCTCTGTATATCTCCCATTAAATTGTGAACAGGCTTCACACATATTTTTAGATGTTTGAAAACGGCAGGAAGAGCTTTTTGATGTTTCGGAACATGTTCAGTCCCAGTGTCTCAATATTATTTGCCTGCTAACTTCCCAAGCTTATGTCATCCATATGAATGGACTTCAGGCTTTTGAGAAAGCTTATTATATCATTAACATCTGCCTAAACTGCTGCAGTCAGAGGTCCTTCCCTCTAATGTGAATGCCACTTTGAAAATAAAGTTACAGAATTCCTCCATGTCTTACAGCGTTTTTAGAAGTCAATGTCTTATTTTCTATGATTAGTCTGTAACAATGTCAAGTGTGAAATTTAAATTAATGAGCACTTCACTTATTGAAATTACTTCAGCACTTTTGCTACTTTCATTGATTTCTATTTACTTTGGCAACTACAAATATGAAGAACATATTTCTAGATGTGACTAAACAGACTAATAATATGCTAGTATAGATGCACCTGGTGATTGAACTCTAAGCTTATTTTGAAAAATTAACATAATAGGAGAAATATATTATTTATAAAGCACTGTTGGTTTCCTGCATTTCAGACAGTGTCACCTTTAAGTTATTTTCTTCCCACTCTCTCCTCACTAATGATTGGCCTACACTACTGAAACACAGCAGTAAATATGGTATCAACATTACACCTACACGGAATCAATTTAAATTTGACCTAATATATTCATCATCCAGTAAATACCGTCTCAGCAGCAGATAGTGCTGTAGCTAACCTTCAGGGTATTTTAGCCTGCTGATAGAGGCCAATTTGAAGGAAGAAACTGTATTTGATTCATAAGAGATAGAGACGTGAAAATCTTTACTTTCTCTCTCCTCTTCCCCACACATCAAACAGTCATTTACATATTTGTTAAAAATCTTGAAACACTAGCATTAGATACTAGCATTTCTTGCTAGTATCTAACAGAGTGCTAATCAGTAGAAAAAGCTAAAAGGATCCTTGCTCAGAAGAGAAAAGATGTGATTGTCAGCCTATAGGTAGGTTTTTTGATTTGGTGGGATTTGGTTTTTTTTTGTTGTTGTTTGTTTTGTGGTTTTTTGTTTTTTGTTTTTTTTTTTTTTTAAACAGCAAGAATAGAGAAGAAAAGACAAGTGGAAAAGAGAAAACAAGTCTCTCCAAAGTTTATTCAGTGTGTTCGTAATACAGCAGGCAGCTCAGAGGCAGTGTTGTGCATGCTGGAGCTCTGCACACACTCCATAACATAGGGTTACCCTTGCCCTTCTCAAAAATGTGTTTTTATATAGCACAGCCAACCCCACAACTATTAAAGCTACATTCTCATGTCAAACAAACCAAAAAAAGTAACTAAGAATGGAATCTGGCCTTCAAATAGCAGAATAATCACCAAAGCAAATCCCCACTCTGTGAAGTGGATATTATATGCAAACATGGATTAAAAAAAAAAATAAAATTAGTACAGTAAAAGAATATTTTCGCCTTCTTTTTCTTTAAAGCCAGATTCCACAAGCCCTTAAATTTCCCTAAGCAACGGTAATCACACAGATCCTTGCAGAATCACTTATTCAGTCTCTCAAGACCTTTGTCTACTAATACAGGAACTCGGATAATGACCAGTGTGCCTGTGACTCTAAATTTGAAGCCCCTTGCTCCTGTGGAATTTCATTTGCAAATAATGCAGGCATCACTGGAAGACGAAGAGTGCAGTGTCACATGGAGTCTAGGAACTTCAATGTGACAGTCTGCTGATGCAGGAGATTTATGAAATCTTTCACATACGAAAGATTGTGCAAGTATGGTGCTACTTGCTCCATTTTAAATTTGAAGATTAATTGATCTATCTTTCTTTTATTTCCATTTCGCAGCAAAATCTGTGCCCCTGAAGAATTGTGCCTGAGGATGCTTAACCACTAAATGTGACAGTCGTGGAAACAAAAAGGTCTCACCCTTAATGCTTTCTGTATCTCAACTTCTCTTTTGGGCTTCATTCATAATTTTCTCTCAATTTAGTAGACCAAAGTATTCATTTTTGTAAAGGACCAAATCTGAACTTAAATTACAAAACGAGTCTCCTTCCCCTAGACCCTACCTGTGATTCACATCCTTCAGTTACTCTTGGGCAGAGCACTCCAGTGTGCTATCAGGGTGTGGCAAGCTTTTACGTAGTTAATAAGTGACTTTTAAAAATGCTATATTTAAGAGCAAAAAGGCCATTTATTACTTCAGAAAAGATTGCCCATATAACTTTGATTGCACAGGAAGAGTTATGAGTTCTTATCAGAATAGGTGAAAGCACTTTTCTGTGTAGAAAAGGCTTCTTGGAGCACATGACAAAGACAAAATTAGAATTTTTCTAGCAAGCATCCTATACATGTGTATCTGCAAGCGTTCATGCTTCCTTCTCTGCAACCACTACTATAGGTTCCTACTGAAATCAGAAAAGCATATGAATCAATTTTGGCTTCATGGTTGCACCTTAGTCTGACTAAGCAATTACAGATGAACAGCAGAAGACTCACAGAGCCTTTTATTTATTCAAAGATCCCCAAAGATTCAAGTAAAATACGAAACATTTCTTGACATTTGGATCCAGACTGGAACTTATTTATTGGTTTTCACTCTTTTATGAAGACATTCTGAGTCTCTACAGAAATCCTGAATTAATCTGACTACACAGTAACCTTCTTAGGGAAGAGAATGACACATCTGAGCCTATTAAGAGGTGCAAGAGGCTTATACACTAACACCGGTTATTAAAGCTGAGACAGGAAAAGGGTATAGGAAAAGGTAGTTTTGTGAAGGATGACACAAGCTCTTTAATGAGCTTGTAAATAATTCTGGAATCACTATTTGTGGACAGTGTGACCAAAACAAAGGTCGGATGCGGGTCTGACTTTTAATTAATTTCAGCTATAAAGGTAACACTATTTTTCTGCCATTGATGTCCTAGTTCAATATTAGAAAAACAGTTAAAAGAACTCATTCACTTGATTAAAAAAGCAAGTAAAATCAACCGTGTGGTTTAATGGAGGAATGCTTTCTCTCTGTGTGATACATACAGTCTCATGTAAACCAGCCATGTCATCAGTAACAGGTGATGTGACAAGACTAGAGGCTGTTTCTGCAAGTAGCAGAATACTCAATGGCGTAACTATGGACATAGTTCTGGGGCAAGCACTCATTTTCAAGCAATGACAAAGCCATCTCTTCAGTTGTTTCATATCTAGGGGTGGGGAGAACCGAGTTGCTGTACAGAAAACAGGAAAACTGACTGTTGTTTTACAGGCATACAAGGCCAAATTCTGAATTAACAAAAACCATAAAAGGTAGCTACAGCTTTCTGGGTCTTGCACTGCATTACAAAAATCTGAAAAAACTGCCAGAAGAGCTGTACAATTTAATGAGAAAAGCAAGTGACACAGAATTTCCCAAATTTCATTCTTCTGTTACGCTTGATAATGAAGCTAAATGTATATCCCGGTATTCCATATTTTATTCCCATTCCTCCATCCAGTTTTGTCCATGTGTTGTTCATTATTCAATGCTTTACTCCTACTGCTCTCTCCAGTGCTCAACTTTGAGTTTTATGACAAGATTACAGTAAGATTATTGCATATTGAGAAGAATATCTAGGAGGGCAAGGGCTCTTCTGATGAATTATTGAGAAACCTGCCTAGCTCATGCTGAAAACACAGAGAAGAAATAAAGCAAGGACTGTCATGGAGGCAAAATTAAGCCTATAACTTGTGCAGGAGTGTTCCACAGGTATTGCTACAGCTGCACTGGGAGGAACCAGTAGTTCTTGGAAAAAAGCTCTGTTGCGAGGAGCTGTGTGAGCTAACCTGGCACAATGAAACATGGCTAAAGCTCTTGGAGGTCTCAGGATGCATTATTCTTGGTTTTAACGAGCTGTCCTGTAAATTCAATCAGTTAGCATCCCAGTGACCCAAGAACAGTCCTCGCTAGGTCCTTTCTGCGCTTTCTGATCTTGTCATAATCATAACACTAAACACGTAAGAGTTCTGAAAGCACCAAGACAGACCACATTGAAGTATAGACACCTGGCATTTTCCACCTTATATTGCCAAGTGTAAGAACCTGCAATTCATAGAAATGCAGAGAGGAGAAACTGCAACAGCTCAAAGTTTAAAGGACAATTTGATACTAAAATGGAATTGTTCCACCATCATTTTTACCTCTTTCACTGTGCTGCTTATTTGAAAATATACACGTTGATTGCTGTCATTAAATAATTGTTTTGCCTCACGCAATGCAGTGTTTTGCATATTTGCTGATGTTTCCCCAAAAGCACTGGAGGAATGAATCATTACTGAAACAATTTACTTTCAGTTAGTGCATGAATACCTTCCCATGATGCTTTGATGCTTTGTTTGTTCTCCTATAAAAATTATTTATGACCCAAATGTGATCTTTTAAATCAGAATACTTATTCAGAAATCAAAGCACCAGCATGTTAATGCAAGTAGAAGCCCTGACTAATTTTTCAAAGCCACGTTGAATATTCAAAAGCTAGAACTGAAGGAAAGAAGTTAACATTAATTAATATTTGAAGCAGTAAAATAAAAGCAACAGTGAAGCTAATTTTGCAGGACAATTAATCATGAGTCTTGCTAATTACACATGGGATTTTGCAAATGATTTTTTTCTCAGGTAGCAGCGTAAAAATGATAATCCACTACCCATCAAAATCATTGGCTCCTCACCAATGTCCCCAGCAAGAGCAATTAGTGGGAACAGCAGAGCCCTAGTAATTGCATGTCAAGAGAGGAGAATGTTAGAATTTTAATTGCTCCAAATAAAGACCACTTGCTCATACATACACCTGACTGTCCAAAACTAGCCTGCAAGCTGGAGCAAGTAAGTAACCACTTCCAGGTGTCTGCACAAAAATAACTGTGGGAGAAGCACTCTCTAAGCAACACATGCAGTTTCTGGAAGAAAATATCAATATGCACTTATATTCTGAACTGCAGTGTCATCACTCGACTGTAAGAACTGGGAAAAAAATATATCACCCACTTGGGAAAAATGTGCATATTCTTTATATTTGCCAAATATTTATTGCTGACATTTTTTGAAGAACTTTAACTATCTTCAGGGTGCCAAGGGCTTCAAATTTACTGAATTTTAGGATCACCAATAAAATGTTTTTAACAAGACATCTCAAGAGGACATAAAATAAAGAATTACCATATTCATGAGAGCAAGCCTGTAAGATTGCAATGCTATAAA